>JBBGZY010001094.1:1202500-1705000 GCA_037952925.1 Lithobates clamitans
AGGAGCATCAGCAGATGATGTTTATGTACCCAGGCTGTGGTACTACAAACAACTCCGTTTTCTTGATGACCAGAATGAAGCCAGGGCATCACTTTCAACCCTTCCCTCCACCCTTCCCTCCACCCTTCCCTCCACCCCAGCAGAGGCTGATGAGGAGCAAGCTGGGTCTTCCATCCTGGATGAACCGGATATGACCATCTGGAGTCAGGTAAATTATTTTAACAAAGATTTACTGTACTAATATTAATGATGTTAACTGGATGTTATAATTGTCTCAAATAATTTAGCACTCCAAATTGTGTATACATATCAAATGATAGTAGTGACTAAATATGTTTGGCACCTGCTTGAAATAATTAGGGTGTCTGATTAGACTCTTTTATTAAAGAGATGTATTCACATTGAATTTGCTAGTCATGAGAAGCAAACTGTGTGTCATTGATGAACCCAAAAAAAGAAACTAAAACTATTGTCCTTTTTTTATACACAGGATGAGTCCATCCAGGAGGAATGTGGGGAAAGTGGCAGGCAGGAGGAGACCGGGCCCATGGACAGCCTGGAGGAGGCCGGATTCACCATCATCCTGGAGGAGGCTGGGCCCAGTGTCAGGCAGGAGGTGGCTGCTCCCAGTGAGGTGGCTGGGCCAAGTGAGGTGGCTGGGCCAAGTGAGGTGGCTGGGCCAAGTGAGGTGGCTGGGCCCAGTAGGAGCCTCACCCAATCCCAAGTGCCTCCCCTCCACCTTCCCAAAAAAAGGGCCAGGAAGGGGATGGTCACACAGGACGCGTCCCTGCGCCTCATGCAACAGGCCACCCGTTTTTTAACAAGCCCCCCCGAAGCGGAAGAAGCCTATGGCTGCTACTTAGCCAGCAGGCTTCTTCAGATGGATTGGGAGCAGCGCCTCATTTGTGAGCGCCTATTTGGGGAAACAATCCATAAGGGGCTGCAGGGCACGCTAACCAAAAACACCCAACTACATGAGGCAGCCCCCCCCCCTCCTCCTCCTCCTCCTCCTCCTCCTCCTCCTCCTCCTCCTGCCACAACTGAAACACCAGAGCCACAGCCTCAAAAGAAGGCTACAGGGAAGGCTACAGGGAAGGCTGCAGGGAAGGCTGCAGGGAAGGCTGCAGGGCAGCGTGGAGGAAAGGCTGCAGGGAAGAGAAGAAAGTGATGACCTGGGTTCAGTCTGGTCTGACAGAAGACGCAGGCTGTTGTAGTACCACAGTCTGGGGACATCTAGATCATCTGCTGGTGCTGTTGATCTCTGGGATTCTTGGACCAGATTGTGCTCCCTCTTATATGGACTCCTCAAGATCCCAATTTTCTTGTACACCGACTTTTTCCAGCGTTGACTTCCTCTTTATTTTATTTTGACCATGAATAAATGGATCTTTTTTGAGTTTAGCAAAAGACTTTTATGTGTTTTCTTTTAAATCATTGATTTTACACACAATGTTAAATTAACAAGGGACAACAATCTCATTGAGTTTTAAAAAAACACACCAAAAATACATTACTAATGTTAAGAATGTTCAAGTGGTAAGTCTTGAAAAAAAAATATATACATAAACAAAAACGGTGCTTTGGGTTAACTTTATCTAAAAATTAAAAAATAATCACTAGAAAAAAAAAAAAAAAGAATAATGGGTTCTTTGTGGTAACTTTACAAACCTAAAAAAAAAAAAAAATAAAAGGGAAAAAGTATTATTAGTATGGAAACATTGTTTATAAAAAGCATACTATATCATTCATGAGATCAAAGAGAAAAAGAATTCAGAAATCAGTTTGGGAGAACTCTGATTATGAACAGCAAAACACCTTCGTTCTTTAGAGCATTCGTAAAGAAGAAATAAAATGCGCTGCATTCAACGATCACAGATTTTGCAGCGTGATGAATGTGCTACCTACAATACGAACACTAGTTTTACTAGACCGAGTGCTTCCGTTTAGTTTTTGCTTATGAGCATGCGTCGTTTTTTTGTCCGTAGGACTAGCATACAGACGAGCGGACTTCGGGGTCCGTCGTAGTTACGACGTAAAGATTTGAAGCATGTTTCAAATCTAAAGTACGTCGGATTTGAGGCTAAAAAAGTACGTTGAAAGTCCGAAGCAGCCCACACACGATCGGATTACCAGCCAGCTTTAGTCCGTCAGCGTCCGTTGGACTTTTGTAGACGAAAAGTCCGACCGTGTGTACGCGGCAATAGGCAGATAGAAGGGTACTTGGCTTACTCGGCTTGTGTGCAAACCCTACTTATATAAGCTGGACCTCATTAAATCAAGGAGAAGGCTTAATGAATTAGTCGTAATCCTCAGGGGCCGATTACATATATTGTTTGTAAATAATAAAAGGCTTTACTAATTAAGTGTTGTATTACTTGCACACCAAATAAGCAGCTGCAGCAAATCTCCTGAGATGATATGTATAATTCTGAAAGCATTACAGAGGATCTCTAGCCAAAAGTTTTGAATGCAGTACAGAAGGGGAACATACTAAAACATTTAATGTGAAAATGGCTTAATGTAGCTTAACGTGTATTAAAGTGCCTAAGTGCCGGTTCACACAAGGGCGACTTGTCAGGCGACCTAGCCGCCTGACAAGTCGCCTCCCGTTCTGTACTATGGAACTGTTCTAATAGGAGCGACGCACGTCGCTCCGACTTAGAAAAAGGTTCCTGTACTACTTTGGGGGCGACTTGAGGCGACTTGCATAGACTTCTATACAGAAGTCGTTTTGCAAGTCGCCGTGGAAATCGTGTGCAGGTCGCCTCGGTGAGGAGACCTGCAAGCCGTGCCGCCCCTGTGTGAACCGGGGCTAAACCTCAATCAATTGCCCTGAAACTTTGCACAGCCAAAGTTTTTACCTTTCCAAACTTATCCTAGAAATTATATGCATTTCGTTGTTCCACAAAGCACAATAGGGACATTAAGCTTGTTTTTTAGGGAGCTTAACCACTTCAATACCAGGCACTTAGACACCTTCCCGCCCAGCCCAATTTTCACCTTTCAGTGCTGTCGCAATTTGAATGACAATTGCGCGGTTGTGCTACACTGTACCCAAACAAATTTTTTATCATTTTGTTCCCACAAATAGAGCTTTCTTTTGGTGGTATTTGATCACCTCTGCGGTTTTTATTTTTTGCGCAACAAATAAAAAAAAAAAATTTTGAAAAAAAAACAAGTTTTTCTTTGTTTCTGTTAAAACTTTTTGTAAATAAGTACGTTTTCTTCTTCAATGATGGGCACTGATATGGCTGCACTGACGGGCACTGATACGGTGGCACTGATGGGCACCGATGAGGTGGCACCAATGAGGTGGCACTGATGAGGTGGCACTGACGGGCACTGATGATGGGCACTGATAGGCGGCACTGATGGGCACTGATAGGTGGCACTGATGGGCACTGATAGGTGGCACTGGTATGCGGCACTGATGGGCACTCATAGGTGGCACGGATGGGCACTTATAGGCGGCACTGATGGGCACTCATAGGTGGCATTGATGGGCACTCGTAGGTGGCATTGATGGTTACTTATGGGTGGCACTGATAGTTGGCACAGATGGGCACGGATGGGCACTGATATATGGGCACTGATGGGCACGGATGGGCACTGACAGGTGGCATGAATGGACACTGATGGGTGGCACTGATGGCACTGCTTGTTTGCAGTGATGCCCCTAAGGGTGGCATTGCTGGGCATCACTGCAACATGATGGTGCCAATCAGTGCCCATTTGTGGGCACTGATTGGCACAGATTTGGCACACTGGGCACATGTGGATGGCCATGGGGTACATAGCTGGCCATCCACATGTTGCCCCTTCCCTGGTGGTCCTAGTGGCGATCCCTGGTGGTCCAGTGTGGTGATCTGCGGGGGGGCTGCGCTGATAAACAATCAGCGCAGACCCCCCCTGCCAGGAGAGCCGCCGATCGGCTCTCCTCTACTCGCGTCTGTCAGACGCGAGTGAGGAAGAGCCGATCAATGGCTCTTCCTATTGACAGCGTGATCAGCCGTGATTGGACACGGCTGATCACGTGGTAAAGAGCCTCCGCCGGAGGCTCTTTACCAAGATCGGTGTAGCGGTGTGTCAGACTGACACACCGCTCCACCGATCGCCGCGATGCGCGCCCCCCGGTCCGGACTGCGCATGTGCAGACTTTCTGTTTACATCGGAGCTGTTTTTAAACTCCTTGCAAGGAACTTTTATGGATGCCTGTATGGCGATTTAAAATAAAAAGAAGCTGAAACTTTTTTACACTATTGGAGTGTTTTCTCTTCCTTTTTTTTGGATATTTATCATCGTTGAGAGGGGATTTCCCCTCCCCCCTCCCTGTGCTACTGAGAAGCAGTCTGCAAACCACCTTTCCAGCGCTCTCAATTAGGAGCCATCCACGGGGAGGACAACATCCAAAGTGGAGGATATCTTATGCTGTCTTTCAATGGCTGTCTGGTAAGCCTTTAATCTTTCTGTGGTGACGGTTTTTACCAGCGGTGGAAGTCACGGATTTACCCAGCAAAATTTTCACTCAAGCATCTGTAGGACACTATAATATAATTAAGCACGTTATTTTAGAATTGGTGTTTGCCATTTTTCACTTATGGACAATATCCATTGATTCTTATTAGGTTAATTGGTAGTTATACCATGTGCACGATTTGTTTGTTTTGCATGGTTTTATTTGTTTTTTAGTATAGTTTATTGTCTACTGTGGAGTAGACATCCAGCGCTGCACTTTCTTGTATATATAAGGGAATAAATCGTGTCTTCAGCTTTGAACTCTGCCCAAACAGACAATTGTACCCCACTCCTAAGCAACGTTTCATATTCCTATTTCTGGCCTTAAATATCTGTGTGCTAATAAGTATACCTTTTGTTTCATTCTCATAGGGTAGAAAAGACTCGGGTCGTCTGAGCGCACCAGGGATGCCCCACCTCCCGAAGAAGGGGAACAGAGGACACCACAAGCTGAGGATATGGAGGAAGGAGAGGTGGTTGAGATTGTCACCACAACAGGTCAGTGTCTGACACCACAGATTCAGGTAATAGATGTGTGCCAGCATATTTATAATACATGGTGTGTATTTTTTCTTTTAGGTGATGTGCATGCTGTGGAAGAACAATCTCTTCGTTTCACCAGTGACAGTGCCCAAAGGCTTATCCAGGACATGTTTTGTAGTCGTGATTTAGACTTTATAAAGCAAAAAACAAACAAGATTGAACAAAAACTGAAGAACATGATTGATATACTAGGAAGACTATAAATACCCAAAAAATGCCACCATTTGTTTTTTTTTTACAAATTTTTTATGCATTTTAAAAGCCAAATTTTAAAGATGCACACTATGGGGTTGATTTACTAAAGGCAACTATTATGTGCACTTTGCAAAATGCAGTTGCACTCTGCAGGTGCACTTGCTCCAAAGCTTAGTAAATGAGTTAAAGCTTCACTTTGCAAAGAATACCCAATCACATGCAAAGGAAGATAAAAAAACAGCATGTTTGCTTGCACGTGATTAGATGATGGAAGTCAGCAGAGCTTCTGCTCATTTACTAAGCTCTGGAGCAACTGCTCTTGTAGAGGGCAACTGCACTTTGCAAAGTGCACAGTCAATTTGCCTTTAGTAAAGAAACCCCAGTGTGTGAACATGTGCTATGTGCCATCAGGGGATATCAATGTATGCGTTTTGTGGGTGCAACCCCTTCCTCGCAACTCAAGTAGGTTTGAGGAAGTGGTTGCACCCCAAAACACGTCCATTGATCCCCCATGATGGGAGATAGCACATGTTGACATGGGATCAGGAGGAAAATCCCCAGTTAGACTCCCAATTTATGTGCATCTTCAAAATTTGGCTTTTACAGGGGTGACATCACCCCATCTGATAAAGGCAATATCAACACATTTAGGGCACTATAATGTCTGATATTGCCTTAAGTTGTTCAATGTTGAACTTAGTAAGTTCCTGAGTTGTGTGTGTTATGTTTTGAAACATGCCTGTTTATGTACCCTAAAAAAAAATTCAAGGTAAAACTTAAGGAAACCCAGATTTTTTTTTTAATGTTTTACAACGCACATGTGCATGTGCACGGAGTTAAAGGTTTTATACTCAACAATGTGTGGCTTCTTCTTTCAATGATCAATACCAGTTTTTGTATTAAGTTGGTGTTTACAGTGACAATGGGTGTTATTTAATAATGGAAAAACCACTTGACACTACAAGTGCACTAGGAGAACCTAGGAGACAGTAAAAAGAAACACAAGCAGTAAATGAAAATCAAGATTTTATCTGATAAAATAAAAAAAATGTATTCCAAATTGGCTGGCAAAGCAATGGCCCCCCTACCCGTAAAATATTCAACATATTTTTCCCGCACTTCACGGGCGCTTTGGGGGGGCAAGTCAGGACGGCCCGCTTCCAGGGCCGTCAGTGTTTCATTAAGTCTGGCCTCAGGCCCAACTGAGGCAACATAACTAGGATTATTTTGTTTTAAAAAGTTGTGCAGTATGCAGCAAGATAACACAATGTGCTTTAGTTTGTACTCCGCCATAGTTATGGCAGTTAAAAATAGGCGGAACTGGCTGGCCATTATCCCAAACGCATTCTCTATGACTCTTCTGGCTCTGGCCAGCCGGTTAATAAAAACCCTCTTTTCTGGGGTGAGGGTCCTCTGGGGGAAGGGCCTCATCACGTGATTACCCAGACCAAATGCCTCATCTGTGATGAACACAAATGGAAGTCCCTCAACGTTTTCTTCCGCAGGTGGCAATCCCAAGCCACCACTCTGGAGATGTCGATAGAACTTGGTCCGGGCAAAGACTCCACCATCCGACATTCGGCCATTCTTCCCCATTTCCACATACAGAAACTCATATGTCGCTGACACCACCGCCATCAATGCGATACTATGAAACCCCTTATAGTTATAATAGTATGTATGGGTTTGGCGAAGTCAGCAGATAGAGGATTGGTATCGGTTGACTTAGCGGTTGAGGGGAGGGAGGGTTCCGAATGAGTTTGGGACCCCAAAAAAAGCCTCTGGCACTCTGCCTGAATTGAAGGACATAAATAACATTTGTACACTTTTTAGGGGGTGTTTAGGGTAAGCACTTCAATGGAGCTGACAAAATACATTGTTAAGTGACTAGGCTAGATGGATATGGGCCCAGTATAGCATGCTGGGGAGGTTAGTGAAGGCAAATATGCATGAAGGACAAAAAAGGAAGTTTAAAAACTGCCAGCATGCATGAGGACAAAGAGGACATTCACAGCATATTATAATCATGGTAATTAGGGAATGATGAAAGAAATACAATACATTAGCAAACATTAAATACATGATGATAATGTGATGTTAAAGGAGAAAACTTACCCTAATATAGTCCTTCTGTAGGACCTGAATGATGGCAGAAGAGGTCCCTGGAATAATGATCCCCAGAGCCTGGGGGAGATGCCTGTCGAGAACTTGAGGTCCTGCGGGCTTCTCCCAGTCGCCAAGTACCACAACATGGCGACTAGCCTCTGTTCAGGAGTGATGGCTTGCCTCATGCAGGTATCCTACCTGCTAATATAAGGGGTCAGCAAAGACAACAAACGGTGAAAAACGGGGTCCGTCATCCGGAGAAAATTCCTGAAATCATCAGGGTTATTCTCCTGGATCTCCCTCAACAAAGGCATATGAGAGAATTGGTCACGCTTGAGCAACCAATTCTTCGTCCATGAACTCCTCCCCACCCTGTTCATGGACTGAGCTTGGGTCAAAGTAAGAACCCCAACACCAAGCCCCCGCACAGCATGAACTCTACGATGAGGACGTACCCACAACATGGCTTCAAAACGGTCGGCTGGTCAGAACGAACTAAACAGAAAGCACTGAAAAACAGCAGGGCCTGAAAGAACAAGCTGAAAATCAGAAACAAGCAAACAAGAACACACTGAAAATCAAATACGGTACTATAAATAGCACGCACTGACAAACAGATACGAACTGACTACACGCACTGAAGAACAGATACAAACCCACAAGCACAAACTGAAGAGCAGCAACGATCTGAAAAACACGAGGCTGAAAAGCGCGAATCGTCTCTCACCAAACTTCTACTAACATGAGATAAATACGAGATTAGCAGAAGGAGCCCAAAGGGTAGTGTGCTGGGTATTGAACTCCCCTTTTATAGTGCCGTTGTACGTGTTGTACATCACCGCATTCTTGGCCATCGGAATTTGGTGTGACCGTGTGTATGCAAGACAAGCTTGAGCGGAATTCTGTCGGAAAAACCATCCAAGGCTTTTCCGATGAGAATTCCGATCGTGTGTACGCGGCATTAGGCCGTGCAAAGTATCAAGGTAATTGATTCAGGTTTAGGCACTTTATTACACGTTAAGCTACATTAAGCCATTTTCACATTAAATGTTTTAGTATGTCCCTACAGAAGGGGCTTTGTAAGTTTTTTTTAGCATCCGCATAAAGGACATTATTGGTTATGAGTACTGATCCAGAGAATTCATCTGAATGCACTTGCTGCTTCATGAATACAGATGAGATTCAGGCTCGGGTTGATAATGAATTCAACTTGAACCCAAGTCATTCATGGTTCAAGAAAACAAACTATTGTGACCATTTGTGCTCATAGCAAACAATTACCAATAGTGCACTTTCTGGCCGCTGAACTGTGGTCAAGTGGCTTAAAAGGCTAATCATAGGGGTTTATGTATATGCCATCCCCATCTCTAAAAATGTAGGGATAAGCTGTCATTTGAGTCCAAACCCATTTTAAGACTTTTGCTTGTTTGGAAGTTCGGTGGACAATCATACTAAATGGGTGTTCGACCAAGCCAAACTCCAACTAGGATCTACAACGTATGTGAACTCTCTCTGCCAAGGTTGGAGCCAATGGCGGCTGGCGTTTTCTTTTTTGGGGGGCGGGCGGCAAACAATGCACCCACAAACCCCCTCACATCCCCCCGTTCAGTCACTTACCCGGAGGAGAATCAGTGTGACACTAGCGAATATTAATTCACTAGTGTCATGCAACCCCCCTGAAGGAGAGGCCTGAAAGGGAACTGGAAGCATTCAGCAGGTGTTTGTGAGGTGGAGTGGAGCAGGACACAGCAGTGTGAGAAGTGTGGTGGACTAGCTCTTTGTGGATGACAAATCCCCCTATCATGGTATGGAAAAGAAGTGAGTAGTATCTGTAGTCCTAACACACCTCTGGCCTTCGGTGACAATTCTAATCCTTTATCATTGAATACAAGGTTTTCTCTGATTGGCCAAGGTGGAAAGATGGGCAGATAACACAACACTTTGCACCTTAGCCAATCAGAGGAAGCCTTGTATTCATTAATTAAAAGTACAAGACTTTCCGTGAATGGCATAGAAGTACTCAGCCTAACTCTCTTTAATTCTGGCAGCCATATAGTTTATATAAATTGAATAGTTATAACTTCTATAAACATTATATTTATTAAATTAAATTAATTAATTAAATAACATGCACAGAACCCTTTATTTTCTCTTTTTGTTTTGGTCAAATGTACCAAAGACGTTGGGAGAAAGTAATGGAATATATACGGTACCACAATTGTGTAGGCTTGGATTAATGGTGCATTCATAAAGTTTCCAGCCTTCAATTTTTTCAATTTTGTTATGTTGCAGCCTGATACTACAGTTGTTTAAATAATTTTTTCTTTTCATGAATCTACACTTAGTACCAGGGCTGGTGCTACAACTAGACAAACTAGGCAGCCGCCTAGGGTGCACTGCTGCCTAGGGCGCCCAGCCACTGGTGTTCCTACTCTCTTCTCTCTGCAGCAAGCAGCTAAGTCTCAGCATGAGCAGGCATCCGCTGCTTCATTCGCACATAGTATCAGAGGTGCAGCGGCGGTGGAGGACTGTGTCTGTGTCCCTACTCCCAAATTAATGGAAACAAGCGAACATTCATTGATGGACACTGGTAGGCTGCATTTGATAGGGGATGGTGAGACTGTGTTTGATGGGCACTGGTAGGCTGCATTGATGGGCGCTGGTGAGGCTGCATTGATGGGTGCTGGTAGGCTACACTGATGTGCGCTGGTGAGGCTGCATTGATGGGCGCTAGTGAGGCTGCATTTGATGGGCACTGGTGAGGATGCATCAAGACAACACAGGAGTGGTTTTTAAACAACTCTGTGAATGTCCTAGACTCCTAGAGTGGCTCAGCCAGAGCCCTGACTTAAACCCTATTGAACACCTCTGAAGAGGTATGGTTGTCCACCAACAGCCCCCATCCAACCTGACTGAGCTTGAGAGGATTTGCAAAGAAAATTCCCCAATCCCGGTGTACAAAGCTTGTCGTTTCATACCCCAAAAAACATGTGGCTGTAATTGCTTCCATAGGTGCTTCAGCAAAGTACTGAGTAAAGGGCTTGAATACTTAAAGTGGTTCCACCCTAAAAAAAAAAAAAATTCATGACTGTGCCTGAAAAAAAAACAAAAAAAAACATTTGGAGCCTAGCCCTTCCCCCTCGACACAGGAAGGGCTAGGCTCTGCTCCCTCCCTCCTGTCAATCATCTGGGACCCATTACAGGTCCCAGGCGACTGAGCGGCCAATCACGACGCGCCACAGCCCGGCACCCACAGTTGCAATGCCGGTGCCGCTGAATGGAGGGGGAGACGAGCGGGGCTTCGATCCCCCGCATCGCTGGACCCTGGAACAGGTAAGTGTCCAATTAAAAGTCAGCAGCTGCAGTATTTGTAGCTGCTGACTTTTATTATTTTTTTGATGGGCCCTCCTCCTTTAAGTACATATAATATTTTAGTTTATTATTTTTAATAATTTAACGCTTACTCCCGTAGGAGCCACTTGATTTGGGGCTTTTCACCACAAACCAAGGCAATAGGAATTTCCACTCTCTTCACAGGCTCAATAATCAGTCCAGGTGTTTTGTTTTTTTAAATGGATGAACTAAAGGACAAAACTCTTGAGGACTTGCTAATGTCACTGGCTGCTAGGGATGGGCTGTCTGTTTTAGTTGAACTCATGTCCGACTCGAACATTGGCTGTTCGCCCGTTCGCCGAACAGCGAACAATTTGGGGTGTTCGTGGCAAATTCGAAAGCTGCGGAACACCCTGTAAAGTCTATGGGAGAAATCAAAAGTGCTCATTTTAAAGGCTAATATGCAAGTTATTGTCATAAAAAGTGTTTGGGGACCTGGGTCCTGCCCCAGGGAACATGTATCAATGCAAAAAAAAGTTTTAAAAACGGCCATTTTTTCGGGAGCAGTGATTTTAATAATGCTTAAAGTCAAACAATAAAAGTGTAATATCCCTTTAAATTTCGTACCTGGGGGGTGTCTATAGTATGCCTGTAAAGGAGCGCATGTTTCCTGTGTTTAGAACAGTCTGACAGCAAAATGACATTTCTGAAGGAATTAAAGTTAAAATGGCAGTTTTTAAAACTTTTTTTTGCATTGATCCATGTCCCCCGGGGCAGGACCCAGGTCCCCAAAAACTTGACAATAACTTGCATATAAGCCTTTAAAATTAGCACTTTTGATTATTCATGTTCGAGTCTCATAGACTTTAACGGTGTTCACGTGTTCAAATTTTTTGCCTGTTCACATGTTCTGGTGCAAACTGAACAATGGGGTGTTCGGCTCATCCCTACTGGCTGCTATAAACTAGCTCCAATGGCACTGCCCACACGTGAAAGTAATGGTGCAGCTAACATAGCAACAAAAAGATTCCAAATTGAAGTTGCAGGTGCAACTCCTGATGGAAATACCAAGTCATCTTGCTACTACTGTCCCAAGCTTAAGAAATGTGGGGATGCTTCTGCCTGCTTTGCACTGGCTTAGATTTCCTCTGATCCAAGACATGTAAAGTATTGCGCCTCACTGTCCTCTTTGTAGCTCTCAGGTATGTTGAAACAGAAGGTACACAATCCCTTTAGGAGGCTCCTTGGATCCAGGTAGCCAATGGCGACCCTAGGGGGGGCCAAAGGGGGCCCTGACCCCCCCCCCCAACATTATGCTGTGCCCCACCATGTGCCCCCCCCAATGAAAAAAAAAAAAAATTATTTTTTTTACAAAAAAGGCAATGTCTAAAAGGGAGAGTGTCCCCAGTCAGCTCCTGCGGGTGATTCCTCCCCCCTCCCTCTGCTCGCTGACACTGCATAATGCGAGCACTCACACAACCACGGCCGTCCAATCTGCTCCTTCCCCTGCATCCTCATTGGCAGGGAGAAGAGCGAGTTGCAGGAAGGACTCCACCAGGACTCTCAGTTACTGAAAAAACAGACTGATTTCTCCCATCCTTAGGACAGGAGAACCAGCCTGTAAATTCCAAGAGATGCCAGACCAGCGCTGTCAATAGCAGGGGCAGGACAGCAAGAGGAGGCTGGGGAACCCCACAGTGGCAGAACATCAGGGCCCGGTGGCAATACAACCCTTGCAACCCTGATAGTTCTCCCACTGATTTGGACCCTTATATTTTCTTAGTATGCTGGTGACATATATCTCTTGTTTTCTGTCACCCTGGGGGGGGCCCAATACAGTAGGAAGGGAGCTCACTGCAGAACATGTAAAAGGGCCGTTGTGGGATCGGAGTAAAGGGCCCCAGGAGATATATATATATATATATATATATATATATATAATTGCCCCCCTACTTTTGTCCATGTCCCCCCCCTAAATATGAAAGCTGGAGACGCCACTGCAGGTAGCTGCTGCAGTGGCACACTTCTGCACAGGCTTCTTTTTCATTCCTGGCCTTTCTTCTGACAAGGGTGCAGAGCCCCCCAGCACATAAGTCCCCACCAGACAACTGCACAATAAACAATGGACTCTGCTCCCAGACTGCCAAGCTCCTGAGTATTTATGGGTTGTTCCCCATCTTCTGGGCCTCTCCTCCCCAGGGATTGGTGGGAACTCCATTAATATTCAGACTACAGCCTCTGTTCCTCCACTTCTACAACTATCCAGTGAGTTCTGGAAGCCAGGGGGAGGTTACAGAGCCACAGCCCTTGAAGCACTGCACAGTCAGAGCACAAATTACCACCTGCTCCTCTGCCTACAGTGGAGCCAAACTAAATTTACATCACCTGGTAACACTGAGGGTGCTACAATAAATTCACAGACATTTCTAAAATTCTGTTTTCACTTTGTCATTATGGGGTACTGAGTGTAGAATAATGGGAAAAAAATAATTCAACTCCTTCCCACCAACACGTATATGCAGCCTCATGGAAGTGGGTGTTTGCCATACCCCAACACGTTTTCAACCCAATATGATTATAGAAAATATGTGGCGCTAACTAAAGTGCATGAAAATATCATAAATAATGTGATTAAACATAAATATAATGACAATTCTTTAGTGTGACATCACCAAACTAGCAAAATCAAAGTGATGAAAGGATCCATGAAAGTGCATAAGTCCAATGATACTTTAAAGGTGCATAAAAGTAAAAGAAATCACAAAAAAACAAAAAAAATCTCATAAAGTGAAAAAAGTCGCGTAAAATGAAAAAAATGGCATAAAGTGCAAAAAAGATCCAATAAGAATGCAAAAGTCCAACGATACTCTAAAAGTGCATAAGAGTGAAAGAAATCACAAAAAAACTAAAAAAAAATGAAAAAAATCGCATAAAGTGAAAAAAGTCACATATATTGAAAAAATATTTTTATTTTTATAGCGTTTTTTCACTATTTCGCACTTCATGCGATTTTTTTCCAAATAATGCAACTTTTTTCACTTTATGCGATTTTTTCATTTTTTTGTGATTGCTTTCACTCTTATGCACTTTTAGCGTATCATTGGACTTTTGCATTCTTATTGGATCTTTTTTGCACTTTATGCAATTTTTATCATTTTATGCGACTTTTTTCACTTTATGCAATTTTTTTTTCCTTTTTTTTTTTTTTTTGTGTGATTTCTTTCACTTTTATGCACCTTTAGCGTATCACTGGACTTATGCACTTTTATTGGATCCTTTCATCACTTTGATTTTGCTAGTTTGTTGATGTCACACTGAAGAATTGTCATTATCTTTATGTTTAATCACATTATTTATGATATTTTCATTTTAGTTAGCGCCACATATTTTCTATAATCATATTGTTTTTTTCTGTGTGGGAATACTTTTTTATGTTTGGTGGCTTCTTTGACCTCTTCATTTATAATTGTTTCAGCTCACTTTGGTTTTGCGCATTAGTTCCCTCCTTTTGTTTTGAACCCAATGTAGTCGTGGTCTTCTTCAGCTGGTTTGTGCCTAAAAAATACATCAAAAGCTTAGAATTGTAATACACTAAGAGTATTTACCGCTAATTAATGGAGAATGGTCTTGTAACCACAATTAAAATCCCTCTTTTTTAATTTTTCCGCCTTGTTTGTACCCCACTTGTCACTCCGTTATAATTAATAATATTTATTCCTATACAATTTTCATTTTTTATTAATTCATATATTTTGGGAATTGCACCGCAGGTTTCTTTATTTGGTGTCTTTGTTGTCCCACCTTTGGGACACTAAGAGCGTGGCTTCTTGCAAGCGATTTCCATCATTGGGTCCCACTTTGGAGGGGATAAGGACAGCCCATGAAGTACTTCGGATCACTTCTTTATAAACCTCTGGTTACAAGACCATTCTCTATTCATTAGCGGTAAATACTCTTATGCCCCGTACAAACGATCGGACATTGATCGGACATTCCGACAATGAAATCCTAGGATTTTTTCTGACGGATGTTGGCTCAAACTTGTCTTGCATACACACTGTCACACAAAGTTGTCGGAAAATCCGATCGTTCTGAACGCGGTGACGTAAAACACGTACGTCGGGACTATAAACGGGGCAGTAGCCAATAGCTTTCGTCTCTTTATTTATTCTGAGCATGCTTGGCACTTTGTGCGTCGGATTTGTGTACACACGATCGGAAATTACGACAACGGATTTTGTTGTCGGAAAATTTTATAGCCTGCTCTAAAACTTTGTGTGTCGGAAAATCCGATGGAAAATGTGTGATGGAGCCCACACACGGTCGGAATTTCCGACAACAAGGTCCTATCACACATTTTCTGTCGGAAAATCCGACCGTGTGTACGGGGCATTAGTGTGTCTAGATGGAAATTGTATCTTTACCAAGTCTATACTGAACTTAAATAGTAAAACCCAACACCTCATCCCAAAAATGCAAAAAAATGAGAAGATAAAAAAAGGGGGAGATGCCCCAAAGAGATTGTATGGGTGCGAGGTATTGACCGTAGAATAGGACGATAAGTATTAGAGAAATAGTAAATTTTTTATTAATAATTCAAAATGATATAATATAATAACATTTTTAAAAGGGACATTAATTATAGCAATGCGTACAAACAATACAGTACAATCATCCAAGGCATGATAAAGAGGACTCTAAGTTGAACGAGTACAATGAACCATGATGACATACAGCATACCCAACATGTTTCGGAATTTGGTTTGTACAGTTCCTTCTTCATGGGTTTTGGAGATATACTGTATTGGTCCAGGGACGGACTGATAACTCATGGGGCCCCTGGGCAATAGGAGATTATGGGGCCCCCAGGCAATCAGGAATTATGGGGCCACACAGTATACACACACACACACAGTATACAATCACACAGTATACACATACATGTACACACAGTGTACATGCCCGAGTGGCTCAGTGGTCAGTGGTCATAAAAAGTGAATAACCAAAAATGAATCAAAAATATGTACAAAAAATATATACAGAATACATAAACAACAAAAAATGAGGACAGAGAGCATGGCAGAAAAAACATAAAAGGAGCAAAATAATGCATGACAAGCGAGGGGATGAACACATTAAGGCTTAAATCCACTTACTGTTGAAAAATATTTATATACAGCGCAGGTATGTCACACATGGATGAAAGGCCATTATCTTGATAGACATCATTCCACACCTCAAGTCTCCAGCCAATAGTCAAAACAGAAGGAACTACTTAAAGGTCGGCCCGGTCACTTTTGTGCAAATTGTAATTGGGAGCTGGGAGATCCAAATGACCTCTTGATAATAGCTAGCAAATTGTAGCATTAAAAAGTTGTAATGTTGAAAAAAGGGGGGGGGGTGGAGGGGAGAGGGGGAGCAATGTGTGGAAAAAGCCACGAGGGTCCACGAGAGGCAGTAGGAGGAGGATCCGGACACTTGGACATAAACAATATATGTACATATAGTATGAGTATAGTGAAGAGTGGCTAAAAAATCCCTGCGTATATATATATAAATGTATATGTATATAGATCAAAATATAGATCAGGGAGCTGGAGCATACATAGCTAATACATAAAAAAAAACAAAGTTATGCGATGGTTACATGAAAATTTTATGTGTTGGGCAATAGTGCTGACTTGTAATATGTCAACAAAATATACCTAGTGTTTCATTAATCAGAAACGCAGAGTATTGAATGTATTAGTGATATAGTATGATATAAAGTGATGGAAAACGTAGGCCAGATAAGCCCCTATCCACCGTGTTAAGGTTGGGGGTGCTTCATGACTTGAGTCAGCAATAGAGATAGGTGGAGTATAATAAATGAGATATAAACATAAATATACAAGTAGTAGCACAAGGATGCCACCAATATTCAAACATGGAGGGATCACTATACCTTGCTGGGTGCGGATAAAATGAGGGTCTCCTTGATTCTGATGTGTGGCTTATATGTGCAGCAAATGTTTACTATTGCTGCAGATTTTTTTATAGTGGAGAGGGGAAAGGAGATACTTCCAGAGAGGGAGGGGAAGGCAGGTGACGCCAATAGGTGATTGGCCATCGTCCGGCTCCTAGAGACGACGCCCCCTAAACAGCTGATAAGAATATCGCCTGAGCAGAGATGCCGTCAGCACTGCCCCCCCGACGGGGTGGCGTCACAGGCGCAGCCATGTCAGACGTTGGAGCGCCGCCGATACGGAAAGAAGGGTCCCACGGAAAGAAGGGTCCCGAGAAATCCGGCTGATGGAAAGGCTGGACCATGCATGCGCGCCCAGTGGCCGATGCTGGAAACACAGCTGGATCCATCAACTAGATAGGCTGTTATGGGCGAGCAGACGCTGCTAACTACGCCGGAAATGAAGGGACCATGGAATGCCCCAGGACAATTTAGTGTCAAGGGGCCTCCCCGTGCCGGGGGACACCCACAGCCTAATCCACACTAAAAAACTCAATTCCCCTCAAAAGAAAAAAGAAAAAAAGTGCAGTTGACAGACAATATAAACAGAAAGCAGAACATGTAGTAAATAGGTATAGTATAGTATAAATAATTTCTATTTAGTTTATTATTAATTTAATTTAACCTTGGCGGGGGCCCGGAAAGTGGAATATATCCATGAGTAAGCAAGAAAAACCCTATTGCAATGAATTAAATTGTACATTAGATTGTGCATAATACATAGTAATCAAGACGTACAGGTGTCAATACATGTCCAAAATACATAGAGATAGACCATAATGGAATAAAGAAGCATACAATGATATAAAGTTAGAGCATCACAATAGGGCAATGTTAATACATAGAAAGAAGCACGAGATCGCAAATTGATATACATCATATTGCACTATAGATCGCCTTCATAGCCACCCGATGTAAAGCCCTGTAAAAATGGTTTGAAGGTCAATATCACATTTAATCCAGGAGGTGAGGTGGCATTGAGGTTAGAGATCCATCTCACTTCCCGTTGGAGAAGGATCTTGTTAAGATCCCCTCCTCTAGGGGTTTGATGGAGTCGGTCAAGTACCAACACTGAAATTTTGGGAAAGCGGCCGTTATGAACGGTCGCTACATGATGCCCCCAAGAAAAATCAGGGATGCTACTTTTCATGGCTGCTATATGTCGGTATAGTCTTTTCCACAGTTTTTGAATGGTTTTACCCACATAATAGCAGCCACACTCACATTGTAATAGATATACTACAAAGGTGATTTGGCAGTTAGCGTAATGTTTTGTAGTGAATCTCCACCCATTGGGAAGGCGTGGGTTTCTGTCTGTGTTAGTATAACAACAGTAGCCACACGCACCACAAGGAAATGTGCCAAGAGTATTACAAGGGTCGCCTCGAATAAGTCCTTTAAATTCACTTTTGACTACAAGGTCCCCTATAGATGTATTATGTCTAAAAGTGACGAGGGGAGTTGGAGATATAAAAGGGCCTATGGGTGGGTCGCTAGTTAGGACATGCCAATATTTGTTCAAAATTTGTTTCACTTGTGATTGTTAATTCGAAAAAGTAGTAACTATTCTGGTATAGGGGTTTATAGCAGAGGTGGATCTGCTTTGAGAGTAAAGTAAATCTTGTTGCTCTTGCTTTATTAAAGGCTCTTTTAAGACATCTGTGGCTATATCCTCTATCTAAAAGGCGATTTTTAGAACCCTCTCCTCCTCGAACAAAATCTTCATCATTTGAGCAGTTGCGTTTGGTTCCTAAAAATTGTGTGTCCAGATGGACAGTGATATACTGTCCGTGACAATTCTTAGCTTTTGATGTATTTTTTAGACACAAACAAACCCCCTGAAGAAGACCACGACTACACTGGGTCGAAACGCGTTGGTATACAATTTGTGGCTGGTATACTGCATTGATTGTGTACATCTGCCCCACTTTTCATTGCCGCTATGTTTAATGAATATGTCTTGTAAATTTACAACCAAAGTTCATATTTTAAAACCTTGTAAATTGTAATCTTTTGTACAATAAAAAGGTTATTTTACAAATGTATTGCTATTGACAAAATTATTTTGCTGCTAAAAAAACCCTGGGGGAAACTCTGTTTTTTTTCTAATTTTGGGGTGTGCAGCTTTATTACTTCAATGTGCTTATATATATATATATATATATATATATATATATATATATATATATATATATATATATATATATATATATATATATATATATATATATATATATATATATATATATATCTTTCTCAGAAAGGGGAAAAAAGTGTTTGTAAAAAAATAAATAAATAATAAAAAAGGAAAGAAAAAATACCTAGATCAAAATTTGATCTAGGTCAGGGACAGGGTTAGTGTTTGGGTCAAGTAAGGGTCAAAAGCCAAGGTCAGGGTCAAAGGTCAGTATATTTTGGGCAGGATTTTTTTTTTAAATTAGCATCAGTGTCAGTGGGTTTTAGGTAGGACAAAAAAAAATGCACTATTAATTCTGGGCAGTACTACGGGTACAAAGAAGAACTGACATACACATATGTGGTATTGCTGCCACCGTCAGGAGCAGGAGAATTTATTTTAGGTTGTTCTTTGGTGGTAGGTTATGATAGTAACAAGAAATATACAGCTAAATAAAAAAAAACATTTTTTTTACTATTTTGGGACAGTTTTCATTTGTCAGTAGTTGTGATGATATGTATGGTTTTACTTATACATGTCAAAATTGCAAAATTGTGCTTGGGCATTAAGATTTGGTTTACCCTTAGGTGTGAAGGGTTAAACAACTGTACTATTAGGTTGTAACATAACAAAATTAAAAAAAGTGAAGGGGGTCTGAATACTTAGTGAATGCACTGTATGTACATACATTCTAGGTACAACATAATTGTTTTCCAAAAGCATTCTTAATATCTTTATTCCGTAAGCTATACACAACGGGGTTTAGCATGGGTGTTAATACTGTGTAGAACATGGCCACCAGAGAGTCAATATCAGCCGAGTATGAAGCAGTTGGCCGAACATACATGAAGATCAAAGGCAGGAAATACATGTTCACCACCACAAAATGTGAAGCACAGGTGGAAAATGTTTTCTTACGCCCTTTGGATGATGCTAACTTGAGCACAGACCTGATGATATGAACATAGGACGTCACAATTAGAGAGAAGGATAACACAAGTACAATGGCACTAAGAGAAGAACCTATTGTCACGTTGAGCGACGTGTCAGCGCAAGCTAACTGAATTATTGGTGGGTGATCACAGTAATAATGGTGAATGATGTTTGAGCCACAAAAAGGCAACCTAAAAGCCAGTATGGCTGTTGCAATTGGAGATACTAAGCCTATTATCCAAGACAACATAGCTAGAATGATATACAGCTGTCTGACCATGATGTTATGATAATGGAGGGGAGAACAGATGGCTATATAGCGATCATAGGCCATGGCAGTCAGGAGAAAACACTGAACTCCTTGGCAACCAATAAAGAAATACATCTGGAGGAAGCAGGCCACATAAGCTATCTCATCATTGTGCACTGAGAACTTGGCGAGCATCTTGGGGATGGTCACGGTGGTGGAACTCATGTCCAAGAACGAGAGGTTGCTGACAAAGAAATACATTGGAGAGTGAAGTTTTTGGTCCAGAATAATGAGGAGAAATATGATGCCATTTCCAGTCACAGCGAAAAGGTAGATAAAGAGAAAAACACAAAAAAGAAGAGTACTGAATCTTTGAAGACTCGGAAAGCCAAAGATGATAAACCCTGTCACCAATTTTGAAGAGACATTAGTGAAATCCACAGCATGAGGAAATTCTGTAGTCACCTACACAAGAAGGATATTATAATATGTTTATATATAACATGTTATACTTTTTTTCTTACAATAGTTAAGGTTATTTCTTTTCACATGAACTTTATATTGAATTATGAGACCAAAAAAAGCTTATTTTGAAACTCCAGTAAATTAATTGGCAGCAAATTCGAATGAATGTGCATGCACAGCTCATAGAGCTTATATTTTCAGAGGTCGTACCTGTCCATAATATGCACAAAGGGAAGGTCCTTTGTATTGCAGAGTTCAAGGTTTGGTTAAATGAATGCTATAAGGTTTGGTTATGTTAGTCATGATGTTAGCAGTTGGTCTGATATTGAGCTGTACAAAAGAGAGTCTGAATCCGACACACAAAGGCATTGAGCTACGTTGTACTTAAGATGGAATTCAGGAGTTATTTGGAAATGCATTTAAACTGAAAAATGTGGGTATTAATTTAACTGATGAGGAGCATTTCTGTTCCCAGCAGGTAAAAAATGTGAAGATTTGTATTGCTGAGGACTGGGCTGATGGGGTAGTTAATGTAACTAAAAATTCTGGTAACAAAAATCCAATAGTAGATAGCAGTGTTTGTCACATCATGAGCACTAACGCTCATGGCGTGCATTTGTATTCAGCCCCCCTGAGTCACTACTTTGTAGAACCACCTTTCACTGCAATTACAGCTGCAAGTCTTTTTGGGGATGTCTCTACCAGCTTTGCACATCTAGAGAGTGAAATTTTTGCCCATTCTTCTTTGCAAAATAGCTCAAGCTCTGTCAGATTGGATGGAGAGCATCTGCGCAAAGCAAATTTCAAGTCTTGCCACAGATTCTCAAATTCTCAATTGGATTTAGGTCTGGACTTTGACTGGGCGATTCTAACCCACATGAATATGATTTAATCTAAACCATTCCATTGTAGCTCTGGCTGTATGTTTAGGGTCGTTGACCTGCTGGAAGGTGAACCTCCGCCCCAATCTCAAGTCTTTTGCAGACTCTAACTGGTTTTCTTCTAAGATTGCCCTGTATTTGGCTCCATCCATCTTCCCATCAACTCTGACCAGCTTCCCTGTCCCTGCTGAAGAAAAGCATACCCACAACATGATGCTGCCACCACCATGTTTCATGGTGGGGATGGTGTGTTCAGGGTGATGTGTGGTGTTAGTTTTCTGCCACACATAACATTTTGCTTTTAGGCCCAAAAGTTCATTTTTGGTTTAATCTAACCAGAGCACCTTCTTCCACATGTTTGCTGTGTCCCCCACATGGTTTCATGCAAACTGTAAATGGGACTTCTTATAGCTTACCTTTAACAATGTCTTTCTTCTTGCCACTATTCCATAAAGGTCAGATTTGTGGAGAACATGACTAATAGTTGTCCTGTGGACAGATTCTCCCACCTGAGCTGGGGATCTCTGCAGCCCATTGTGGCACAATGATATACTGTATATTTCCTAAAATACAGCAGAAGAGGTCCTGAGACCCAGAGCTGTCAACTACTTACATTTTGTAGGAGAACTCCCATTGCTAAAATATAGCAGAAAATTACAAATACAACATGAAAAGTAGTAATTAGGTAAATCTTAACAATAATTTTCAGTTGCTCATTAGTAGAAGGGTTCTAGACTTACATGCTTAGTGTGTTTATATGCTGAACCTCATTAAATCAGTAAGATCATTTTAATTATTTTTTTAATCCTTAGGGATCAATTACATGACCTGTTTGTAAATAATAAAATACTTTACTAATTAAGTATTTGTATTTATTGCACATACCATTAAGTAAACAGCTGCAGGAAATCTCCTGGGGCAATATGTATATTTCTGAAAATATTTCAGTGTATCTCTAGCCAAGGGATCTCCAAACTTTTCAAACAAAGGACTAGTTTACTGTTTTTAAGACCGGTGAGGGTATAAAATGTCTCGGGCCCAACATCAGCAAGAATAAACATGGCCTCAGGGTTGGTGGTCAGTAGGAAAAGTAATAATGCCCCATCACCGGTATTTGTGGGAGGAATAGTGCTCCATCATTGGTGTTAGTGGGAAGAATAGTGCCCCATAATTGGTGTCAGTAGGATGATTAGTGCCCCATAATTGGTATTAGTGGGAGGAATAGTGCCCCATCATTGGTGTCAGTGGGAGGAATAGTGCCCCATCATTGGTATTAGTGGGAGGAATAGTGCCCCATCATTGGTGTCAGTTGGAGAAAAAGTGCCCAATTATTAGCGTTTAGTACTCCATCATATCGGGAAAAAGAGTAGTGCCCCATTACCAGTATCAGTGGAAGAAATAGTGGCCCATTGTTGGTATCAGTAGGAGGAATAGTGCTCCATCATTGATAATAGTTCGGGGAATAATGCCCCATCATTAGTGTCAGAAAAGTGCCCCAAGGGCTGGATAGAGGCTAGCAAAGACCCACATGGAGCCCTCAGGCTGCAGTTTGGAGACCACTGCTCTAGCCAAAACTTTTTGGGCTATAAGTAATAATCTGTAGAATGTATCCAATTGCCTTTGTGGCATCAGCAAGATGTTCACCCTATCAGGCAAATGTAGCCCAAGTCTGATGTAATTTCTGAACTACAGCATTATTGTCCAGACTGTCATCATAGTGTAACACATACTACAGCAGTTCACACATAGTCAGTGCTGTAGCTATTCTCCCTCTCCTGGACTGGAAGTGAGGAGAAGAGGAGCAAGAGAGGGCAGACAGAGACAGAGCACTGGCCATTTGTAGGACTGTATGCAGTATCAGGGACAGCCCACCACCCATGGAAAACAGACAAAGAGAAAACCAAGCTGATGTGGTTTTTGGGAAGGACAGAGCTTGCTGGGAGCAACTATGACTTGTGGGGAATGTAGTCCTCAGGGATATTGATCCTATATTACAGACTGGCTTTGGGACTACATATTCCAGCATTACCAGAGCTCTGTAGGGAGAAAAACACAACGGACATGGTTGAACACACACACAGTGTTGCAGGCTGCTGTTGGATCATTTGCTGCAGTGACAGGGACACAGAGAGGGTGAGTAGTGGACATCTGCTGGTTTGTTGGAATGCTGCTGTCAAGCTTGGTGTTGCCACCTGATGTCACAGCTGACACTGTTGACAAGACCGGAAGTGGGAGGAGACAGGTGCTGTTTAGACACCTACACCCAATTTCAGAGGGACTTTTTGAGTGTTCCAAAGCCAGATTTGGGCCCCACATGCACTGACTAGTAGTAAAGATCTTGCCAAAGACTGCTGGAGCATTGTCCTAGCATTGCCCCTTAGACACATCACGGATCTTGTGGACAGATTACTGGGAGGGGCTGGGGAAGACCCGGCTGTCATGGTGCACGTTGGCACCAATGACAAAGTCAGAGGCAGATGGAATGTCCTAAAGAACGATTTTAGGGACTTAGGAGCTAAATTGAGGAAAAGGACCTCCAAGGTAGTATTCTCAGGAATATTACCGGTATATCGAGCCACACCAGAAAGGAAGAGGGAGATTAGGGAAGTAAACAAGTGGCTGAAGAGCTGGTGTAGTAAGGAGGGGTTTGGGTTCCTGGAAGACTGGGCCGACTTCTCAGTCGGTAACCGGTACTATAGAAGGGACGGACTGCACCTAAATGAGGAGGGTGCAGATCTGCTGGGATTAAGATGGCCAAAAAGTTAGAGGGGTTTTTAAACTAGGCGATGGGGGGGAGGGTCCAGAGGCAGAGATAGCCAGCGCGGAAGATATTCCAGAGGGTAGTATTGGGGGCATTAGTGGCAGGTTAACCAAAGCACAAAAACACAAGGTGAGTATAGTAGCAAGTCCAAGTTGCAATCTCGAAACACCCAATACGAGGACAATATGCGACCGGTCTAAACTATGTGGCATGTTCACCAATGCCAGGAGCATGGCAGACAAGATGGGTGAACTAGAGATACTGTTGTACGAGGAGGATTTGGATTTTGTGGGAATTTCAGAGACCTGGTTCAACAGCTCTCATGATTGGCTGGCAAACATTCAAGGGTATACCCTTTACCGCAAGGATAGGGAGGGTAAAAAAGGGGGAGGGGTATGCCTATATATCAAGAATAATGTACAAGTGAATGTGAGAGATGACATCACTAAGGGAGCTAGGGAGGAGGTGGAATCCTTATGGGTAGAGCTCCAAAGGGATGAAGCTAAGGGGAAATAATACTGGGAGTATGCTATAGGCCCCCTAACCTGAGGGAGGAAGTGGAGACGGATCTCCTATCACAAATTGGATTAGCAGCAAGGATGGGAAGTGTTATCATAATGGGGGATTTTAATTATCTAGACATAGACTGGGTGGAGGGAACTGCGCATTCATTTAAGGCTCGCCAATTCCTTAATGTCTTGCAGGACAATTTTATGGGTCAGATAGTAGACGCACCAACTAGAAATAAAACATTACTGGATCTACTGATTACCAACAATACAGACCTGATCACGGATGTGGAAATACGGGGCAATTTAGGTAACAGCGATCACAGGTCAATTAGTTTCAGTATAAATCACACAAATAGGAAACATAAAGGGAATACAAAGACACTGAATTTCAAAAGAGCCAACTTCCCTAAACTACAAACCTTGCTAAAAGGCATAAACTGGGATAAAATATTAGGAACAAAGAAAACGGAGGAGAGATGGGTTTGCTTTAAGAGCATATTAAATAAGGGCATTAGCCAATGTATCCCATTGGGTAATAAATTTAAAAGAGCAAACAAAAGTCCTGGATGGCTTAACTCCAATGTAAAAATGCATATAAAAGCAAAGGAGAAGGCCTTCAAAAAATACAAGGTTGAGGGATCATCCTCAGCATTCAGACTTTATAAAGAATGCAATAGGAAATGTAAGGGTGCAATTAGGACGGCTAAGATAGAACATGAAAGACGCATAGCGGAGGAGAGCAAAAAAAATCAAAAGAAATTCTTTAAGTATGTAAACAGTAAAAAAGGGAGGACAGACCATATTGGCCCCATAAAGAATGAGGAAGGACATCTGGTTACAAAGGATGGGGAGATGGCAAAGGTATTGAATTTATTCTTCTCCTCAGTCTTCACGAGTGAATCGGGGGGCTTCAGTAACCAAAACTGCAGTGTTTATCCTCATGACACAACACAGGAAGCACCTCCATGGTTAACAGAGGACGGAATTAAAATTAGACTTGAGAAACTTAATAAATCACCGGGACCAGATGGCTTGCATCCAAGGGTACTTAGGGAACTCAGTCAAGTGATTGCCAGACCGTTGTTCCTCATTTTTACAGATAGTCTACTGACTGGAATGGTACCAGCTGATTGGAGAAAAGCCAATGTAGCACCAATATTTAAAAAGGGCCCAAAATACATCCCTGGGAATTACAGACCAGTTAGCCTAACATCAATAGTATGTAAACTCTTGGAGGGGATGATAAGGGACTATATACAAGATTTTAGTAATAAGAACGGTATCATTAGCAGTAATCAGCATCGATTCATGAAGAATCGTTCTTGTAAAAACCAATCTATTAACCTTCTATGAGGAGGTGAGTTGCCATCTAGATAAAGGAAGGCCCGTAGACGTGGTATATCTGGATTTTGCAAAAGCATTTGACACAGTTCCCCATAAACGTTTACTGTACAAGATAAGGTCCATTGGCATGGACCATAGGGTGAGTACATGGATTGAAAACTGGCTACAAGGGCGAGTTCAGAGGGTGGTGATAAATGGGGAGTACTCGGAATGGTCAGGGGTGGGTAGTGGGGTTCCCCAGGGTTCTGTGCTGGGACCAATCCTATTTAATTTGTTCATAAACGATCTAGAGGATGGGATAAACAGTTCAATCTCTGTATTTGCAGACAATACTAAGGTAAGCAGGGCAATAACTTCTCCGCAGGATGTGGAAACCTTGCAAAAAGACCTGAACAAATTAATGGGGTGGGCGACTACATGGCAAATGAGGTTCAATGTAGAAAAATGTAAAATAATGCATTTGGGTGGCAAAAATATGAATGCAATCTATACACTGGGGGGAGAACCTCTGGGGGAATCTAGGATGAAAAAGGACCTGGGGGTCCTAGTAGATGATCGGCTCAGCAATGGCATGCAATGCCAAGCTGCTGCTAACAAAGCAAACAGAATATTGGCATGCATTAAAAGGGGGATCAACTCCAGAGATAAAACGATAATTCTCCCGCTCTACAAGACTCTGGTCCGGCCGCACCTAGAGTATGCGGTCCAGTTCTTGGCACCAGTCCTCAGGAAGGATGTACTGGAAATGGAGCGAGTATAAAGAAGGGCAACAAAGCTAATAAAGGGTCTGGAGGATCTTAGTTATGAGGAAAGGTTGCAAGCACTGATCTTATTCTCTCTGGAGAAGAGACGCTTGAGAGGGGATATGATTTCAATTTACAAATACCGGACTGGTGACCCCACAATAGGGTTAAAACTTTTTCGCAGAAGAGAGTTTAACAAGACTCATGGCCACTCATTAAAATTAGAAGAAAAGAGGTTTAACCTTAAACTACGTAGAGGGTTCTTTACTGTAAGAGCGGCAAGGATGTGGAATTCCCTTCCACAGGCGGTGGTCTCAGCGGGGAGCATTGATAGCTTCAAGAAACTATTAGATAAACACCTGAATGACCGCAACATACAGGGATATACAATGTAATAATGACACATAATCACACACATAGGTTGGACTTGATGGACTTGTGTCTTTTTTCAACCTCACCTACTATGTAACTATATATATGACAGCACCTCCAATAGTATAGGGATAAGTGGTTAGTCACTGGTCTGTTTGTTTATTACCAGGTGTATACTGTATGTTATTTTGCTGTTCCACATACTTGTTGAGGTGTTTATTACAATTTTCCATTCTTTAAATGTCAAATTTTTTAGACTTTGTTGCAATAAATATCCATCTTTAGCCCTGGTGTGTCATAGGGAATGGTACTGCTTAAAAAGTTGTGAGGGGCTTCCGGGTTCTGCGCTGTATGGAATAGCTGCATCGCTACTCGGCTCCCTCAGCTCGACCCTCACACCAGCCTAAAACACCCGCCCAGAAATCCGGCCCAGCCACAAATCGAGGCCTCGGCTTCGGCCTTGCTGGCGGAAGTTCCAGAAATGGAGGTGAGCGGCTGCTCAGCATCTCCCTCCTCACTTCAACCCTCTCCCCCCTCACAACATGGGGACAGCAATATTGAGCTAATTGCTCAAGCAGTGGCTGCACTCCTGTCCCCCATGATTGCTGCCTCAGTTGAAAAGACAGTAAATGTGGGCATGACACAGTTCAAAAATCAACTGGGGGAGCACAATTTTAGATTAAATGAACTGGAAAGCCGCCTCTTCAACGTGGAAGAGGAACTATATCAAGCACAAGCGACAGAAAGGGCACAAGATAAAAACGAACCAATATGTGCTCCAAAAATTGGACGATTTGGAGAACAGATCCAGAAGGATTAATGTACGCTTTGTAGGAATCCCAGAGTCCCTCCAAATGTCCGCACTCATGGATTTCTGCGCCAGACGAATCCTGAAACCTTTTGCCTCCCTGGCCCTTGCACAGTAGAATGGGCCCACCGCATGGGAGCTTTAACCACTGAACGCAAAACTCCCCGCTTGATCATCACAAAATATCTGAACTACTTGGACAAAGCCTACATCTTGCAAAAATTCAGACAGTCCAGATCTCTTCAAATAGACGGAATGAAGGTGCTTATCTTTGCGGACTACTCCACTGAAGTCTCCAAAAAAAGGAAAGCCTTCCAATCCATCTGCTCGGAACTTCATCAGCTACAAGTGAAATTCACTCTGGCGTTTCCTGCTATTCTCCGCCTCAAGGCCCCCAATGGGGATCAGCTCTCCTTCCAAGAACCCTCTGAAGCAGAATCTTTTCTACCAAAGGAGCAAGCAGACCCACTCTTCAACTCCCCAGGGCTGCACCAAACAATCGCCCACTGGATCAAAGGAGCCCTAGGAAGGACTCCCTAAAACATTTCAGACCCTCCGGTCCTGATCACCGTTCTACTCCATGTTGATTCACCCGACCGATAACCACACGGGTGCCTAAGAGCATCTCTCTTTAGACCACCCGATCCTGGGTTTCTCCAACCTTATACCTCTTATGCCTCTATACATCAAGAAGGCTCTGTTGATATTTCTGTTATATTGTTGTGTTCAGGTTTATGTCCAACCTTAAGGAGTCTCTTATATGCTTTATGTGTTTCCCATGGCTATACTGCATACAGCTGCCTTCCTTCCCCCCCTTATTCAACCCGAGTATTGCCGCGCAAGATGTTACTGCTCCTATTGGGTGTCCATCTGCATCAGGACTTGGATCAGTATTGGGAGCCGGCCTATACAGTGGATCCATGCGGAAAAAGCGAAGTTCACTCGCTGTTTTGTATTTTGTTTGATTCCTAATGTTACCTCTCCAATAACCTCAGCATGCACCAATGCACCACCTCCTCCCCACATACCAGTTCCTATTGTAACCTTAATACCGGCCCAAACCCCTCAAAACAATCCTCCCCCACAAAAGTCACCTCATGGAACGTGAAAGGGCTTAGATCCCCCAACAAGAAACTTAAAATCCTGTGACACCTCCAGAGGCTCAAAACTGATATTTCCCTCCTACAGGAGACCCATCTGTCATCCCCAGATTTCAGATTTTCATCGTCTGAAGAAACTCTGGGTTGGCACGGTTCTGGGTTCTGACGCAGTGGGACGCAAAGTGGGAGTCCTCATCCTGAGCCATAAAAACCTCCCCTGCGAAGTTATCTCCATAGACCCCGACAATCAAAGCCGCTTCCTCACGGCACATATCCGTGTAGGAACCAAAGATCTTGTGGTATCCAATATCTATGCGCCCAACAATCCTGGTAAACAATTCTTTAGCGAGCTATCCACCAGAATTCTTCATATCCCTCACATCCCACATTTAATTGGGGGCGACTTCAACATGACCATGCATCTGACAGATGACAGATCCACTTCCAAACGCCCCCGCGGACAAACCACGTCCTCTCACATGTCGCAACTAGTATCTAAAAATGGACTACCTCCATCTCTGCGACATTTGGCGACTCTTCCACCCAGCAGACAGGGAATTTACCCTCTACTCCATCCCATATACCGTCTTTACCAGAACTGATTACCTCTTCTGTACTGACAACCTTGTCCCCATGATAGCCGGAGCGGACATCCACGATATTGCCATCCCGGATCATTCCCCAATATCAGTGACTTTAGACAACCCTGACCTACATCCCACTCCCAAATTATGCAGTTTCCCTCCCTTCCTACACAACAACTCCGACTTTCAGCTTTTCATAGAGGAAGCTTGGAAAGAATTTGTTTCAGCTAACTCGTCACATGCTGACAATCCGAAACCTCTTTTGGGAAGCTGGAAGAGCGGACTATCTCCTATGCTACTTCTTACAAAAGAAACACCCTAGCAAACTACAAGACGGCCATTTCCTGACTCCACTTAGCGCAATGCACACTATCTACCCTAGACTTGCTCTAAAACAGATCTGAATGGCAAGCTGCAAAAAGAGCCTTTGACACCTGGACAGACACTTTAGAACTGACAAAAAGAGCCCAAATGGACGCAACACTACACAAATTCAGTAACAAAGCCGGTAAATTGCTGGCAAGACTTTGCAAAGGTCCCTTTCGACCCGCTCATATTACTTCCCTACGTGACAAATCTGGCTCCATTAAAAGCTCACACCAGGAGATTAACAAAGTTATGTTGCGGTATTATACATCGTTATACGCTTCCGATCCCATAAACACAAAGGTTGCCCAATCATTTCTTGACAAATTGGTCCTACCTTCGGTCACCCCTTCCCAATTGAAAACCCTAAATGCTCCCATTTCCCTACCCAACATTTCCTTAACCATCCACAATCTAGCACCTTCAAAAGCACCAGGCCCCGACGGTTTTACAGGAGAATTCTATAAAACCCTGCAAAAAATAATAGAGCCCACCCTCCTCAAAGTATACGAAGGCATTTGGTCAGGCAGCCGTTACCTACCTATGGGTAACCAGGCCATTATCAAACTACTCTCAAAGAAAGGAAAAGACCCCCTCGAACCAGGCTCCTATAAGCCTATATCACTCTTAAATTGGAAAACAAAAAAGTGTAGCGATATATATAAAATCAGGAAAAGAAAAATATAATGAACAATATAAAATTATGCGTATAGTATAAATACCATAAGTTCAGTGACTAATAGTACACCATCAAAACAAAGTCCAAATAAAAAGTAAATATGTGATATGAGTCCCATATGTATGAAAAACTTCATATGAAGATCATGATGGTGAACAGATAAAATCCTGAAGTGAAGAAACACTACCACCAACAATAAGGAGGCTTACCGGAACGTTTGAACCCAAAGGAACATACGTTCGATGGGTCAAACAAGCTTGTGTTGTAAAACAACAAATAAGAATGCGTCTTATGGAAGTTGCAACAGAAATCTACGACTGTCCATGGACTGATGTGTCTATTTCAGTAGATAAAACAGCGCTGTGCAATATAAAATGGCGGCGTGCTGGGGTGCATGATGTCATTGCGCAGTCGCGCCCCTGAATGTTACTCTTTCATTACTCTTCTATTTTTTAATATCATCTTTCCACTAACCATGCCTCTTACCTGGCTTTACAAGACCCGTAGACATCAAAATTCTCTCAAAAATCGCAGCCACCAGACTCGCTAACATTATTCCCTCTCTGATACACCCCATCTAATCCGGCTTTGTTAAGAGGAGATCTGCCACTATGAACATCCGAAAAGTAATGATGGTCTTAGAACATGCAAAACAGAATCCGGGGGGGGGGGACTTTGCTATTATCACTTGAGACGCGGAAAAAGCCTTCGATAATGTCAGCTTCGAATGGCTTTCGTTGATCATGTCAAAAATGGTCTTCACAGGCCCCTTTAGCCACCTTGTGACTGCTATGTACACGCCCCCCCCCGGCCAGAATGGTGGCAGCCGACCTTCTATCTGACGAAGTCTGCCTCCACAAGGGCATGAGACAAGGTTGCCCGCTCTCCCCGCTGCTTTTCAATCTTGCCCCAGAACCCCTCTCCAGATTCCTAACCCACACAGCCCCATTACATGGGATCAACATCGGCAATCACGAAATAGGTACCTCCCTTTTTGCCAATGATGTACTTATCTTCTCAGCAAACCCCTCCTCCAACATGGCCACTATTAAAACTTTTTTGATGAATTCAGACTCTGCTCGGGCCTAACTACAGTAAGAGCGAAATCCTCCCCATAGGCACCCTCTTAAACCCTCCCTGAATCTCCCACTTACCCTTCACAGTTGCCAAATCACATATAACCTACTTGGGCATTAAAATAGGGAAACTACCATCTTCTACATATCAAGTCAACAACCCCCCCCCCCCCGATTACAAAGATCTCTCAAGAATTGGGTAACTGGATGGATTTGCCTCTCTCGCTCCTGGGAAGATGCCACCTTGTAAAAATGGTCAGTTTTGCCCGCCTACTGTACCCTCTTCAAATCATACCGATACTCTTGAAACATAAAGATATTAAATTATTAAACAAAGCCATCTCTAAATTTACCTGGCAAAACAAATGACCACAAATTGCATTTGCAAAACTTTATCTTCCCAGATGCGAGGGGGGCATAAGTCTCCCAAGTGTCAGAACTTATAACATAGCATGCCTTCTCTGAATAGGCCTGGACTGGATATCGCAATCCTCTTGCTGTTTAAATTATATCATTGAAACCACTATGGCCCATCCCTACTCACTGGCTGCCTGCTTCACTGCAAGTGGAAATCTATCCCCTCCACTCTGCAACATAACCTCCTTCTACGAGACACCGCCATAGCCTGGAGGGAAGCAAGAAAGACCCTGAAGTTATCACCTTTCCTTTCCAGACATCTCCCAATCCAGGGCAACGCTAACGTCCCCCCAGGGATGGAGCACAAACCTTTCCTCAACTGGAAACAAAAAGCACTCACAAACTTCTCATCACTCTGCAACGAGGAAACAGGGCGACCTAAACCTTTTACAGTCGTAGCTGAAGCCTTTTCCCTTCCCCGATCTCATGCCTTCTACTTTTAGCAATGTGTCAGATTCATCCGCACCGCATGCAGAGAAGAACGCAAAAGATTCAAAGAATCTATCACAGACCAATTGACCTGAAAGGGCTCCTACACAATCTCTACTACAGAAAACCACTCTGTCACTAGCATCATCATCAGCAGCAAATTGGGGCAAAGACTTTCTAGACTCTGACATAGTGGACAAAATTCTACAAGGCTACAACAAAACCCTACATTTAATTCCTAACAAATCTTGGAGAGAGACCCAACTAAAAATCCTTCATCATGCCTATATAACTTTTCTCCACGATAAAAGCAACCCAGGCTCCGCTGCCTGCCCTCTATGCCAACATCCCAAACCCTCACTAACACACCGCTTTTGGTCATGCTCATATATCTCTACCTTCTGGGATCAAGTCCTATCTTTCATTTATGGTATAACCCTGCTGAAACTGCCAAATGAACCACTACTTCTTATCTTTGGTTATTGGGACAAACAACTACTAACATGGTCTCCCTACGCTCGCACCCCACACAAAGACTGGATCCTGATATGACTCCTAGTCGCCAGAAAAGACATTCTAAAGAACTGGACATCCCCTTGTCAGCCAAAGGTCTCTCTGATCAAACGAGAACTCCTCCACCTGTTATATAAGGACAAATTCAATACCGATCTTAAACATTAAAAACCCAGACACCGTCTTTACTCCAGATGGCAAGCCTTCATGGAAACAACACTATCCCCAGAGAAACTTGAGAACTTTGAAACCTCCTTGTCATACTGTGGGGCCAGACAACCAAACCCGAGGTCAATGGACACCTCCATCAATTAACGCCTGCCTGGAGGACTTTCGGAATAATCCACACTACCTCGAAAGATTCAGGTATCTCAACCATTGAAACCCCTCCTTCAAGAGCACCCTGCTCTGTTTCTACTTTCTCAGTCTTGGTGTCATCATGCTACATAATTGGTGCAATCTCCCCCTCTACCCCTCCTCACCTCCCCTTCTTTCTTTCCCATCTCTACCCTGTTCTTTTTGTTTCCAGGGACCCCCTTCACAGAAGATCCATCCGGTTATCTCTGCACGAGTGTCCCCTTTCTTATATGTTGTTGTTCAATATTGATTTTGTTATATAATCTCCCTAAGCATACAAAACTGAGGCTACTTGGCCTGACTTGATTTATGTCTCTCATTTCATGAACAAAAAAAAATGTATTACATCTCATTTGTCATAATCTGTAGTGTGATTCTGCTCAATAAAATCTATGTTAAAAAAAAAAATGTTGTGAGCACTGGGAACAGGGGACCTAAGAAAACAGGGGCTCCTTCAGGGGTAAGTGCTACACAAATTTAGCAGAAGTTGCCATGAAGTGAGAAGCGATGTCAGTTGCAGTGATTGTTTTGCTTTCTTCTGGATAAAAATTTGGGGTCTGTGAGGATCTTGCAGACTTGTGTCTTTTTTACACGCGGGACCTAAAAAATCCCTGCTGAGCACGTCATATGCATTTAGCATTTGGCCTTCATTTCACACTACTGTAACACCAAAATCCTTAAGAAAACTGTTCACTAAACTTTTGGATACCAATCCTGTATATTAAAAATTAAAATGAAAGCAGAAGGTAGGGGGAACACCAGTGCTCAGCGAGGGGAACAATAGTGCCGAGTTGGATGTGGGGGAACAATAGTGCCCAGTGGCAGTAGAGGGGAAACAATACTGGCCAGGGATGGGGGGTAATTAGTAGGGTTGCACCAATACTGATACCGGTATTGGTGCCAATACTACGCATTTGCATGAGTATCGGTACTCGTAAAAATGCTTAGTTACTAGAAATCCATACCTTCAGACTCGGTTCTTTCAACTTTCAGCGGGATTCCCCCCTCTGACAGCTGAAATGTAAACAAAAGAATTCCAGGAATTATCAGTTGTTAAGGAGCAGGGTCGACGTGTCCTTAACAACCAATGACATTTTAGCTGTTAGCGCGATTCCCCTTCCAGCTTCCTCTTCCCCTCATGCCAACTGTTAATTCTTCCGGGTGCCTTACCTACCTCTTCCTCCCCTCCTGACAGCTGTCATTTCTGCCGGGTGAATTCCCCTCGTCCTCCTCCCTTGCTGCCAGCTGTCACTTCTGCCATGTGTCTTTTTCGCCTCCCATCCTGCAAGCTATCACTTCTGCTGGGTTCATTCTCAGCCCCCTCCTCCCCTCCCACCAGCTGTCACTTCTGCCTGTTGCCTCCTCCTTCCCTCTGCCAGCTGTCACCTCATCAACCCCCACTGCTCCTAACCGACACCAGCCTCCATCCCTTCTAACATTGTCCTCAACTCCTGAAGCCTCCTACTGTTATCCATTGCTGTAAATGAATAACTGGCCAGCCTTCCCTTCCTTTAATATGTCCACAGCCACCAAAACATAGCCCAGCTCTCATGCCCTATCCTTTACCACCCCAATTTAATACTCCAAAGGTCCCTTATGGCCATCCAGCAATCACCCAATGACCCTCCCATTCCCCTCCCCTCTCCCCCCCAGTTATCACAGCCTTTTTCATTCCAAAGCACACATGGCCCTCCCACCCCACAACCCCTATCCTACCCCACCCTCAACTACCCTCCTCTTACTTACCCCCTACTGCCCCTCTCAGACCCTGCCCTCACCCCAGTCTCACCCAACTCCCTAACTCCCTCCCCCACCTCCCAAACCATCCCTCTACCCACTCTTCCTAGGCAATAGGTATCGGTAATTGATATCACTGAGTTTAAAAACTATCGGTACTTGTATCCGGTGTTAAAAAATGGTATTGAGGGGCGTGGTCTCGGCATGGAGGAGTGAAGCCGTGTTTTTCAGAGGGCTCCCGGTCCGCGGCTCATTCATAGTCTACCCGCACAGAAAAACCTGAAATTTTAGCTTCTCAGCATTCCCACGCTGCCGGAAAAGACTGCTCCGCTGTGCTACGAAAGCGGGGATACAGATGGAGAGATTCCTGGTGCCAAAACAGCCGGCGGCTTCTACACCGGACTTTTCCAAGATGGCGCCGTGCTCAGACATGGGAGAGGAGCATGGAGCGCCAGCGGGAGGAGGAGGGAGACAAGACCAGGGTAATGAAATGCTGCCGTTCTCCCCTAATAGAGATCTCTCCCCCTGCCTCCCCCGTTCACTATACCTCACATCACTGGCAAGCCCAGGAGGAGAACCCAGCTGCTCTCCGCAGTGGGAATTACAAGATAACCAGCGCTCTCAGCCCCAGAGCTTAACCCCTGGTGCGCCTCTGCCCATTTTACTGCAGGTTCCATGAGCTCTGCCCCACTGACTCTGCCTTCACATGTGCCCCCATCTATGCTTCCTGGAGAGCAGTCTCTATGGGCTCTACTACAAAAGCTGCCCACTAGAGATGATTTAGACTCTGTAGCACTCAGAATGGAGGCAGCGTTACGAGGAGAGATTGCTGGAATTAAGCAATCTGTAACAGAGGTCACCACACGAGTCACTTCTATTGAGAAGGACACTGCAACCCTGCACCAGGGCTTTACAGAATTAAATGACACAAAAGAGGAGATGGCAGACCAAATCGCATAGCTACACCTGTTGCTAGATGACCAGGAAAACCGCAGCCGTAGGCGTAACATAAGGATCCGCGGTTTGCCAGAAGCAACGCAGCAAGCGGACCTAAGGATGACGGTGACTGCGTTATTCAACGACTGCCTAGAGCGCCCGATGGAAACACCTATCGCCATAGACAGGGTCCACAGAACCCTTGGCCCCAGAAACACTGCAGAGGACAGACCTAGAGATGTCCTTTGTTGCCTGCATAATTATTCTATCAAAGAGGACATCCTCCAAAGAGCCTGGCGTAGAGGGCATATCGACTTTGATGGAGCCCAGATATCTCTCCTGCCAGACGTTTCCCGCAGGACTCTACAGATGCGCCGTTGCATGAAGCCCCTGCTAGAGAAATTCAGTGAACAAGGAATCACCTACAAGTGGGGTCATCCTTTTCATCTAATCGCAAGGAAGGGAGGTCGCACATATACCCTCCGACACCCTAGAGAGGTCCCCACCTTTCTCAATACCCTCGGGCTACCATCGATGTCACTACCTAATTGGCTGGCGTTTGTCCTGCCTCCCACTACTAACATACCGGCGGTGAACCCTTCGGGCAGACCTCAAAGGCCTCGACGCAACCACTGATCACAACGTAGAAGACCGCTGGCCCCTCAGGACAACGAACCTTGAATCCATAGAGATAAGTTGCTATTAAGTCTGAACATGGCTACTTACTTTTCTTTTGTTGTCTCCTTTTGTATGTAAGTACTCCCTGCCCTTGCCTTGATGGTACACTACCTCCTCTTTTTGATCAAATTTTTTTTTTTTTTTCTCTAACCTCTGGCCTATTTGGATTGACTTCCTTACCTCTCTGGCCTGTTGGTCTCATGGAGACACGTTAAGTTTCCAGTATCTTGGTTAGTTGTTTTTTGACCAGGAGCAGAGGGAAAGTACACAGTCTGGTAAACGGGTCCCATATCTGGGATCATCCTTGAGAAGACACTGGTACAACTGACATTACTGTTATAACCTAGAGATAACGGACTCTATGTATAGTTGCTTAGCAATCACTCATTTGTTGGGCCCATCCTTCCCCCTTTTTTTTTTTCCCCCTACATCTTGTACCGCACTACAAGATGCAGAAATGGGTACACATAGTTCACACTGCCTAAAAGTATTGATGCTTACCACTGAAGTGCGTTTAATTTTTATGATAGGATTCAGGGGGGCTAGTTGGCAACAATAGTGGAAACTCTAATAAAATCCAGAGATGAGTATCTGTCTAGAGATGTAATTATCCTACTAATGGTTCCCTTTCTTCCCCTCCCTCCCCTCCCAGCTTCCCTCCCCACCCTCCCCCCACATTGACCCTCCTTCTCCCTCTCCTCACCCCGCCCCTCATCCACCCCCCCTTTTTTTTTTTCTTGCCAACTACCCTATCTTGGGACCTAAAGATTGTTCCGGATGGAAATTGACCCCTTCAGATATGTTGGGTAAGGGGCTATGGATCGCTCTCACTTGGCTTAGATCCAGTGGAATTAGCGGTCTATTCAGTAAACAGAGCTGATAACAAGAGATCAGAAATTGACATAGTTATCTCATTTAAGGTACTACTTATAATGTTAAGACGTGTTATGTTAAACTGAATGTCACAAGGTTATATATTATGTGTTTTTAAGGAGCTATCTTATTTCAAAGAAGGCTAATGTAATAATGTAGCTCCAGTTTCTGGCAAGGTCTGACGACCCGACCCCGTTCTATCAGACATGTCTCTGAAGTTTGTATCCTGGAATGTGAAGGGCTTAAATGCTCCAGAGAAGTGTTCCAGTTGCCTCTCGGATCTTTGGAGGCAGAGACCCCAGATAGTGTTTTTACAAGAGACCCATTTTCGAGCGGATTGTATCCCTAAACTCTACAGTAAGCATTTCCCAATAGAGTACCACAGTGCTCCCTCCTCAAAATCTAAAGGGACAAGTATCCTCCTGGCTAAAACTTTGCCTTGGCAGCTGGGGGACCTCCACGCTGACCCTGAAGGTAGATACCTTTTTGTCAAAGGTACTATTCAGTCGCAGACATTCACATTCGCGAACCTGTACTTGCCAAATGTGGACCAACTTCCGGTACTTGAATCATGCTTGGACGTCCTGGCCTCCTTCACAGAGGGAACACTAGTGTTAGGGGGAGACCTTAATCTTACCATCGATCCCCATAAAGACACATCGCCGGGATCTTCAGCCCTATCTTTGCGATACCGGAACCGAATCAGGGACCTGTTGCATTCTTATCGCTTAGTTGACATATGGCAGATTCTTCATCCGCAGGAGAGAGACTACACCTTTTTCTCGGCTGTTCATAACTCATACTCCAGGATTGACCTCTTCCTGGTCTCCCAAGCTACGATTCCACTTGTCTCGGGGGCACAGATTGGGCACATCGCGCTCTCAGATCATGCTCCGATCCCTTCGACCCTAAATTTGCAACGCCCGGCTCCCAAAGTAGCCACCTGGCGTCTAAACGAATCTCTTATCCAAGATCCTGAGGTGAGAACAGACATTTTGTGAGAACTGAATCTCTTTTTTGAGAGTAACAAACAATTGCTCCCCAATCCTCTAACTATCTGGTCAGCCCATAAATGTTACATAAGAGGAATATTTATTAAACACGGCCACAGACTCAAAGTAGCCAGAGAAAAAACGCTATCTGAGTTACTCGCAAAACTACATGATTGTGAAAAACATCACAAAAATCATCCAGACAGGGACACAGAGGCAGAAGTAACTAGGCTCCGAGAACAAATCAGAGAGCACTCTCTGTTTCACGCTAAGAATAATCTCTTGAGGATACGTAGAACCTTTTATGAGTTCGGGGAGAAGTGCAGCAGATTACTATCAAACGCCATACAGACCCAACGTAATCTTTCCTACATCACCGCATTATCTTCCTCTACAGGATCCAAAATTCACGATTCTGCAGAAAAATGGCTGAATCTTTCAGGGTATTTTATGAAGCCCTGTACAATTTACATTCTTCTCCCTCGGGGGAACGGAACCAGAATAGTTTAGAATCTATAGAAACGTATCTTGTGGCTGCAAAACTACCTTCCCTCAATGAGGAGGAGATAGATTTGCTCTCACAGCCTATTACCGCAGATGAGCTCACAAAAGCACTAGCCAACACCCCGACAGTGAAAGCACCCGGCCCCGATGGTTTCACCATCACCTATTATAAAACCTTCCAAACTCAACTGGCAGCTCACTTTGTTACTGCCTTCAATGCCATATTAGATAACCACGCCATACCTACAGATATCCTGCAAGCTAGCATATCTGTCATCCCCAAACCTGAGAAAGACCTGCTGCTGTGCGCAAGTTACAGGAATATCTCCCTTCTTAATTGTGATCTGAAGTTATTCACCAAAATTCTGGCTGAGCGAATGGGCTCTGTTCTCCAACGCATAATCCCTCTAGACCAAGCAGGTTTCATCCGTAACAGAGAGGCTCAAGACAACACTATCAGGACGATAAATGTGGTGGCTAGGGCTAAACGCCTTAACATCCCATTAATTTTGTTGTCTACGGACGCCGAAAAGGCGTTTGACAGGGTAAATTGGACTTTCCTCCTGGCCACCCTGCGACGCCTTGGCATGCCAGCCCCCATGTTATCCTGGATTTCTGCCATATATTCCTCTCCCACAGCAACAGTTAGAGTAAATGGGACTACTAATAGCCCCTTTAAGATAAGCAACGGTACGAGGCAAGGATGTCCACTTTCCCCGCTCCTTTTTATAATTTCATTAGAGCCCTTATTACAACATATAAGGCTTAACCAGGACATCAGGGGAATCGTAACGAGCACTTATCACCATAAAATTGCCGCATATGCGGACGACCTGTTGTTCTCCATCTCAGACCCTCACACGACTCTTCCAAACTTACTATCGGCAATACGTAAATACGGGGAATTATCGGATTTCAAAATCAACCTCCAAAAGTCAGAGGCGCTAAACATCACTCTTACCCCTGGTTCCCGTGCCGCCATTAGCGGCAATTTCCCCTTCCGGTGGTCTCCCCAGGCCATTAAATATCTAGGCACAAAAATTCCCTCTGATTTACACCTCATTTATCAACTCAACTTTTAACCACTCCTGAGCATTTTCTCCTCAGATTTAGACAGATGGAGGGGCCTGGCGGTCTCCAGGTTCGGTAGATGAAATGTTTTAAAAATGAACGTCATGCCGAGACTGCTCTACCTCCTCCAGGCATTGCCTGTTAGGATACTACAGGACTTCTTCCGTAAGATACGCTCAGTATTTGTTAGATATGTTTGGCAGGGCAAACCACCGAGGCTCAAGAGATCCCTATTACAAAGACCAAAATTGAGAGGAGGCGTTGGCCTCCATTGACCCAGCTCTATATTACACAGCAGTCCACATGAACAGAGTAGTAGACTGGTGCAGGCACTCATCACATAAGCTGTGGATTGGGTTAGAACAGGAAACAATTCCGTTTCCCATTGAAGGTTTACCATGGAGTGGAACTCACCCTTCCAGATTCTCACCTTCCCACCCATTGCTGGAACCCACTTTGGAGGAACTCCGTAGATACTTCCAACTGGCAGAGACACCCAATTTTCCTTCCCCACTGACACCCATAATTGGACATCCAGATTTCCACCCAGGCCTCTCCGATAAGTCCTTTCGGCTCCACTTGGATCGGAGTCTAGTTAGAGCCTCCTCTTTTTGTGGGCCTTCGGATTGGAATGACCCTTCTAACATTTACCCTAGTTTTAACTCCTCCATACTGGGCAGATGGAAGATACTGCAATTGTCACACTTTCTCAGATCTCTTCCAGAGGTCAGCGGTTTATGTAGACAACCTACACCCTTTGAGGAGCTGTGCATGGGCGAGGAGCCAATTTGGAAATCTCTTTCTCAATCTTACAATATCTTACTGACCCATACGTCCCAACACGATCCCTCATACCTAGTGAAGTGGGAGAGAGATTTGAACACTACGTTTACAGAAGACCAAAAGACCCGAATCCTCTTCTTTGCACATAAATCCTCTTTATGTAGCAAATACCAAGAAATTACCTTCAAAATTCTGACACGATGGTACAGGACACCTTCGGTGTTAGCATCCATTTTCCTGGGGCAGAGTCCCCTATGTTGGAGATGTGGCACACAAAATGGCACATTAATTCACGTCTTCTGGGAATGTTCGGCCTTGACTCCTTTCTGGAGACAGGTTTTAGGAATCATTCACAAACTCACTGATGTGGATCTTCGGAGCAATCCAGCGGCAGTACTCCTGAATCTGACTCCGATGTCTAGCAAGCGGTACCGCAAATCTTTGCTGAAACACCTTTTGAACGCGGCTAGGGCGTGTATTCCCAGCATGTGGAAGCAGCAGTCCCTTCCAACAGTGACACAATGGTTTAGCAGGGTCTGTGATATTCAGCGAATGGAGAGCCTCACAGCTGCTCTCAGGGAAAAAGAGGAGGAACATGGCACCCATTGGACACATTGGGATATGTTCCGCTTTTCAGACGAATACAACTCTTACACATAGGTATCCGTTTCCAGAATGCTCCGGGGCAGCGGGTCGTCGGCCTCGCCAGAATCCTATACCCACCCCTCCTTCCTTCTTACTTTTTTATTTCTGTTTCCCCTTATTCCTGTTGCTTTCTTCCTTCTGCAATACATAGTATAAATTCACCATAAGAAAGCAGAGCGCTATTTAGACCAGAGAGATAGACTAGCGCTACCCCTCGGGAAGTCATTACATTAGGTTGTCAGAGCACCCTCGTTTGAATTATGCATAGTTTATGTTTACTACTTAATTTTGGATAGAGGGCATTCTCCTCAGCGCTGAGGAATAAATCAAGCTGGAACCATTAATCTACGACTACTTGCCTCGATAGCACATTTCAAAGGAACCTTGCTTGCTGTTAAACCAATACATAATTGAATCTCTTTTATTTATTGGGTGTGAAAAATACTAACAGAAGCAGACAAACTGTCATATTGTATTGTTCATTTATATGTATTATCTGCACTCCCTAAATAAAGATTTCAAAAAAAAAAAATGGTATTGGTGCATACCTAGTAACTTGTGTGCAAGAGGGCTTTGGGGAGGAGAACAATAGTACCCAGTGAGTGATGGGGAAAATAATAGGTCATAGCGAAGAAAACAATAGTGCACAGTAAGAGGTTGGGGAACAATAGTGCCCAGGAGGGGCACTACTGTCCAAATAAATATATTTGCACACTGTTATGCCCTGTACCCACGGTCGGATTTTCCGAAGGAGATTCCGATTGTGTGTGAGCTCCATTGGACTTTTTCCATCGGAATTTCCGACACACAAAGTTTGAGAGCAGGTTATAAAATTTTCCGACAACAAAATCCGATCGGTTAAATTCCGATCGTGTGTACACAAATCCGACGCACAAAGTGCCACGCATGCTCAGAATAAATTAAGAGACAAAAGCTATTGGCTACTGCCCCGTTTATAGTCCTGACATACGTGTTTTACGTCACTGCGTTCAGAACTATTGGATTTTCCGACAACTTTGTGTGACCGTGTGTATGCAACACAAGTTTGAGCCCACACCCGTTGGAAAAAATCCATGGATATTGTTGTGGGAATGTCCGAACAATGTTCGACCATGTGTACAGGGCATAAGTGTATAAAATATATAACTGAAAGTGTTGCAGCACTAAAACCACAACTGCCCCTTGTATATCTCACTCAAATACCAAAATTCATCGAGTATACCTTTTCCTACAAAAATTCTGAAAAAAATTCAGAAAAAATAAAAATAAAAAGGCCATGTGTACTGTATAATGCAATATAATAAATTTAATTGATGGTATTCCTATTCACTTAAAAAGCTTTCAACCAATAGTACAGCTCTTATTATGGGGTCACTCTGCATATGTAAAGCGATTTCATGCAACATTAATATTCTACCATGTTCTAAGGAGTCAACCTGCTTCATGGCAGTGTGCTGTATTTCCCAGCAAGTTCACCCATGACCAGAAGAGAGCCATGAATGAGAGGCTTACCTGAGCTGCAGAGAGATGCTATGTTTGCGCAGAAGACCACCACCCCCAGCGTGTCCAAGAGAGCATCAAAGGACTTTCAGGACTCTTCTCAAGGGAAGAGGATAGCCACTGCTGTTTCGGTGTCCAGGACTCCAGGGGGAGAGAGGATCATGACCCCATTCATCACCAGCTTGAGAGGGGGGATTCTTGTACCTCTCACCAAATCTCAGGAGGGCAAGCTTAAATCATAAGTAGTGATGAGTGGCCTTATGGTTACCAAACCATTTATACTTCAATTGAGCACCCAACATGTGGATTCAGGGTCCCAACGCCAGTCAACAAAATCTTAGAACCTAGGGTTAAGTTAGAAAACATATACTTGAATTGTTTTGACTTCATTTTATTTACATACAATTTAGATACAGCATACTTTTTTTCTAAATGGATCCTTAATATCTTTATTCCATAAGGGGAGCCTGTGAAACATCTCCATGTTGAGATAGCGGCGTTTTTTATCCAGACAGATCCATATTGGAACTTCAGTATCAGCGGATGATCTGAACACATCCAATTTGGTGTGTTTTATCTCTCCAGGCACTTTTATTACCAATTTGTTTTAAGTGAATGTTACCTTTTGTCACTGTGCCCCTTCTGCGATTGACCCAAAACGTGGGTATGGAGTCCTGCGTTTGGGCTCTTCGTTGGTCCTTTGACTCATTGGGATGTGTTCCCCCCTCCATCTCTGGCCCTTGATTCCATCTGAGTGTAACCTTTGGGAGCCCTGTTATATTGTTCGCACTTAAATACTTCCTGAAGAAGCCACTTTGGCGAAACATGTAGAAGATATAAGTGCGTCTGGGATTCAATACCATGTAACAAGACACTGTTCAAACTATATATATGTAATTTGTCTATATTTTTATGGATTTTAACTTTTGTATAAATAAAACACTGTTGTTTATATCTTTTTCTTGATTGTGGAATAGCACCCTAAAAATACCATCATACATACATTTTTCATCTATATTCGGAGTTAAGTGGCTAGTGGTATAGGGAGGGACCTTTATTTTTGTTTAGTATTATCTTTATTACTGCTTAGAAATACCTCACCAAACTAAAGAGTCTGCTTGAAATATTGCTTATATGAACTTTAATATGAACAAACAAAATCTTAGGAAACATATACTTCAATTGTTTTGACCTGATTTTTTTTACATATAATTTAGGTACAACATAATTTTTTTCTATATGCATCCTTAATATCTTTATTCCGTAAGCTATATACAACTGGGTTTAGCATAGGTGTCAATACCGTGTAGAACATAGCCAGTAGGGAGTCAACGTCAGCCGAGTATGAAGCAGTTGGCCGAACATACATGAAGATCAAAGGCAGGAAGAACATATTCACCACCACAAAATGGGAAGCACAGGTGGAAAATGTTTTCCTACGTCCTTTGGCTGAAGCTATCTTGAGCACAGACCTGATAATTTGAACATAAGACATCACAATTATAGAGAAGCTTAACAAAAGTATAACGGCACTAAGAGAGGAACCTACTGTCACATTGAGCGAGGTGTCGGCACAAGCTAACTGAAGCAATGGTGGGTGATCACAATAATAATGGTGAATGATATTTGGGCCACAAAAAGGCAACCTAATAGACAGTATGATCATTGCAATTGGACTTGCAAAGCCCAATATCCATGATGTCATAGCTAGAATGATATATACATGTCTGACCATGATGTTATGATAATGGAGTGGAGAACAAATGGCCACATAGCGATCATAGGCCATGGCAGCCAGGAGAAAACACGCAGCCGCTTGACAAACGACAAAGAAATACATCTGGAGGAAGCAGCCAACAAAAGAGATGACATCATTGTGCACTGAGAACTTGGCAAGCATCTTGGGGATGGTCATGGTGGTGGAACTCATGTCCAAGAATGAGAGGTTGCTGACAAAGAAATACATTGGAGTGTGAAGTTTTTGGTCCAGAATAATGAGGAGAAATATGATGCCATTTCCAGTGACAGTGAAAAGGTAGATAAAGAGAAAAACACAGAAAAGGAGAATATTGAGATTTTGAAGACTCGGAAAGCCATAGATGATAAACTCTGTGACCAATTTTGTAGAGACATTAGTGGAATCCACAGCACGAGGAAATTCTGCATTCACCTACACAAGAACAAGATAAACATGAATACATTAACTTTTTATCTTGTTTTGTTTAACCACTTGATGTCCGCGCTATAGCCGAAAGACGGCTACAGCGCAGACCTCAAATTCTGGGAGGGCGCCCATGTACGTCCTCCCGTTCTTGCGATCTTCGGACTCAGCTGATCACAGAGCAGGGTAAAGGGCCAATCACAGCGAGCCCTTTACCACGTCATCAGCTGTCAGCGTAAAGAAAAGCATAAAGCCGGTAACCGACTTCTGTTAGCGGGACATCGGTCCCCTAAGTTCCAACCAATGCTGCTAATCAGTGCCCTTCAGTGCTGCAAATCCTTGCCCACCAGTGCCGCGTATTAGTGCCCATTGGTGCCACCTACCAGTGCAAAACAGTGCCACCCATCAGTGCAGCCTCATCAGTGCCTCCTGATCAGTGCCCACCAGTGCTGCCTCATCAGTGCCCATCAGTGCCGCCTATCAATGCCCATCAGTGCCACCTCATCAGTGCCCATCAGTGAAGGAGAAAAAATAGACAATCAGCTTGGGGCTTTGTGGTATTAAAGCTACATGCACAGTTGAGCTCTCCCTTTGTGTGGTTTACTGCTTTTTCTCAGATTGGTCCAGCCATGAGTGAAGCCTTGCCCAAAAATATACTGCATTGAATGTTTTGCATCCTATATAGTGTGGACACAGATTAAAAGGGCATTTTTTTAATTGGCTGACCAGATAAACCTGGGTGACCTTTACCACTTGCCAGACATACTCCAATTTAAACTTTAAGGGCCCATTCAGGCCTACCCATTGAGGAGCGTTGTGCACATTGCCACAACATACAGCAAAGCACTTGCATGTATTGGTGCATTGCAGTGCCATATGTTTTCTACATCACCTCAATGCATTAAGGCAGGGGTCTCCAAACTTTCTAAGCAAAGGAGCAGTTTACTATCCTTCACACTTTAGGGAGGGGCAGACTGTGCCCAGAAGCAGTAGAAAATTCCCTGGCATAAGTGGCAGTAAAGAATACCACATCAGTGGTTTCAGTGGGAGGAATATTGCCCCATCATTGGTGTCAGTGGGAAGAACAATGTGCCATCATTGTTGCCAGTTTTAGGAATAGCGTGTCAGGGGCCAGTCGAAGCAGTGTTAATTTTGAAGTCATATTTCGATTTAGTTTTAGTCTACCATCATGTTTGGTGGCGGTACTGAAAGTGAATGGAGCTGCTCTGGTTGGTTGGGGTGCAGGCTTAAAACAGGTAGTGAGGAGGTGACATATCCCCTCCCAACCATCTGTCAAATGCTTTCTGAAAAATGATCCACCAAAGATTGCTTTTCAGAGTTTCAGAGGGGCGGCTAGTGTAAACAATCCCTAAGACAGACAGATGTTTATGCTATGCAAATTCAGTCACTGAGTATTAGTTAATAAATTAAAGCTCCAGCGAAGATAGCTAATGTAGCAATAACTCTCAGTGGAGCTGCTGGTTTAAAGCGGGCTGTTACCGTCACCTTCGTTACCTCTATTTCACCAGAACCGGGTCTAGGGTCCCGTTGAGTTTAACCCTTTCATGACTAAGCCTATTTTTGAAAATTGGTGTTTACAAGTTAAAATCCATATTTTTTGCTAGAAAATTACTTAGAGCCCCCAAACATTATATATATATATATATATATTTTAGCAGAGAATCTAGAGAATAAAATGGCGATTGTTGCAATATTTTTTAGCACACGGTATTTGTGCAGCAGTGTTTTAAACGCAAATTTTTGGAAAAGGGACACTTTCATGAATTTTAAAAAATCCAAACAGTAAAGTTACCCCAATTTTTTTGTATAATGTGAAAGATGATGTTACGCTGAGTAAATAGATACCAAACATGTCACCCTTTATAATTGCACGCACTCGTGGAATGGCGACAAACTACGGTACCTATGAATTTCCATAGGCGACGCTTTAAAATTTTTTTACGGTTACCAGCTTAGAGTTACAGAGGAGGTCTAGGGCTAGAATTATTGCTCTCGCTCTGACGATCGCGGCGATACCTCCCATGTGTGATTGGAACACCGTTTACATATGCGGGCGCGACTTCCGTATGCGTTTTCTTCGCTGCGCGAGCTCGCGGGGACAGGGGCACTTTAAAATTTTTTATTTTTTTTTAATTTATTTATTTATTTATTTTTACTTTATAAATTGTGTTTTAAATTTTTTTTTTTTTTTTTTACTTTTATTGCTGTCACAAGGAATGTAAACATCCCTTGTGACAGTAATAGGTGGTGACAGGTACTCTTTATGGAGGGATGGGGGGTCTAAAAGACCCCCCATCCCTCCTTTACACTTCAAAGTATTCAGATCGCCGAAAACGGCGCTTCTGACTACTGTGTACTTTTTTAAATTCGGCGCCATTGGCAGCCGAGTAAACGGGAAGTGACGTCATGACGTCGCTTCCGCGTTTACAACAAGAAGGCTGGAACGAAGCCGCTCACAGCTTCGTTCCCGCCCGCCCCCAGCTGCCGAAAGTACCCGATTGGACACCGGGCTTCCCGATCGCACGGGAGGCCCGGTAACAGTGGCGGGAGGCGCCGTATAACAACCGAGCGGCTTTTAGTTGCATTGGTTGTAATACACGGGTAGCCGATCGCCCGCTGTAAACAATGGTACCGGGATGATGCCTGCAGCTGCGGGCATCATCCCAGTATAACCCCAGAAAGCCGAGTACGCATATGTGCGTATGGTCGGCGGGAAGGGGTTAATACCAAACAATGTAGGCTCCGGACACTTGAGTATCTTTTCTAATGCTTTAATAAACATAGGTTGAAGGAAGTAAGCAGGAAAGAGGTAGAAGGAGAGTTGCAGGGAAGTTCAAATACCTTGTCTTAGTGTAGTATTAGGAATTGAAACTTGTAGATGAATATACTCTCTCTGTAGAGTTGAATCTTTGCCCGCCTGGATAGGTTTCTCTCACTAACCTAGCAGCCAGTACGCGACACGAACAAAAGTCTCTGCCACAGACTTGATTGAAACAAAACCCGTACGATCCTCTGTCACAGGATGTATTGGTTTACGATGAATAGCAAACACAGCACTAGAACCTTTAAGCCAACCCGGCAGTACTATGCGGTAGGGTTACTTTAGGATGCGTCCTCCAACTGAGTCACCAGGCCCCTCTCCAGACCAGCACTCTGCATGATCCTTCCATGACGGGTCCTCCCCTGGGATCTTCTCAGTTGTCCAGCTTTTCCCCGCAGGACAGACAGCCCATGACCATTCCTCTGCTGCTGTGGTAGGCCCCAGACAGACCTCTGGGCCCACCCACACGCAGCAGCGACATGGGCCTCCTGATCGGAGGACCACGAGGTAGTACTCCTAGCACATATCTGTCGGCCAGGAGGGCCAGCAGGTGGAACGAAACAAACCCCAAAACATGGAATCTGCTCCATAAATACCCTCCCCCAGAATGCAACTCGGAGGACCACCTCCACCAAGTTATCTCCAGGACAGAGGAGCACTCATACGCTTCAGCATGTTCCCTTTCCAACACCGACCCATGGCGACAACGACACCCACAAGCACAGTGTGAAACTACATGTAACTCAGCCAAGCTGGAACAGAGGCAAATCTGACTATGTATAAACAGATAACCCACTAAATTTACCTATTAGCAATAGATTGAAAATCTACCAGCGCTACATACTCCCCCCACTACGATAGACATTGTCCTCAACGTCTGTCAAAATAATCTCCCAAGCCTGAGAGTAGGTATTTGAATTTAAAACTTGGATAAGGGCAAGGAAGAAGAAAAGCAGTATAGAGATATCACAGTTTCAACATTTATACAACAATATGTTCACATCCGCAAACAAAATCACATTATGACTGTCACAACCCCACTGTCTATCTAGCTGAAAAGCCTAACAGCTTGGTAGGAGATCCAATTATTACTGAAAAAAAAGTTAGACACACACTAAATATATACAGTACCCTGAATAAACAGTTTAGGAGCAAAGTCTCATTCCAAAAGAAGAATGACACTCTCTTCCCATATATTTTTTTCCTTTTAATGAAATGAACTAAAGTAACTTGAGAAGTCCATCCCTATTTTTAGGCAAATCACATCCTTTTAATGAAGAAAATCCAGCTAGCAAAAAGTCTTTGGATTTAGAAACGCTGAGATGAACATTATCTCTTGATCATGAAGATCTCTAAACACTGACACTGTCTAACTATACACCCCAAAGTTCTCTGTTCATAATCACCAATAAAACTGAGGATCTGGCAATGTCAGTTTCTTTCCCAGTTTATCCACTGTAGTGATAAAATACACAATGTCATCTTTTCCGGGTCTGCAAATGACCACTTTGTCAGCATAGATGTGCCGACCATAGCTCCAGTGTAGGAAACATCCACTGAAGCGTTCATCCATGGCAACAGAATATCCAATCTTCCGGAAAGGCTTTGGCACAGACAAATAGTCCCAAACAGCTTCACTGCACCACAGTTCCTGGCCTCAATTTCCTGCACAATATCCTGAGTAACATAGGGAAACTCCAGACCACATTCTGTGGCAACACGTTTGTTAAGCACTCTCTGTAACTCCCATGACTCAGAATCCAGAAACGTCAGTGCAGCACTGGATGAAAGATGCAAGGGTCTGTCAGGAGTCCAGAAGCTCATTGTCCTTTTATACACACACACTAATTACAAGCAAACAGATCACAGGTGAGGATGGTTACCTTTAATAGCCATTCAAACCCCTTTGTGTCAACTTGTGTGCATGTTATCAGGCCAAAATCACCAGGGTATGTAAACTTTTGATCAGGGTCATTTGGGTAGTTTCTGTTGTAATTATGTTTTAAAAAGAGTAAACACAGTTGATTGATAATAAATGGCTTCAGCCAAACACTAAACATGAGTGAAAGAAAAGTTTTTTTACTATCACATTCTCTGAAAAATGGCCAAGAAATCATAAATTCTGCCAGGGTATGTAAACTTATGAGCACAACTGTATATCTTGGTTCATTATAAATGCTATTTGAGCGCAGAGAGGTTTATGTTCCTATTGAGAATGTGTTATCCGGGGTCGCGGCTGCAAGATTTATAAGCAGAGTCTGGTATTTTGCACTGTTTTTATTTTTGTGTAATTTTATTTTTTGTGTTTTATTATTTTGGGACTGTTTATCCCTTGTTGTTCTTTTTGTTGTATTGTAAAATTTTTATTGAAAATTTGACATGTGCAATTTGTTTAGTTCCGAATTAAATTTTTAAGGCATTTTGACAAATTCATTAATTTGGAAATACCCGAATTAACGAAAACCCGTTTAGCGAATTTTTCTGAATATTCACAAATTCAAATATTCTAAAATCGGTAAATTTGTAAATTCGAAATTTGAAAATACGAAAACCCGAAAATTCAAAAATCTGAAATAACTAAATAATAATAGCTTAACTATTACTAACTATTAAATTATAGGTATTGGAATTTCCCTTCAAATTTGGCTGTTAGTGAACATAACGAATACGAATTTATCTGAAGTTACGAATTATCCGAAATAACGAATGCCGTAACTAAACAAATGGAATGTAACAAATTAATAATAATAAATAACAGTAATAATAATAAAAACTTTTTATTATTATTATTTATTATTAATTTGTTCCAATTCCATTCGTTTAGATGCGGCATTCGTTATTTCGGGTAATTCGTAACTTCAGATAAATTTGTATTTGTTACGTTCACTAACAGCCAAATTTGAAAGGAAATTCCAACACCTATAATTTAATAGTTAGTTATTATTAGTTAGTTAGCTATTCTTTCGAATTTTCAGATTTTCTTTCTTATTTTCGGATTTATGAATTTACAAATTTTCGTATTTACGAATTTATAAAATTATGAATTGCAATCATAACGAATGACCCGAATAACAAAAAAACATGAAATGAAACGAAAACGAAAACAAATTTTTCGGCAGTGCACGTCTACTGAAAATCAATAAAGAGAATACAAAAACAAAAATGAAAGGTGAACTTCATGAAAACCGCTAAATATGCATATAAAATATGTATATAGGAGCTGTTTTACCTGCCAAAGGATTTGTGTAGCACCCCCCCCCCCAGAAGAAGCCACTTGATGATTTGGGTCCCCTGTTCCTGTGGCCATGACTCTGCAAACAGCACCACACACTGTGATATACCTGGCTGGGCAGAGAATATTTATTGCACATGTATATGCAGCACCTCAATGGTGATAAGAAACAACAAGCAATACATGAACAGTAGAAATAAACTGTAACAGAAACACTCAATGGGTGTAGAGAGTGACTCCTAATAAACTCTATACTGGGGCAATCCAAACAAGGGAGTGGTGCACCTCCATGACAGTCCAGCAGCCCGTAATATACAGTAATTCCCCTTTTTTTTCGCTGACCAGCTCGTTGGGGCCCAACTCTTGGCGTGTTAAGGTTAATGTCCCTTTAAGAAGTGATAAGGCACTAGCTCTGTGTTACTTGCAGACAACACTTTCTGTTTTTGGTCAAAGTGTAATGTTGGTTTTGGCCAGTGGCCTCTTACCAACTCCTGTGTCAGCAGGTGACTTCTCTTTGTTTATTGTGCAAAACACAGCCAGCTAGTGTCCGCAGCGGCCTTCCCCTTGGTCAGGCAACAGGCTCCACTGTGCCTCTTAGGTGCAACGGTAAGCAGTCTGTTAGCAGCCAAAGGTGCATTCAGTCCTTTTAGAACAGTCTTCACCAGTGGCAGCTGGTGCTCCATTTTGGAGGGGACGGCAAACAAACCACCCCCGTCACTCGCTCATCCGTCTGTTGGTCAGTTCGCACCCCAGCCCCGTCTAGTTTGCGGGCATCATTGGATCGTTCCTGCGTCTCCTTCTCCCCGGTGGCCTCCCGGTGGTTTCCCATGCATCCCCTCTTCCTCGGCGGCCAATACTCTGCGCCCCGAGCCCACCCTTTTTGAGGCCTATTAGAGCCTCCAGCTCTAATCACGTGCGTGGTAAAAAAAAAAAAACCCATTGGAATCCATGCGTCCGGCGCCCTGCATGTAGATTAGGGGGCACATGCCACTGGGCTCCACACTTCTTACCCTCACCCTAGAAAAGCAGCATGGAAAAAATTCTTCTCTTTCTCACAGTATCTTGTTGGAACTGTTATTTCCTCCTTCCAGCTCACCAGCCAGCTCAGTCTATCAGAACTACACCTCCCACAATCCTTGCAGTCCACATCCTGTGTGCCTTCTTATTGGGTAGAAGACGGGCTTGACACTGGATCTACACAGCTTCACAATAAGAGTCCCCTCCTGTAGCTGTGCCTGTGTAAAAGTCACAGAATCATTTTCCTTTCAATGTTGCACACTGGGCTACATTTTTATTTCTATACATCCAGTCCTGAGATTTACACAGCTCTGTAACACAGCACAGCACTGTCTGGCAGAGAAAGAGACTTTTTTTTTCTTTCCTGTTGCTCAGCATCAGTAACAGGTCTTGTCCCTCTCTCAAACTTTGACTGGACAGTGAATGGAGAAGCAGCAGACTGATGAGCTCATCTCTCTGCCACTCTGCTCTCTCCTCCTATTGGCATGCGGCTTGCACTGCAGCACAGCTGATTAGAATGGCACCTTCTACTTTTTCTCTCTCTTCCAGTCTGGTCTCTGCGGTATAAAAACTGTAGGAGACACTTACCTAGTCAAGTATAGGTACTTACAGTGCTTGAATTTAACAAATACATTTAAAGGATGTGTTAATAAATACTACATTCTTGTGTGCCTTTGTATCCGCATGGAAAGCAGCCTGCCCTAAAATGGAAATTTAGAAAAGTGGGTTATGTTCAGTTTGGAACAAAAGATGACTCAGATATCTGACATGTTTAGATACACTCTATTACCAAAAGTATTGGGACCCCTGCCTTTACACGCACATGAACTTTAATGGCATCCCAGTCTTAGTCCGTAGGGTTCAACATTGAGTTGGCCCACCCTTTGCAGCTCTAACAGCTTCAACTCTTCTGGGAACGCCGTCCACAAGGTTTAGGAGTGTGTCTATGGGAATGTTTGACCATTCTTCCAGAAGAGCATTTGTGAGGTCAGGCACTGATATTGGACGAGAAGGCCTGGATCGCAGTCTACACACTAATTCATTCCAAAGGTGTTCTACTGGGTTGAGATCAGGACTCTGTGCAGGCCAGTCAGGTTCCTCCACCCCAAACTCGTTCATCCATGTCTTTATGGACCTTGCTTTGTGCACTGGTCCAAACATTTGGTAGAGGGGAGATTATGGTGTGGGTTTTTTTTTTTTTTCAGGGGTTGGGCTTGGCCCCCTAGTTCCAGTGAAGAGAACTCTTAAGGCGTCAGCATACCAAGACATGTTGGACAATTTCATGCTCCCAACTTTGTGGGAACAGTTTGTGGATGGCCCCTTCCTGTTCCAACATGACTGCACATCAGTGCACAAAGCAAGGTCCATAAAGACAAGGATGAGCGAGTTTGGGGTGGAAGAACTTGACTGACCTGCACAGAGTCCAGACCTCAACCAGACCCAGAGCACCTTTGGGATGAATTAGAGCGGAGACTGTGAGCCAGGCCTTCTCATCCACATCAGTGACTGACCTCACAAATGCTCTTCTGGAAGAATGGTCAAACATTCCCATAGACACACTCCTAAACCTTGTGGACAGCCTTCCCAGAAGAGTTGAAGCTGTTATAGCTGCAAAGGGTGGGCCAACTCAATATTGAACCTTACGGACTAATGTCCTGTACAGACGATCGGATTTTCCAACGGAAAATGTGTGATAGGACCTTGTTGTCGGAAATTCTGATCGTGTGTGGGCTCCATCACACATTTTCCATCGGAATTTCCGACACACAAAGTTTGAAAGCTTGCTATAAAATTTTCCAACAATAAAATCCGTTGTCGGAAATTCCGATCGTGTGTACACAATTCCGACGCACAAAGTACCACGCATGCTCACAATAAATAAAGAGATGAAAGCTATTGGCCACTGCCCCGTTTATAGTCCCGACGTACGTGTTTTACATCACCGCGTTCAGAACGATCGGATTTTCCGACAACTTTGTGTGACCGTGTGTATGCAAGACAAGTTTGAGCCAACATCCGTCAGAAAAAATCCTAGGATTTTGTTGTCGGAATGTCCGATCAATGTTCGACCGTGTGTACGGGGCATAAGACTGGGATGCCATTAAGGTTCATGTGCGTGTAAAGGCAGGCGTCCCAATACTTTTGATAACATAGTGTATATCCAAGAAAAGTATAAAAACACCCATGGACTGTACGTAGGACGGTGCAGAATCAGCTGGTATGGAAGATGTGAACTCATAATGTGAAAATTTGCTATATTATAAGGACAAAGAAAATTCAAGGATGGCACAGACTGGAATACAGCTATAGCACAGTATCATTAAAGTCAGTGTACTAGGAGAATGTAAAATGATGCTAAAAGTCCATAAGTCTGTATTAGAGTAATTAGCGGCAGCTCCTTTAGGAAGAGTGAAGTTGACTCTGCACTATATATAGGGAGGAATGGCAGAGGGCGCCCACTAAGTGTAGCATATAAGAGAAGACTTTATTAAAATTCACAGGTGGAAACTCACAAAAATATGATGATAAAAGCAGTAATCCCCCCAGTGCAGGATGATATTCAGCCTGCAGTGTAACTTCAGAAGCCAGTGTGCAGATACCACTGTGAGGACCTGTGTAGGACACCGGAAACAAAACCGGAAGTCCCAGAACCACTGTGGGGCACATGAGCTGCACAGGCCCCAGAGTGATGTCAGATGTAGGAAGACCGCCAATCCCCCCCCCCCCAGGTTGCAGCCTTTCTATGTCTGCCATCACTTCTGGTACTGCACAGCGCATGCGCCCACTGCAAGGTCAAATAACCCCCCAATCATCGTTACTAGCACAAATTCCCTCCCCCCTCTGCCATATGACCTCTTCTAGCACACCCCCCCCCCAAATCCCTCCTCCTAGCACAAATCCTCATCCCCATCCCCCCTCCCAATGCAAATGCCCCCAAATCACCACTCTTAGCACACACACCCAAATGTCTCCACCTAAAACAATTCTTACCCCCTGCTGTCCCCCAATTTCCCCATCCCAACACAAATAACCACCCACAATCCTCGTGCGGTGCCCCCCCCAGCTTACATGATACCACAGTGCCCAGAGCAGTCACCCCTCCTGCCCACCCTTTGTCCCGGCCCTGCATGCACCCAATGGTGGCTCTAAGACCTCCAGTTTCATTTCTGGCATCCTAAACAGGTCCTGACAGTGGAACACTGCAGACTGAACATCATACTGCACTGGGTGGATTATATGCTTTTATCGTCATATGCTCTGCGAGTTGCATTTGTGAATTTAAAAAAATGAAAAATTCCTTTAAATGTAGTGCCTGGGGGTCCCCTTAGTCTGCCTGTAAAGTGGCACATCTGTACCATGTATAGAACCTGCTGCAGTAAAACTGACATATATAAAGAAAATAAATTACATTTAAATTGCCAGCATTACAATACCATTGCTGGCAATGCAAAAATGTCAAAAGAACGACATGGGAGTCCCTCCCTAATCCCTGCAGATCAGGAAAGGGGGGGATGAGCGAGCGCCACCCCCCCTCCTGAACAATATTAGACCACATGTCCTCAACATGGAGGGGGGGCGCTTTGGGGCAGGGGGGTGCATGCTGGGTCAGTGACGTCACATAAGAACTGTCAAATGGCGGAGCAGATAGTTGGCGGTTAGCCTTCATCGCCGGCGCAGCATTTTAAAAAAAAATTCTGGTCCATCGATGAGGCGAGAGTCATGATTGACAATAGATCTACATACCAAAGTGCCTGGTAAGAATTGGGGGGCACGCTGCTTTTTAAAAAAAAATTTGGCTTGGTGTTCCCCTTAAAATCCATACCAGACCCAAAGGGACTGGTATGGATTGGGGGGGGGGGGGGACACCCACACCTTTTTAAAAAAAATTTTTATTGATTTTTTTTTTTCATTCAGCTGTCAGCGGGGAAGCACGTTGACGGCTGATGACTAATCCGTTGTTAAGGACGGTGTGGCTGGCTTCCCAGCCCAGATCCTTAACAACCAGCTATTCACTGTACCCTGATTGGGCAAAGCTTTGTGGGGTGCTCAGTGGTTGAAAATCTCGCCGAGCTCCCCTCAAATTCGGGTGTTTGTCGAACGGCCGAACAGGCAATGTTCGGGTCGAACGTTTGCTCGGCTCGAACTGTTGGACCGACTGTAATGGTAAGTCAGCAATGGTGTAAAGATCAGCTGCAAGGAGACTGCAGGCAATACTGTTGACTAGTTCTTATCTATTTTGTTTGTCTTTTTTGGCACATCAGGATTCGGTTCCTCCTCAACCCTTTAGCTGCCAGAAAAAACGGGTAAGGGGCGCTAATGTAATATACCTTTATACATGCTACATGCTTTTGGCTCCAAGAGTCGCACGCCATTTACCAAAGAGCTTCATGTGCCTTCAGGGTGAAGGTTTGGCACCAGGGTCCTGGAGGCTAAAATAGCGGTAACGTAAATTTTTTATGCCACGTGATATTATGGCAATGGTTTACCGAGTGCAAGATTTCTGTAAAAAAATACACAAAAGTTAGGACCCCTTCACACTGGTCCATTCAAAAAAACATGGTAAAAATGTGCATCACGTTATTGATGTGTTTTTGATGCATTTTGATGCATTTTTTGGTTGCCTGACTCCCAACATGCACCTGTGAAACGTGGACACGTGATTCAAAAAGCGCACCAAAAACGCAACCGCAGTGCGCTTTTGATGTGGTTTCGGTGCATTTTCCATTGATTTCAATGGGGGGTGCACTTTTGGTACACTTTTTAAACAGGGCACCAAAGATGCAGCCTGCAGGACTTTTGAAAAATGCACCACACCCCGCAGCGCACTGGTGTGAAGAGTTTCATAGGATTTAAAGAGAAGTATTTCTATTGCGTTCTTCTTGCGCTTTTAGCAGGGTAAAAGCGCAGCAAAACACGTCAGTGTCAAAGGCTGCTTAAAGTATGTGTAAACCCTCACCATGTAAAACAACCTGCTCAGTTTAAAATAGAAATGAAAGAAGGCAGAACATTTGTCTAGAGATATATTTGTTCTCAGCTGCATAAGAGCTGGGGGGAGGAGAAACAGCACCACACTGATCTTGCCAGTGAATGGCTGTGCAGGAGGGGAGGGGGCATGTCAGGACAAGTCTGCTCATTGGAGGGGAGCACAATGAGTTCCCAGCATAGCTAGAGAACTGACCATGCTGTGCTCTTATGCTTAGTGTGGTCAGTTTTTGATAGGAAATCAGAGGGACTGGCAGGAACACCAGGGATTTTACATAAAGGAAGCAATACAAAGAGAAGAGGAGACTTTCTCATACAACTACATGGTACAGCAGACACATATCAGGAATAGGAAATGTTGGGTTTACACACTCCTCAATTGTAATTTGCATTAAAAATGTGCCTGTAAAACGGCAAAAACTATATTTTCTATGTGAAAAACTCTTGTTTAAAATCCTGATTAGCTCAACCATCATCCTTTTGTAATATACAGCTTGTATAACAGTGTAAATTTGCTGTCCCCTCAAAATAACTCAACACACAGCCATTAATGTCTAAACTGCTGGCAACAAAAGTGAGTACACCCCTAAGTGAAAATGTCCAGATTGGGCCAAATTAGCCATTTTCCCTCCCCGGTGTCATGTGACTCGTTAGTGTTACAAGGTCTCAGGTGTGAATGGGGAGCAGGTGTGTTAAATTTGGTGTTATCGCTCTCACTCTCTCATACTGATCACTGGAGGTTCAACATGGCACCTCATGGCAAAGAACTCTCTGAGGATCTGAAAAAAAGAATTGTTGCTCTACATAAAGATGGCCTAGGCTATAAGAAGATTGCCAAGACCCTGAAACTGAGCTGCAGCACGGTGGCCAAGACCATACAGAGATTTAAATGAACAGGATACACTCAGAACAGGCCTCTCCATGGTCAACCAAAGAAGTTGAGTGCACGTGCTCAGTGTCATATCCAGAGGTTGTCTTTGGGGAAATAGATGTATGAGTGCGGCCAGCCTTGCTGCAACTTCCAAGTGCACTTGTAGTGCAAAGTGGATTTGCCTTTAGTAAATAAACCCCAAAGTCCAAGATACCTAATAATTTGGGGTGTACAGAGAAAAATACTAGAGTGCAATTTACCTAATAGGGCAACTATTTAGATTGACCTGTGTGTCCCCAAGGAAAGACATTGGTAGGGTTTTACCCTCACTTTCTGTTTGGCTATGGGACAGGAAGTGAATCAATTTGAAGGAGCAACTGGCAAAATTTGGGAGGTGTCTTCACCCTATCAGGGGTGCAGACATCCCCAAAAACTGACAAGACTTCTAATCCCTCTGCACTCTTTCCCCAAGCAAAAATAAGAAAGGATTTCATTTAGTTTAACTTAGAAAAGACACATTCCTAAGTTCAACTGTGATGCATGGCAATGGCCCATTTAGACCTTGTTTAATAGAAAACACCAGTCACTAGAAACATTTGTTAGTCCAGTGCTGGAAATCTGCATCCACTTTACTATTAATTTCCATAAAAATTGGGTTCCTGCAGCTAGATGCGTGACCGCTGTGTGCGCAGAGCTATGTACCCGTGTCACATTTATGGTTCCCGGAAGCGGTGGCCAGCACACAGGAATGACATCCCGCCCCTTACAGGAAGTTGCTTGTACTGCTGCTAATTTCTTTCCACCACCATGCCCCGCTCACTGTTCTCTGAGGAAGAGATGGACCTTATTGCAAATTAAGACAATTTTTGATTTATTTTTTCATGGGGTGGTGTTTGTGTGGGTCATGTGTGTATGTCTAAATGATTTGGCCTCAAAACACACACCTAATTCCTGTGTACAGATTCACTTCCGGGGTCAATGTATATTGCTTCCTTCAGTGTGTGTGTATATATAGATATATCCAGGGCTTTTTTTCTCAGAAAACAGGTGCAGGAACTCGACCATGAGCCACTCCCCACACACACACACCCTCCAAACTGCATCAAATAGCAGGTGTGGTCAAATTTCATTAACAGTGGGATGTTCGTAAAGGGGCAATAAATACCAGGAGTGCATTACGTGCAGAATTGGGGGGGTAACATAGAGCACAGAGTTCAAGGTTGCGCTGCATACAGAGTGCAGAGTTCAGGGGTGCGCTACACACAGCGTGAAGGATTCAGCCTTCTTCCACAGGTGCTAACCTCTGCATTCCCCATCCACATCTCACATTCACCCCTCTTCAGCTCTGACCTCGACATGCAACCACCTCTTCTCCCCCCCTTGCTTAAAAGCTTTACCATTTTCCACCTTACTTTTGTTGCTGTGTTAATTTGAAGCACTCAGCCAGCTCTGGTACTTCCCCACACACTGTAGGTGGCTCCACCTCTCCCTCATCCTGTACTCAGTGGGAGCCATTCAGGAGATCAGATCTATGGGAGCTGTTGAGAGTCAAGCTGTCATTTGTAAACACAGAAGCCGGACTTCTGTGTTTACAAGTGATAGTGGTGAGCAGGGAGCAGAGGGCCTGAGCCAGAGGTGGTGGAACTGAGTTCCACCAAGTTCCAGCTGAAAAAAGCCCTGGATATATTTATAGATGTAGGTTCTTGTGTCCACCAGCAGAGAGAAGTTGGGTAGATGCCACACTCCCAATTCTGGAGGTATAATAATGGTCCTGCACAGGGGTCTTCAAACTGGGGTGCCAAGTTTCGACATCACTGCTCTAGCATGTCTTGAAAAAAGGTGGTTTTTCATGTGCCTTGTATAATGCCCAAGAATTATCAATAAGAAAATACAAGTGGATCAGGGCACATCTACATTCCAAATTTGGCACTTAAGATGGTCATGCACTATGCAATCTGATTGGCCAATCTCTGTACAACTCAATAATTAGGCAAAATAGGTAATAGGAAGACGACTTGAACAATTAATTCAAATTAAAGGAAATCAAACAGGCTCTTGCACTAAATCTAATTTTTTAAGCTCTAACTGATTGCAGTGTATGGTCACCTTTAAAGATCAAGATCTGAAAATATTAATTTATTGGCTTTAGAAACTCTTCTCTGTTCTTTGTAATGTATTGAAAGATTTGAGTGAAAAAGTGATAGGAATGGGCATCAAAATGGTTAATTAACTGAGAACACCTACAAATTGCCTAACAAGACACATCCAATGAGATGAAATTAACCAATTGTATTTGGCGTGTGCTATAATCAATGAGAAAACCGCAGTTACCCTAGCAACAGCTGCAGTTTACATATGCGTAACGTACGGTTCGCACGTTCGATTAATGACTTTTCCGGCGCACCAATTAATGTATGAACTGGTGCAGCGCCTTCTTCTTAGTAAATCACCCCCTGTATATAGATCAGACCAAAATGAGGGACAAATGAGGAGGAACGAGGGACAGAGGGACATTGTACAAAATCAGGGACAGTCCCTCAAAATCAGGGACAGTTGGGAGCTATGCAGTGTGGGATATGGTGAAGCTGAGAAATTGTACATCACAGTTAACAGAAATGAATGATGTAAGAGAGAGAATATACTTGGCTGCTTAAGCAAAAATGCAGCAGCAGTCCTGACCTGTTCTGCTCTGTGCACCATGGGTGGTCTCCATAGGTGTGCACAGCCTATTGCATTAGCTCAAAGCCCAAAGCTCAAACAAATATGCATGTGTGTGCATGTGTATTATATATATATATATATATATATATATATATACACTTGCACTGTATAATATATATATATATATATATAGAGAGAGAGAGAGAGAGAGAGAGTATGCAGTAGAGCAGTGGATGGTTTCATAAGGTCAGAGATTGGTTTCAGTAGGGCAGTGTACAGTGTCAGTAGTTTCTATTACCGTATTTTATTTTTTATTATTTTTTTACAATTTTGTTGTTTTTTTTTTTTAAATTATGATTTTTTTAGAAGAAAAAAAGGGAGAAACATTTTTTTATTTGGTGACATTTTAGGGGTCTAAACATGAGGAATATGCACCAAACGGGTGATTAGGTTGTGCCCAGGCACAGCCTGTGCGCATACCTATGGTGGTCTCCATTGTCAGTCTTTAGAGTACACAGGGCTTGATGGTACAAAGCAGATAATGTACAGCACAGTGTATAGAGTTGGATGGTGTGGAGCAGATAATGTACAGCACAGTGTATAGAGTTGGATGGTGTGAAGCAGATAATGTACAGCACAGTGTATAGAGTTGGATGGTGTGGAGCAGATAATGTACAGCACAGTGTATAGAGTTGTATGGTGTGGAGTAGATAATGTACAGCACAGTGTATAGAGTTGGATGGTGTGGAGCAGATAATGTACAGCACAGTGTATAGAGTTGGAGTCAGAGCAGAGAGGAAACTCTGAGTCAGTCCATGCAGACTGTGGGGTTGATTTACTAAATAGACTGTGCAGTTGCTCCAGAGCTTAGTAAATGAGTGGAAGCTCTGCTGACTTCCATCATCCAATCATGTGCAAGCAAAAATGCTGCTTTGTTTATTTGTTTTATTTTTCCTTGCATATGATTAGATATTCTTTGCAAAGTGAAGCGTTACTTCATTTACTAAGCTCTGAAGCAACTGCACTTGCAAAGTGCTCAATCTATTTGCCTTTAGTAATTCAACCCCTATTGTGGCACAAGGATATACCGTATTTATCGGCGTATAACACGCACTTTTTTCCATCTAAAATCAGGGGAAAATCGTGGGTGCGTTTTATACGCCGATCCCCCGCTGATTGTGAGCAGAGGATCGAGCCGCCGAGATACATAGCCGAGTGTACTCGGCTCAGCTTGGCTCACAGTCACGCCCAGTCCCGCCCTATGATGGACATAACACAGGGACTGGGCGTGACTGTGAGCCAAGCCGAGTACACTCGGCTACTCTCGGCTCCGCTCGGGACTGCGAAAGGACCCGAGAGCTGCCGAGAGGACCCGAGTGCCGCTGAGAGGACCCAAGAGTGGCCAAGAGGAACAGAGAGCGGCCGAGAGGAGCAGAGAGCCGCCGAGAGGAGCAGAGAGCGGCCGAGAGGACCCGAGATCGGCCGAGGGGAGCGGAGAGTGGCCGAGAGGAGCAGAGAGCCGCCGAGAGGACCCGAGAGCCGCCGAGAGGACCCGAGTGCCGCCGAGAGGACCCGAGTGCCGCCGAGAGGACCCGAGAGCAGCCGAGAGGAGCGGAGAGCGGCCGAGAGGAGCAGAGAGCCGCCGAGAGGACCCGAGAGCGGCCGAGAGGAGCGGAGAGCAGCCGAGAGGACCCGAGAGCGGCCGAGAGGAGCGGAGAGACGCCAAGAGGAGCGGAGATTGGTCGAGAGGACCCGAGAGCGGCTGAGAGGAGCGGAGATTGACAGAGAGGACCCGAGAGCGGCCGAGAGGAGCGGAGAGCCGCCGAGAGGACCCGAGAGCGGCTGAGAGGAGCAGAGAGCGGCCGAGAGGGCCCGAGAGCAGCCGAGAGGACGAGAGGAGCTGAGAGCGGCCGAGAGGACCCAAGAGCGGCCGAGAGGAGCGGAGAGACACCGAGAGGAATGGAGATTGGTCGAGAGGACCCGAGAGCACCTGAGAGGATAAGAGGAGCGGAGAGCGGCCGAGAGGACCCAAGAGCGGCCGAGAGGAGCGGAGAGACACCGAGAGGAATGGAGATTGGTCGAGAGGACCCGAGAGCAGCCCGAGAGGAGCGGAGATTGGCTGAGAGGACCTGAGAGCGGCTGAGAGGAGCGGAGAGCCGCGGAGAGGACCCGAGAGCGGCCAAGAGGAGCGGAGAGCGGCCGAGAGGACCCGGCGCCATTTTTAAACTGGAAAATTGCAATGAAAAGGCTGTGCTGACAAGGTACACTGACAAGGCTGCACTGACAAGGTACACTGACAAGGCTGCACTGACAAGGCTGCACTGACAAGGCTGCATTGATGGGCATTTAAATGTAAGTTTTTTCCTTAAACTTCCCTCCTAAAAGTTTTTTTCCTTAAATTCCCTCCTAAACTTGGGGTGCATGTTATACGCCAGCACGTGTTATACGCCAATAAATACGGTATATTTCCTGTAATAGAGTAGAAGAGGGTCTAAGACCCAGAGCCATCATCTACTTACATCTTGTAGGAGAATTCCCATAGCCGAGATATCACAGAAAACCACAAATAAATGAAGAGCAGTGATTGGGCAAATCCTATTGGTAATTTTCAGTTGCTCATTAGCAGATAGAAGGAGACTTGGCTTCCACACTTCATGTACTTATATGGTGAACCTCATTAAATCAGGGACAGGGGTTACATGACTTTTTTTACTCCTCGGGGGCCGATTACATATATTGTTTGTAAATAATAAATTACTTTACTAATTAAGTATTGTATTCATTGCACAGAACATTGAGTAAGCAGCTGCTGCAAATCTCCTGGGATGAGATGTATATTTCTGAAAATATAAGTATCCAAAATTAGCTAAAACTTTATTATTATTTTTTTTAAAGAAGTAGTAGAGGAGTAGAGAAAAAAAATAGCAAATTTATATATATATATATATATATATATATATATATATATATATATCTTCTTCAATTAATACACAGGTCGTATTGTAATTGAATGTTCTTAAAAATTACCTTTCCTTTCAAATATACATTCGTTGTAATTTTCTGTAAAATTCAATATGGTGACCTGGAGGCATTCTGCACACAGATATGTAATTTCCCCTGCTTGCAGTGGTGGCTGGTGCTCCATCGGTTGTGGGGGGGAGGGGGGCGCCAGACAGACTTGACCACAGACATACCCCCCCCTTGTCACGCCACTCCACACTAACCCTCCCCCCTTGTCGCTAGAGCCCACCACCGCACACCATACCTGCCCAGTGCCCCCCCCCCTCCAGCTGCGGCTGAGGCGGAGGCTTCTCTCTCCATCTCCTCCGTGTCCCGGCATCGCTTCTCCTCACAGCCAATCGCATCTTCAGACTCCCAGCCAGGTTCTTAGGACTCCTGGCCAATGGGGTCCCAGGACCCGCTTCCTGGGAGGAGAAACAGGAAGACATTAACAAATTTTAATTCGCTAATGTTATACAACTGGGTGGGCTCAGGGCGCAGGGGGATTAGGGGGGCGGTACCCCTGTGCCACTGCCTGCTTGTGTGATTGGCTCACTGATTTTCCCAGGAGTCTGTACTAAGATACAAGTCAGATTTGGGGCATCCCCTGCATCAGAAATTTTTGTTCAGATACTCCCAAAGGGAAATCACATATACAGTGCCCTGAAAAAGTATTCATACCTCTTGACATTTTTCACATTTTGTCATGTTACAACCAACAACGTAAATGTATTTTATTGGGATTTTATGTGATAGACCAACACAAAGTGGTACATAATTGTGAAGTGGAAGGACAATGATAAATGGTTTTACAAATAAATATGTGAAAAGTGTGGGGTACATTTGTATGGCGCCCCCCTGAGTCAATACTTTGTAGAATCGCCTTTCACTGCAATTACAGCTGCAAGTCTTTTTGGGGATGTCTCTACCAGCTTTGCACATCTAGAGAGGGACATTTTTGCCCATTCTTCTATGCAAAATATCTCAAGCTCTGTCCGATTGGAAGGAGAACGTCTGTGAACAGCAATTTTCAAGTCTTGGCACAGATTCTCAATTGGATTTAGGTCTGGACTGTGACTGGATTATTCTAACAAATGAATATGCTTTGATGTAAACCATTCCATTGTAGCTCTGGCTGTATGTTTAGGGTCGTTATCCTGCTGGAAGGTGAACCTCCGTCCCAGTCTCAAGTCTTTTGCAGCCTCTAATGCCGCGTACACACGACCAGACTTTTCATCGGAATGAACTCCAAAGGACTTTTTGACAGAGTTCCGCTGAAACGGAACGATCACACCAAAGTCCGATTGTTTCTAACGTGATGACGTACGACCGGACTAAAAAAGTAAGTTCAATAACCAGCAGATAATAGCTGCCCTTTGCCCTTGCGTCGTTTTTGGTCCATCAGACTAGCATACAGACAAACGTTTTTTTTCTATAGGAATTGAGTCCGACGGAAAGATTTGAAACATGTTCTATTTCCTAGGTCCGTCAGAATTTTCGACAGAAAAAGGTCCAATGAAGCCCCCACACGATCAGGATCGGAATGTTCGACGGAATGATTCCATCTGACCTTTTCTGCCGAAAAGTCTGGTCGTGTGTACGCGGCATCACAGGTTTTCTTCTAAGATTGTCCTGTATTTGGCTTCATCCATCTTCCCATCAACTCTGACCAGCTTCCCTGTCCCTGAAGAAAAGCATCCCCACATCATTATGCTGCCACCACCATGTTTCACGGTGGGGATGGTGTGTTCAGGGTGATGTCCAGTGTTAGTTTTTCGCCACACATAGCATTTTGCTTTTAGACCAAAAAGTTCAATTTAGGTCTCATCTGACCAGAGCACCTTCTTCCTCATGTTTGCTGTGTCCCCCACATAGTTACATAGTTACATAGTAGGTGAGGTTGAAAAAAGACACAAGTCCATCAAGTCCAACCTATGTGTGTGATTATGTATCAGTATTACATTATATATCCCTGTATGTTGCGGTCATTCAGGTGATTATCTAATAGTTTCTTGAAGCTATCAATGCTCCCCGCTGAGACCACCGCCTGTGGAAGGGAATACCACATCCTTGCCGCTCTCACAGTAAAGAACCCTCTACGTAGTTTAAGGTTAAACCTAATTTCTTCTAATTGTAATGGCACATGGCTTCTCGCAAACTGCAAACAGGGTTTCTTATGGCTTTCTTTCAACAATGACTTCTTCTTGCCACTCTTCCATAAAGGTCAGATTTATGGAGAGTACAACTAATAGTTGTCCTGTAGACAGATTCTCCCACCTGAGCTGTGGATCTCTGCAGCTCCTCCAGAGTTACCATGGGCCTCTTGGCTGCTTCTCTGATTAATGCTCTCCTTGCCTGGCCTGTCAGTTTAGGTGGATGGCCATGTCTTGGCAGGTTTGCAGTTGTGCCATACTCTTTCCATTTTCAGATGATGGATTGAACAGAGCTCCGTGAGATGTTCAAAGCTTGGGATTTTTTTTATAACCTAATCCTGCTTTAAACTTCTCCACAACTTTATCCCTGACCTGTCTGGTGTGTTCCTTGGCCTTAATGGTGCTGTTTGTTCACAAAGGTTCTCTAACAAACCTCTGAGGGCTTCACAGAACAGCTGAATTTACACTAAGATTTAATTACATACAGGTAGACTCTATTTACTAATTAGGTGACTTCTGAAGGCAATTGGTTTCACTAGATTTTAGTTAGGGGTATCAGAGTAAAGGAGTCTGAATACAAATGTACGCCACACTTTTCAGATATTTATTTGTAAAAAATTTTGAAAACCATTTCTCATTTTCCTTCCACTTCACAATTATGTGCCACTTTGTGTTGGTCTATCACATAAAATCCCAATAAAATACATTTACGTTTTTGGTTGTAACATGATAAAATGTGGAAAATTTCAAGGGGTATGAATACTTTTACAAGACACTGTAAATGGGTGCAGACCCTGCCACTTTTCTCATTATAACCCTGCAGCAGCTGATTGATAATTATGGAATCTCTCCCATTCACATTCACTTTGGACCCAGACAAACAAACAGCTTTTTCTTCAGGATAACAAAAGGTAGGAATCTCAACAAAGTTTGTTAAAATCCCTGCAAATTACATGGATCGCCCAGAGGGGAATGTTTTTTCTCAACAAAAGAGTTACTCTTTAAGCTGTCACATAAAGGACATTATAAAAAAATAAAATTTAAAAGTTTTGTCCAAATAAAGAAAAAACGATGTCCAAACAACATCTCTTGTGAAAAATGTTCCAGACACAAAACCTCTTCACAATGCTCCACCACCAAGCTGAGACATTGGGGGTGATTTACGAAAGCTGTGCGCCATCAGTAGAGGCGCATGGTGAGGCGCAATGCATATTTCCATATTTACAAATTGGTGCGCCGGTAATAGAGCGCAAATCCCCCATTTACTATAGCGACCACGGCGCACGGGAGAATGCAATCTGTGCGCCACTATGGACATGGCGCACGGCATCTTCAATTCAATATTGACAGAAGATGGAGGTGCCAATATTATGGGGTTATGTGAGGAAGTTTAGTACCAACTGCCCAAGTAACAAATATCCCCAAAATATAAAGCGAAAGTTAATTTTTCATAGAAAGCCTGCTGTGCCTGCAAGTACGTTTAGAACTGTGTGAGATCAATGTAAGCAGTGCGCATGCGCAAGCGGCTCTTGCGCTCGTTCACATGCGTTTGTTCACTGCGCGGCCAAAATCTTAGTAAATGTTGAGCAACGTACATGCAATTGCATGGGTTGAACGGGCGCACCTCTAAACTTGCCAAAATTTTTTTTACGCTGGTTCACCTTTATGTATTTTTTTATGGATATTTGCACACAGGTTATGTTAGCGAGTTACGTTACCAACATGTGACATGCACCTTGTTAAAATTATGTAAAAAGACTCTCGCTCCTCTAGCTCCTCCTAAAAGGGCATTTAACCTCCCCTCTAATGTATATGATTTCCTTGGGCAAACTTTTGCTTTTAAAGGGGAACTCCACACTCCATTCTCCAATGCTCTTGTCTCCCCCCTCTAATTTCTTGGATTTCCATGGGAAAATTTTTGCTTTAAAGAAGAACTCCACACTCCACTTCATTCTCAAAAGGCTGTGAGTTGCCTTCAACAATCTAAACTACATCCTTTTTCTGAGCATACAAAAGGGCCAGCTAGGAAAGGGGCGAGAAGAGCGATCGCCCAACCCCCTCCTGAACCATACAAGGCCACATCCACTCAACATAGTTGGCTGCCTTTGGGGCATGTTGGGCTCAGCCCAATACCAACCACAAATCACCTTGCACCCACTAGTTTAAAGGGGCTTTCCACATTCCGTACAGCCCCCTGTCTGCAGCCTCCCACAACCCAAGCCTAGGGTTGTGTGGAAGAGGCCCTTGTCCCCCTGAATATGGGAAAAAGGTGGTTGACTTTTGGGGTGCCCGAGCCTCTCCTGCCCCCAAGCATCCACCCCCCTTTCATGGGCTGGCTTGCTGTGTGTTTGGCTAGGGGTTTGTTAGTGTGTGGGAGTTTTTTTAGTTTGGGGTGGGATTTTTCACGTGGGGGTTCTCATTCTAAGCCTTAACTGACCAAATAGCCTTGTATATATTGGAGGGGGGGGGGGGGCAGGCTATTTTTTTGTTTTGGGTTAAAATTTGCAGCTGCAATATCTATTTGTACGTTTTCTCTAAAGCCGTACATCTTTAAAGCAGATTTTGGATACAGATGCATCACTATACAGGCAGAATACCCCCCCCCCCCCCAAGTTACTAGCTTTTAAGCAATTTAGCATTTTAAAGGCATTTCTCCTTGTTTCGTTTTTGGGGTTGTCCAAATTGGTGACATTGATATATGTCCCTCAGGGTGGGACCTGGGCCCCCATACCCATTTTAAGCCCAATAACTAGAAGATAAGCCAGCCAAGTGGGGACTAGCAAAATTAACAAGGCATTTCCTATAGACTGCAATGGTATTTGTTGTATAACTTTTGCCCATGTTAGGCTCTTTGTTTGCCCCCCTGGACCGGGGAGGTGTTTGTCTGATCTGTAGTTTTGTAGCATGCCGGAGGATGTGCTTAATTTTGGACAGGGGTGGCTTATTTTGTGCTTGCTGCATTTGGATTGGCATGGACATGCTCAGGGACTTTGGGTTTTTTTTGGTGCTTTTTGTGTGTGAACAATAGGATTTTTCTGGGCATGCTCAGAGAGTGTGTATTTTGAGGTCTTGGCTTTCTTGTGGCTCAGAGGCATTTCTGTAGTTGCATACCTAGACGATCTACTTCTGTTTGCCCCTTCCCCAGCAAAACAAAAGGTGATCCTTCCAGTAGAAAAGATCCAGAAGGTGGACAGAGCAATGTTACTGCTCCAGGGCAGCCGTCAGATCTCAGTAAGAAAAGCGATGTCAGCATTAGGCTTACTGACTTCCACGCTTCCGGCAGTACAGTGGGCAGGGCTGCACTTTCGCCCTCTACAACTGTTCATCCTGAGTGTCTGGGAACACAGTCCAGGGTCTCTGGACTCCTTTATATCCGTGCCGAGTCAGGTCAAGAGGTCCCTCTGGTGATGGAGGAAAGGGTCCAATCTCTCACAGGGCCTGGAGTGGGTTCTTCCAGTTTTCAGGACGGTTACGACCAATGCGAGCGGCACAGGTTGGGGAGCACACCTGGATTCCAGGATGATGCAAGGTACCTGGAGGAGAGAAGACACAAGTCCTCGAACTGGAGGGAACTGAGAGCAATAGAGTTGGCTCTCAGAGCTTTTCAGAGAGAACTCTTGGGACAGCACGTGAGGGTCCGTTCGGACAACTCATCAGCAGTGGCCTACATCAACAGGCAAGGGGGTACCAGGAGCAGATCCTTGTGGGTTCTGGCAGAATCCATCCTCAAGTGGGCCAAAGGGAGCATTCTCTCTCTTTCGGCAATACATTTGAAAGGGGAACAAAAGCAAGTAGCAGATTTCCTCAGCAGAAAAATGCTGAGGGAAGGCGACTGGGTCTTGAACCAGGACATCTTCGAGATGATCACTCGGAAGTGGGGGGTTCCTTCTGTGGACCTCTTCGCCTCGAAGGCAAATACAAAAGCTCGTCTGTTCTTTTCCCTAAACAGATGGGATGGAGCAGCTGGGGTGGATGCACTAGCTCAGAGCTGGCGTTTCTCAAAGTGTTATGCCTTCCCCCCTCCTGTACTGATTCCAGCAGTTCTGAGAAAATTTCGGTCGGAAGACACAACCCTCATTCTGATCGCACCACACTGGCCAAGGAGGCCGTGGTTCTCCATCTTGAAGGGTCTGACAGTGGAACCTCCCAGCATGGGATCCTTTAAAGTGAGTATGTGTAAAACAATGAGGTTTGGATCCCATTGTTTGTATACACAAGCCTAAGCACCGACTTGTCTGGTCTACCAGAGATTTCTGTGAAGATAATATGTTCCGCCCTACATAGATAAAAGCTAAGATAAATATATTCATTAAATATAAATAGATTAAATATAAATTAAATATATTCATAAATATATTCATAATTCCAATATTTTACAGCTATTAATGTAGATTTCACATAAACTCATGAGGCAACAAGTCCGTTGGCAACAGCACTTGAAAGACCCACATCAAAGAAAAAGGCGGACTTCTCCTTGCTCCTCATCTGGGATCTCCAACCCTACTCCAGTCCTCTCGAAAACCTGCACTGAGAGGAACGAAGGTATAGCAATAGGTGTCCCAAGTACTTGCAGCCAATCTGCTAGCAGTACACTACCATCTGATTTTTAGCAGGCAAATTTCCCTACCCCAGTTGCTAAACCGTAAAAAGAAATTCAGTCCCAGCCATCCACATGCTCACAGTGTGAATGCTAGCTTGAATGCCAGCTTTGCCAAATTGCTAGCACTGCAACTACTGCCTTTTCAGCTGGTAAACTCTGCCCCCTTTCATGAATTTGTGGAATGTGCTGTACCTCAGTTGCAGGTTCCAAAACACCATTTCTTTTCATGGAAGGCCATTCCAGCTCTCTACCGGCATGTGGAAGGCAATGTTTTTGTCTTGTTGGATAGGGCAGTCAGCAGTAAGGTGTATATTACCACAGACTCATGGTCTAGCAGGCATGGGCAGGGATGTTACCTTTCCTTCTTGGCACACTGGGTAACTCTGCTGGCAGCTGGGAAGGATGCAGGACAGGGTTCAGTATTGTTGGAGCTTGTTCTGCCACCACGCATCCAAAATGCTAGTGGTGATTCTGCCAGAGCTCTCTCCTCCACCCCCTCCTCTTCTTCTTCCTCTATGGCCTCTTCTGCAGATTTGTTCTCTGAACCAGCGGTGCTCCATAAGCGTTCAAGGGGCTACGTAAGCACTCAGGCAAAAGATGCCATGCGGTGCATGAGCTACATAGTTACATAGTAGGTGAGGTTGAAAAAAGACACAAGTCCATCAAGTCCAACCTATGTGTGTGATTATAAGTCAGTATTACATTGTATATATGTTGCGGTCGTTCAGGTGCTTATCTAATTTCTTTCTTGAAACTTTCATGACAGCTTCTAATTGCTTTCTTGAAACTATCGATGCCCCCTGCTGAGACCACTGCCTGTGGAAGGGAATTCCACATCCTGGCTGCTCTTACAGTAAAGAACCCTCTACGTAGTTTAAGGTTAAACCACTGCTTAGGGGACAGGAGCCACACTGGGGCAGAGATTCTGTCAGCTCTGCAGGGGCAGGCTCAGAGGTGGTTGACGCCATGCCAGCTTCAGCCAGGAATGGTTGTACGAGACAATGGCACCAACCTTCTCTCCGCCCTCTGACAGGGACACTTGACCCATATTCCATGTTTTGCACACATCCTGAATTTGGTGGTGCAGCGGTTCTTGAGCAGGTACCCGGGCTTACAAGATCTCCTGAGGCAGGCCAGAAAAGACTGTGGTCATTTCCAATGGTCATACAATGTCAGTGCTCGGTTGGTTGACAAAGGGAATGCAACCTGCCAACTGCCTCATTTGTGACATATCCACCAGGTGGAAGTCAACATTGGCAATGCTGCAGTGGCTGTACATGCAGCAGAGGGCCATCAATGAGTACCTGTGTAAGTATGGCACCAGGACAGGGTCAGGGGAGCCTGGCTTCTTTTTGCCACGCCAGTGGCTACTGATCAAGGACACATGCACTGTCCTGTCACCATTTGATGAGACCATGAGGATGGTGAGCAGCGACAATGCATGCATCAGTGATACTATCCCTCTTGTCTTCTATTTGGAGCACACACTTCATGGAATAATGGACAGGGCGCTTGAGGCAGAACAGTGTGAGGAAGGGGAGGACTTCCTTACCTCTCTAGGCCCCCTTTATCCAGATATTATTCCTGCAGGCCCACCAATCACACAGGAAGAAGAAGAGGAGGAGGAGGAGGAGGATTGAATCAGCATGGACATGGAGGATAACACTCAGCAGCAGTCTTCAAGGGATGGTTTTCAGTCCCCAGAAACCAAAGGAGTTGTACGTGGCTTTGAGGAGGTTGTTACGCATCATGTGATCCTTAGTGACCCACAGGACTCAGAATCGAAGGCCTCTGCAAACTTTCACAGGCTTTGCAGAATCAGGGAGGCCATGCAGCGTAAGGACCCTAGGATTCGTGGTATCAAAGAGAAGGAATTATTACTGGCTGGCAGCCCTTCGTGATCCACGTTACAAGGGTAAGGTTGCAGAACTCATCCTGCCTTCGCAGAGGGAGCAGAGGATGAAACATCTTCAAGAGGCCTTGAAGAAACCCTTTGAGGTTACAATTTCCTGGTGCTGGGCAACGTGTTGCTGAGGCTTCTGTCAGGTCACCTGAGGCCAAGTGACAGATGCCCACCGTTGGGGTCAGGAGTGCACCGAAAAGGTAGTGGGCCCTACAGCTGACTGCTGCGGATGGGAGTCTAGGTGGTTAAGGAAGGCAGGTCCACTGGAACACCAACACAGATCCCACAGGGGCTAGGACATAGGATTCCCCATGGCATGGAGTCTAAGAGCCAGCAGGTGTTCACCAGGACCTCTAGTGGTGAGGATGGACTGGGCTGCAACTGGCTCCAGGTCGCGACCCCCAGGGTCTCCCACCTCATGCCCACAGTAGGCTACAGGAGGACAGAGATAGTAAGGGGATAAGCCAAATGTGGGGGCGAATAGCAGACAAGGATAAACATAGAACATGCCAAAGGTCAGGGTCACAAGCAGGCAGGGATAGTCAAGAACAAGCCAAGATCGGTAACTGTAATCAGACGTAGAAGACACAGCAAGATTCACACGAAAGCTAAACACACAAAGGCAGGCTTGCAGTGCACAGGTTAATATAGAGTTCCCTGATAGGGGCTGGAATGGAGCCATGCTTTGAGGAGAGATTATTTAAGTAGCCAGGTGAGAGTGGCTGTCCTCTAAAGGTGAACACATAAAGGATGAAGCCATGACAGCTTCATTCAGTCAGAGGAAGAGCAGTGGAGAAGGTGGCCGGCTGACCAATGCCTTTAGACAATTTTTCAGTCCTCAGCGCCAAGGTCTGATCGGTTTAAGCAACCATCGCCAGCGTCTGCATTACATGGTGCAGGAATATCTGGGGCAAGAGCAGACTTGGAGACCTTTCCAACAGAGCATTCACTGGGTTACTGGGTCTTGAGGATGGACCACTGGCCAGAACTTGCTCGAAATGCAACTGATCTACTGGCCTGTCCTGCATCCAGCGTTCTTTCTGAACGCACATTCAGTGTTGCTGGAGGGTTTGTAATGGATCATAGAGTGCACCTGTCCACAGACTCCCTTGATAGGCTCACATTCATAAAAATCAATCAGTCTTGGATCAGAAGCAGCTATCAAGCACCTGATGCTGATGTAACTGATTGATTTTTCAATGAATGTGGTATCACTTGAATACTGCCTATGCCGAGTGACTATCCTATTCCTCCTCAATCTTGATGATACTAGCTTCCAACAATATTTTTAGGGCACCACCACCACTGCCTAAAGCCCAATTTTTCTGTCCCTGTTTAACAGGGGCATGTAATTACAATGTCTGATCTAATATTTCACAGCAGGGCCCGTTCCTGCACCGAACAAGAGTATCTGTGAGGGGTTACAGTGTTGTGGCACCACCACCACCAAAGGCCCAATTTTTCTGCCCCTGTCCCAGCAGCAGAAAAAAAGGACAAGTGTGCCCCACGGCCACCTGCAGAAGATGCACCATGTCCATGAACAGCACTGTGTACTGTAGACTCAGAGCCTGCTTGCCCTCTTTTAGTGGCCTGTGAGCGTCTGCGTCTCCTTGGTGGCCTTCCGGACATGATGGGGATTTTGTTTTGCAACACCACACTACACTGTATTGTGTACACCACCAGAAAAGTAGTAGCAACGGCATTATGGGTGCACAGTATTGTGTACACCACCAGAAGTCTAATAGCAACTATGGGTGCACTATATGTATTGTGTACTGTGTACACCACCAGAAAAGTAGTAGCAACTGCACTAGGGGTGCACGGTACTGTGTACACCTCCTGAAGTATATTAGAAACAGTACACCAGGAATGGCCTGCAGTGAGATATAGCTAAACTGTATGCAGTGGATATAGATATATATATATATATATATATATATATATAAGACTGTGTGTGGTGTGTGTGTGTGTATATATATATATATATATATTATTAAATTGCAGCTAACTGAATCACCTGCCTGCCTGAAGTATATTAGAAAGAGTACACCAGAAATGGCATGCAGTGTGATATAGCTAAACTGTATGCAGTGGAGATGTGTGTGTGTGTGTGTGTGTGTATATGTTTATATAAAATACACTGCAGCTAACTGAATCACCTGCCTGCCTGAAGTATATTGGAAAGAGTACACTGGGAATGGCCTGCAGTGAGTTATAGCTAAACTGTATGCAGTGGATATACTGTATACAGTGGGGATGGAAAGTATTCAGACCTCTTACATTTTTCACTCTTTGTTATATTGCAGCCATTTGCTAAAATCATTTAAGTTTTTTTTTTCCTCATTAATGTACACACAGCACCCCATATTGACAGGAAAAACACAGAATTGTTGACATTTTTGCAGATTTATTAAAAAAGAAAAACTGAAATATCACATGGTCCTAAGTATTCAGACCCTTTTCTGTGACACTCATATATTTAACTCAGGTGCTGTCCATTTCTTCTGATCATCCTTGAGATGGTTCTACACCTTCATTTGAGTCCAGCTGTGTTTGATTATACTAATTGGACTTGATTAGGAAAGCCACACACCTGTCTATATAAGACCTTACAGCTCACAGTGCATGTCAGAGCAAATGAGAATCATGAGGTCAAAGGAACTGTCTGAAGAGCTCAGAGACAGAATTGTGGCAAGGCACAGATCTGGCCAAGGTTACAAAAAAAATTCTGCTGCACTTAAGGTTCCTAAGAGCACAGTGGCCTCCATAATCCTTGAATGGAAGACATTTGGGACGACCAGAACCCTTCCTAGAGCTGGCTGTCTAGCCAAACTGAACTATCGGGGGAGAAGAGCCTTGGTGAGAGAGGTAAAGAAGAAACCAAAGATCACTGTGGCTGAGCTCCAGAGATGCAGTCGGGAGATGGGAGAAAGTTATAGAAAGTCAACCATCACTGCAGCCTTCCACCAGTCAGGGCTTTATGGCAGAGTGGCCCAACAGAAGCCTCTCCTCAGTGCAAGACACGTGAAAGCCCGCATGGAGTTTGCTTAAAAAACACCTGAAGGACTCCAAGATGGTGAGAAATAAGATTCTCTGGTCTGAAGAGACCAAGATAGAACTTTTTGGCCTTAATTCTAAGCGGTATGTGTGGAGAAAACCAGGCACTGCTCATCACCTATCCAATACAGTCCCAACAGTGAAGTATGGTGGTGGCAGCATCATGCTGTGGGGGTGTTTTTCAGCAGGGACAGGACGGCTGGTTGCAATCAAGGGAAAGATGAATGCGGCCAAGTACAGGGATATCCTAGATGAAAACCTTCTCCAGAGGGCTCAGGATCTTAGACTGGGCCGAAGGTTTACCTTCCAACAAGACAATGACCCTAAGCACACAGCTAAATTAACGAAGGAGTGGCTTCATAAAAAATCAGTGACTGTTCTTGAATGGCCCAGCCAGAGCCCTGACTTAAACCCAATTGAGCATCTCTGGAGAGACCTAAAAATGGCTGTCCACCAACGTTTACCATCCAACCTGACAGAACTGGAGAGGATCTGCAAGGAGGAATGGCAGAGGATCCCCAAATCCAGGTGTGAAAAACTTGTTGCATCTTTCCCAAAAAGACTCATGGCTGTATTAGATCAAAAGGGTGCTTCTACTAAATACTGAGCAAAGGGTCTGAATACTTAGGACCATGTGATATTTCAGTTTTTCTTTTTTTATAAATCTGCAAAAATGTAAACAATTCTGTGTTTTTCTGTCAATATGGGGTGCTGAGTGTACATTAATGAGGAAAAAAATGAACTTAAATGATTTTAGCAAATGGCTGCAATATAAGAGTGAAAAATTTAAGGGGGTCTGAATACTTTCCGTCCCCACTGTGTAATAATATATATATATATATATATATATATATATATATATATATATATATATATATATATATATATATATATATATATATGCGGTTAACTGAATCTCCTGCCTGCCTGAAGTATAAGTATATTAGAAAGAGTACACCAGGAATGGCTTGCAGTGAGATATAGCTAAACTGTATGCAGTGGATATATATACCGTATTTATCGGCGTATAACACGCGCCGGCGTATAACACCGTGTATATATATATATATATATATATATATATATATATATATATACATACACGAGACTATCTGTATGTGTGTATATAATATATATATATATATATATATATATATATATATATATATATATATATATATATATATATATATATATATATATATATATATATATATATACACACACACACACACACATATATATATATATGTGTATGTGTGTATATATATATATATATATATATATATATATATATATATATATAAAATATAAAAAATCCAAGAGATTGCTGCACTTAGAAATTTCCGTTGCTTTATTTCACATGGTCTTGAAGAAAGATTACAAAGCAGGCATAATCATTCCAGACAAGAAAGGCGACAATTGCCAATATAATTCAGATATGAATGGATTACGTTTCGGGCTAGTATGCTTACGCCCTTCCTAAGATCCGTCAAAGCACATCACTTATATAGTGTGGGGCAAGCCAAATTTTGAAGATGCACACAAATTGGGTCTCAAAATTTGAATTTCCCTCATGATCCCATGCCTAAAATGTGTGTATTTTCCCTACATCTATTTTGCTAAAGCCACAAAACACACAGTGTGTCAACATGTGCTATCTGCCATCAATGTACGTGTTTTGTGGGTGCAACCCTCTCCCCCAAACTAAAGTAGGTGAGAGGAAGGGGTTGCGCCCCCGAAACACGTCCATTGATCCCCCATGATGGGAGCTAGCACATGTTGACACACTGGGCCTTATTTCAGAAAGGACAATCCACTTTGCCCTACAAGTGCACTTTCAAATGCATTTGCATTGCACTTGTAGTGCAAAGTGGTTTTGCTTTTTTTAAATAAGCCACAGTGTGTCAACATGTGCCATCATGGGGGATCAATGGACGTGTTTCCGGGGTGCAACCCCTTCCTCTCACCTACTTTAGTTTGGAGGAAGGGGTTGCACCCACAAAACACGTACATTGATATCCCATGATGGCAGATAGCACATGTGGACACACTGTGTGCATCTTCAAAATTTGGCGTTGCAATTCATTTAAAACTGTAAAAACACATACAACAATAACGACAACTTACACATTTTTTTGGGGTTTAGATTTTGCCTAAAATATCAATGAGGTTGATCAGTCTTTTTTGAACATCATGGATATTTTTCTTCATGTTTTTCACTTCATGATTGCATACCATGATCTCACTGATGAGTACTTGTTCACTTGCACTGCTGAAGTGAGTTTCTTCTTCAACAACATCCACATCACCTAAAAAAAAAAAAAAAAAAAACACACCATGTATTATAAATATTAGACATGTGCACACTGAAATATTTTGTTTCGGAATTTCGTTTTCGTCCGAAAAAAAAATTTATTTAGTTACTCCCGAAATTCATTTTTATTTATTTTGTTTCTTTAAAAAATGCTTTCGTCCAAAAATCCGAAATAATTTAGGTCGAATCTGTCATTGAAGGCTTATGGTGTCTGTCGAATTTTCTAAAAAGATTCGACAGAGCAGCTAAACTGTACGACGCCGCAATCATACATTTCCGGTAGAATGTTCCGCCTACAAGCTATAGTAGAATTCTAATGTTGTATGACACTAGTAATAATTATATTTATTAATTATTATTACTAGTCAACCAACATTAGAATTCTTCTATAGCCTATGGGCGGAGCATTTGACCATAAATGTCCGCTCGCGGCGACTGCTTCGCCGAATCTTCATGTCGAATCTTTTCTCTCTATGTCGAATGATCTTGGACTAATAGAGTTAGGTTAGGCACATTCGACCTTTTTTGCTATTGTCTCTATAATGTCGAATCTTTTCTTTCTATGTCGAATCTTTTCTCTCTATGTAGAATAATCTTGGACTAATAGAGCTAAGGTTAGGCACATTCGACCACAGGTTCGATGGACACAGATCACTATTGTCAGCGTCATGTCCAATCTCCTATATATCGAACTGTTGTTGCAACAAAAATAAAAAAAAATGCATTTGTTTATGTTGGATCTTTCGGTTTTCGGATTCTGCACGTTCGTTATCGTTTGTTAAAATGATAGCGAAAATACCCGAAATTCGGAGGAAAATGCGTTCGGACGAAAACGAATGCACATGTCTAATAAATATGCAGGCATCCATCTATTACCTGAAGCTGGGGTCTCAGACACTGACCTGTTGTTGACACCATTTCGACCACTTCACCCAGCACTTCCTGAACCTCTGCATCCACATCCTCATGTTGTCTGGTGAGGTCCCTTAGTTCATTAGGTGTCGGGTTACTGTCCACAGATGTCCCTTTTTTCTTTTCTCCCCTATGTGAATGCAAAAAAGTTATACTTAGCAGACAGATATTTGAGGCTAGAAATAGCAATATGAAACATTGCTTGGAAGTATCGTCCAATTGTCTGTTTTGGCAGAGTTCCAAGTTGAATACATGATTTTTTCACTTTTCAAAAGCTGGAATACTTACCTGTTTTGTGCAAGTTTCACACATGGAGAGACCCCTAGTATCCACTGGAGCACCTACGTGGGACACCATAACAAGGTAGTTATGCTGTCCCACACTAGTGCTCCTGCGTCCAGATGTGTAAACAGCTGCTGAGTGTCCTCTCCTTACACTGAATCAAGTTGTCATTTCATTATAGTTTCAAACACATCTAGACAACAATGTAATAAACTAATTTGAATACAAATAGGCATGAACAAATGTAAACCTGCATCTGTCAAAAACGTTGTAATAGTGGTCAAACGAACAATGTTTAATAAGAACGATTCCTGTGCCCACGAACCTCAAACTTGGCATTTTACACTGTACAACAGTAAAGAAAAGCACATGTACCAGCACAAAATGAATAATAATAATAATAGGAACACACAACAAATACTCACTTTTTTGTAGCGCTTTTCTGATCTTTTTATACTGATCTTGCTCTCTCAATTTGAGGTCTGACCAGCGTTTCCTCAATTGCTCCTTGTATCGTCGTACCCCAAAAGTCCTGTGCAGACTTTAGTCATGATCTTGGCCTTTCTCACATTAGGGTTTCTGTACGGTCCATGATTCCCATCATAGTCTGACCTCTTTAAGATGTCCACCATCTCTTCAAATGACATATTTGATGCCTTATATCTCCTCCTGGATTGGGAACTTCCTTGCTCTAGGCTTTCCTTGTCGTTGCTAATAACAGCCACACCTACTGTGTCTCCCCCATGTGCTCTCCCCCTGCCCGGAAAGAGAAGATGCGGGGAATACACTAGAAAGAAGGACAGGGGTGGAGTTTCACGCATTCGCAGTGTATATAAAGCATAACAAGTGGGCGGCGTACGTACGATCTGTGAATGGAGGACGGAAGATCATTAGCGCTGATTGTTCAAATGAAGGTACAATTGTAACTTGGGGCATCAGTGGTTAGTGGCCAATACTGCTTAGAAATTGAGGCCTATATTGGGACAAGATTAGGAGAGTTTAACCTGACATTAGGGTTTTTCTTGTGTTGTGTCTCGCAGATAAAATGGTTGATAAATTTACAGCCCCTGATTTCCTGCCCAACTTTATTGATAAATACAGGGCGCTGCCATATCTCTGGCAAGTCACATGCAGGGACTATTCTAACAAGCAAAAGAGGAAGGCAGAGCTGGATAAACGGATGGAATTGATGAAGCCTGTGTATCCCACAGCAGACATTAACTTTTTGAAGGCCAAAATTGGTAGCCTGAGCAGCACATATAATAGGGAGCGCAAGAGAGTCGAGGATTCCCAGAGATCCGGAGCAGTAGCAGATGACGTATATGTCCCCAGGCTGTGGTACCGCCACAGCCTGCGTTTTTTGTCCGACCAGACCGAACCCAGGCCATCGATATCAACACTTCCTTCAATATCAGCTGAGGCTCCTGAGGTCCAACCTGGCTTTCCACCCAGGAAGAAGATGTGGTGGAGCCCAGCTTGAGCCAGGTATAGAATTGTTGAATATATTTCTTGTCAAAAATTGAATGATGTTAACTAGATGTTATTGATCACAAATTTCAGATTTAACAAAGTGGTTTACATATCAATAGACAATAGTAGCCAAAAATGATTGGGTCAAGAATGAAAAATGCTGGGGTCAGAATGATAGTGTTTTCTATTTAACATTCAATTTGCAACAGTCATGAGCTCAAAATTGTGTGTGATTGACCAAAAACATAAAACTATGTACTATTTTCATACACAGGAAAGTCTCAGCCAGGAGGCAAGCAGCCTGACCGAATCACAGGTTTCCCCCCTCCGCCTTCCAACCAAAAGGACCAGGAAGGCAAGGAACCTGGAGGAGGCCACGGTTGCTTTCATCAAACATGCAACTGTGGCAATTAGCATGCCCCCTGGTGGACAGGAGTAGTTTGGATTTGCCACTGCCAGCAAATCAGAAAAGATGGAGGAGGCGTAAAGCAGTATATGCGATGAGCTAATTCTGCAGACCCTAAACCAGGGGCCGAGGGGCGAACTCACACGTCAAACACACCTCTGTGAGTTGGAACATGCTCCTCCACCATCTCCACCAACAACAGAGCCACCCCACCCATCAGCATGAAAGGAAGCATGGTAGGAAGTGTTGAGAGTGATAGCTTGGGTTTGGTGTGGTCTGGCAAAAAATGCAGGCTGTTGTAAGATCACAGCCTTGGGACATATATGTCATCTGCTGCTGCTCCCGATCTCTCTGAGTCCCAGACCGTATTGTGCTCCCTATTAAGTGGACTCCTCAGGTGACTAATTTGGACCGTTAAATAATTGATGTCTACCCTGGGGTACAAAGGCTTCACCAATTCCAACTGTTTCTCCAGCATTGCCTCTTTAATCTGTTCTGACCTTGTGCTCCCTATTAAAGTGGATGTAAACCCCAATTTTTTTTTTGTGTCATAATGTAGAGTATAAGATTTCCTATAATTTGAGCCCAGTCTTGCCACACAGAGTTAATCCAGCTCTGAGCAATCCTCTTTTATTGTTCAGTGAGATAAATCTTGACAAACAGAGAAAAACTTTGTCAAATCCTCCCCCTTGCTGTGAGTGACAGGTGATTTACATATCTTGTGCACCAGCCTAAGACATGCATTATTTTTTTAATTCCCACCCCCACTCCTTTCTTCAGCAGCTCTGCAAGGATTGGCTGTTCCACACCTCAGCATGATTTGGCATGCTGTTGTCATGTGGTTACTTTCCTGTCTTTTCACTGGATGTTAGAGATCATAGCAGAAGTTCAGTGTAAGAAATACACAGGAGAAAATGCATATTGACAAGGGGAGTGTAGAGGTGGGCGGGGAGTCTACTGACATCACGACTCCGCCCACCGATCTCCAGACAACAGACCCACCCATAGAATCTGCAGTTTTTCGGCTCTCATAACAGACAGAGGGGAGACATTTGACAGGTAAAGATACATGCAGGAGGCATGTATATTCTTATAGATAACCCCTATGGCAGTAGTTTAGAAAGGATGACATTGGGTTTACATCCACTTAAAATTAAAAATTGTAGTTTTGACAAATATTTGGCTATGTGTTTTATTTCAAAAAGGACAGTTTGTTTGTGAGTAGGCAGGTACATTTGAAAAATACAATGTCAAATACAATGTCAAATTAACAAGGGACACCAACATAGTTAAAAAATACAAGATAATAATGGTGTTGTGGTAACTTGACACTAGGGATGGACTTTATGTTCGGGTTGAACTTGAGTTCGACTCAAACATTGGCTGTTCGCAGAATAGCGAACAATTTGGGGTGTTCACGGCAAATTCGCAGACTTTAAAAGTCTATGGGAGAAATCAAAAGTGCTAATTTTAAAGGTTAATATGCAAGTTATTGTCATAAAAAGTGTTTGGGGATCTGGGTCCTGCCCCAGAAAAAATGGTGTTTGGGTCCCCCTCAAAATCCATACCAGACTCTTCAGGTTTGGTATGGACTTTAAGGGGAACCCTGCGCCAAAACTTAAAACAAAAATGTCGTGGGTGTCCCCCTAAAAATGCATACCAGACCCTTATCTGAGCACGCAACCTTGCAGGCCGCAGGAAAAGAGGGGGGATGAGTCAGCGCCCCCCGAACCGTACCAGGCCACATGCCCTCAACATGGGGACAAGGACCTCATCCCCACAACCCTTGCCCGGTGGTTGTGGGGGTATGCGGACGGGGGGCTTATCGGAATCTGGAAGCCCCGTTTAAAAAGGGGACCCCCAGATCCCGGCCCCCCCTGTGTGAAATGGTAATGGGGTTCCATTTCACAAAAAAAGTGTCAAAAATGTAAAAAAAATCAAGAGACGGTTTTTGACAATCACGGCTGATCACGATGTAAATAGGAAGAGCCGGTGATCGGCTTTTCCTCACTCGCGTCTGACAGACGCGAGTAGAGGAGAGCCGTTCGGCTGCTCTCCTGACAGGGGGGGTCTGTGCTGATTGTTTATCAGCACAGCACCCCCACTGATCTCACCCAGGACCACCAGGGAATCCGCCCAGGACCACCAGGACGGCCATCCACACTGGACCACCAGGTATGCCCCCTAGACCCCCAGAGAAATACTAATCTGTGCCCAGGCAGCTGCCAATCAGTGCCCACTCCAATGCCTACCACTGCCAGTGCCACCAGGGATGCCTATCAGTGCCTCATATCAGTGCCGCGTATCAGTGCCCATCAGTGCCATGTATCAGTGCCCAGCAGTGCCGCCTATCAGTGCCACTTATAAGAACCCATCTTTGCAGCCTTTCAGTGTCGCCTATCAGTGCCACCCAGTGCCACCCATGAGTGCCCATCAGTACCGCCTATCAACGCCCATCAGTGCTGCATATCAGTGCCACCCATCAGTACCGCCTACCAGTGCCCATCAGTGCCACATATCAGTGTCCATCGTCAGTGCCGTCAGTGTCCACTCATTGGTGCCACCTCATCGGTGCCACCTTATCAGTGCCCATTAGTGAAAGAGAAAACTTACTTATTTACAAAAAATTTTAACAGAAACAAAAGCAAAACTTTTATTTTTTTCAAATTTTCGGTCTTTTTTTATTTGTTTAGCAAAAAATAAAAACCGCAGAGGTGATCAAATACCACCAACAGAAAGCTCTATTTGTGGGAACAAAATGATAAAAATTTAGTTTGGGTACAGTGTAGCATGACCATGCAATTGTCATTCAAACTGCAACAGCACTGAAAGCTGAAAATTGGTCTGGGCAGGAAGGTGTATAAGTGCCTGGTATTGAAGTGGTTAATGTCTTCTTCTTTCCCTGCTTCTTCTTCCACCTTCTTCTGGTCTTCATTCAGTTTTCTTCTTCTTCTTCCTCCATCTTGTTCTTCCCCCGCTTCTTCCTCTGCTTCTTCCTCTGATCCTCTGCTTCTTCCTTCCGTTTTCTCGTCCGCATCTTTCTCCGGCTTCTTCTTCCCCGCTTCGTTCCTCAGACGATGCGCATCCATGAGAGGTACCCACTGTGTGACGCTCCTGTTCTTCTGAAAGTTCTTATATAACTGAGGGTGGGGCCACCCGGTGACCCCGCCCCCTCTGATGCACGGGGACTTCCCTATGGCTTTCCCTGTGGTGTCAGAGGGGGGCTGGGTCACCCGTTAAGTAACCTGGTGACCCCACCCCCCCTGACATCATGGGGAAAGCCATATGAAAGTCCCTGTGAAGTCCCTGTGCGTCAGAATTGGATGGGGTCACCGGGTGGCCCCGCCCTCAGCTATATAAGAACTGTCAGAAGAACAGAAGCATTACACTGCGGGAACCTCCCATGGATGCGGATCATCCGGAGAATGAAGCGGGGAAGAAGAAGCCGGAGAAAGATGCGGACGAGAAGACTGAAGGAAGAAGCAGAAGATCGGAGGAAGAAGAGGAAGAAGCAGAGGAAGAAGCAGGGGAAGAACAAGATGGAGGAAGAAAACCGAATGAAGACCAGAAAAAGGTGGAAGAAGAAGCGGGGAAAGAAGAAGACATTAATAAAGGAATTGTCAAAAACTGTCTCTTGTCTTTTTGAACATTTTTGACACTTTTTTTGTGAAATGGTACATTTGTACTCCATTACCATTTCACACAGGGGGGTCGGGATCTGGGGTCCCCTTGCTAAAGGGGGCTTCCAGATTCTGATAAGCCCCCCGCCTGCAGACCCCCACAACCACCGGGCAAGGGTTGTGGGGATAAGGCCCTTGTCCCCATCAACATGGTGACATTCTCCCCATGTTGAGGGAATGTAGCCTGGTACAGTTCAGGAGGGGGGGTGCTCTCTCGTTCCCTGCTATTTTCCTGCTGCCTGCCAGGTTGCGTGCTCAGATAAGGGTCTGGTATGGATTTTTAGGGGGACCCCCACGCCATTTTTTTTAAATTTTGGCGCAGGTTCCCCTTAAAATCCATACCAGACCCTCGAGGGGGACCCCCACACCATTTTTTTTTAATTTTGCCACGGGATTCCCCTTAATATCCATACCAGACCTGAAGGGCCTCGTAATGCACTGTGGGGGAATCCCAGGCCATTTTTTTCAATTACTTTTATGGGTATTGCAGAGACCCGACGATTCATTATAGCAGCCGGCGCTACCGCTAGTACTTTTAAATGACTATTTTCCTTTAGAAATTTCATTTTGCTCTAGGACTGTTGTAAACACGGGAAACATGCGCCACTTTACAGGCATACTATAGACACCCCCCAGGTACGAAATTTAAAGGAATATTTCACTTTTATTGTTTCACTTTAAGCATTATTAAAATCACGGCTCCCGAAAAAACAGCCATTTTTAAAACTTTTTTTTGCATTGATACATGTCCCCTGGGGCAGAACCCGGGTCCCCAAACACTTTTTATGACAATAACTTGCATATTAACCCTTAAAATTAGCACTTTTGATTATTCATGTTCGTGTCCCATAGACTTTAAAGGTGTTCGCGTGTTCGAACACATTTTTTGCCTGTTCGCATGTTCTGCTGCAAACTGAACTGGGGGGTGTTCGGCCCATCCCTACTTGACACACAAAAAGAATAAAAAAAAATATTCTGGAGATCACTGGAAAAAAAACACAAAAAAATATATTATTCTGGAGATCACTAGAAAAAAAAAAGAAATACATTTGTCAGAACTCTGAATATCAGCAGCAAAGCACCTTCATTATTCAACCATTATAAAGAAGAAGAGAATGCGCTGCATTGAGAGATTTCATAATTTGCTGCATCACAAATGTGACATCTCCATTACGAACGCTAGTTTTTCAAGACCGAGCGCTTCCAGCTCGTACTTGATTCCGAGCATGCATGGACTTTTGTGCGATGGACTTGTGTACACATGATCGGAAAGTCCGACAACATACATTTGTTGGCAGAAAATTTGAGAACCTGCTAGCCAACATTTGTTAGTGGAAAGTCCGACAACAAATGTCCGATGGAGCATACACATGGTCGGATTTTCCAGCATCAAGCTCATATCCAACATTTGTTGTTGGAAAATCCGATCGTGTGTACGCGGAAAAACAAATACTGCAGCAGTTCACACATAGTCAGTGTTGTAGCTATTCTCCCTCTCCTGGACTGGAAGTGAGGAGAGAAGGAGCGAGAGAGGGCAGACAGAGACAGAGCACTGGCCATTTGTAGGACTGTATGCAATATCAGGGACAGTCCACCACCCACGTAAAACAGACAAAGAGGAAACCAAGCTGCCGTGGTTTTTGGGAAGGATAGAGCTTGCTGGGAGCAACTATGACTTGTGGGGAATGTAGTTCCCAGGGAGACTGAGCCTGTATTACAGACTGGCTTTGGGACTACATATTCCAGCATTACCAGAGCTCTGTAGGGAGAAAAACACAATGGACATGGTGGAACACACACACAGTGTTGCAGGCTGCTGTTCATTTGCTGCACTGACAGGGAGGCAGAGAGGTTGAGTAGTGGACATCTGCTGGTTTGTTGGAATGCCGCTGTCAAGCTTGGTGTTGGCACCTGATGTCACTGCAGCTGACACTGTTGACAAGACGGGAAGTGAATGGAAACAGGTTTTCAGACTAGGAGTTGGTTAAAAGCTGGTGGACATAACCTACAGCACCCCTGCTTAAGAAAAAGTACCGCTTACTGGGGCCACCTACACCCAGGTTCAGAAGGGCTTAATTTTGAATGCTCCAAGACCAGATTTGGGCCCCAATGCACTGGCCAGTATGGGAGGCCTCCGCAACATTGTCCTAGCTTTGCCCCTTAGACAGGACTTTCCTCAAGAAAGTAATAGAGCCTGCAAGGTATATATTTATCCAGAATGAAGCAGATCCTGAGATTCGCCCTATACTCTGACCAGGTCTTGATTCAGTTAAAGACTTCAGAAAAAGGGACATCACTAAGGTATCCTGAACTCTTTAAGGTAGTGAGAGAAGAAGAAGCTCTGTTTGAGGCCAGGAGAGTCATGGCTGGATGAGAATGGGATGGTTGCCTGGAGTTGGGTCAGCGGATGCAGTAGAAGACAATTTGTAAATAGCAACCCTAAAGGCACAGATGCCACAAGGGATGGAAATGATGACTCCCAAAATCACCACATCTCTTTGAAAGAGTGTTCTGGGGTCTGATCTATCCTTGACCCCTGCAGCTTTTAATGCTGAGAAGTCAGTGAGTTTAGTGATTTGCTTTAACTGCAGAGGAATGGAACACTACTGATGCAACTGTACAAGCATGCAAAAGTCCAAAACCACTCTGTGTTTCGAGCCTTGTGACCCACCACTCTGTGTTTCAAGCCATATTCTGGATCCGTGTTCCCCAAGTGTATGACGTCACACCCGGGTGCTTCCGTCTGCCAGTTCCTGTCAGCGGTTGTTCCAGCCACCTCTCAGTCCCTCTACCTTCCACGGCCATCTCGCCATCTTGCCATCCATCACCGGAGCTTCGGTTGAAGTACCACACCTTCCATCTGGCTCTGCACATATTGAATCTCCCTTCACAGTGGAGCTTTCCAGGCGCATGAGGTGATTACCACCGTAGCATCGCTTCACCAAGCTGGCCCACTTTCCAAGGTACTGTCGCAGTGGTGAGCAAGTTACACAGCTGTTTCATCTATGCGAGGAGATTTTAATTGTTCATCAATTTTACTACTTGTTAACAATAATTTGACATACCATTTTACTTTATTGATTTCTTCTGAGAATTTGTCCACACGAGATTGTCCCAATCAGCGCTTTCAGTTGTAGCTGCCTTTGAATGGTTGTACTTGTTTTCACATCACTCCTGTTGTGCTCACTCACATAGCTGCTTTTTGGGCTCCCGTAGGACACTTATCATATATACTCGAGTATAAGCCGATCCGAATATAAGCCGAGGCACCTAATTTTACCACAAAAAACTGGGAAAACGTATTGGCTAGAGTATAAGCCTAGGATGAGAAATGCGCAGCTACTGTAAGTGGAAGAGAGGGTCTACAATGCCCATTTGCAGCCTCACTGTGCCCATTTGCATGCCTCACTGTACCCATTTGCAGCCATAGGTTCCCTGAACTTCAAACTCGGTAGTTAAGGGTTCCTAGATGCCCCCTAGCTGCAGCCAAAATTTGGGGTCTCTGGACCCAAAGGGTCCCGAAATGACATTGCTGCAGATGGACACAGTTGACTGATTTTGGGGCCATCAGCAAGTGAGAAGGGAGCTCCAGTGCAAACTACTGAATCTGCAGCTCCAGTTTCTTCAAGAAAGATCCCTGACAAGCTAGTTGGCTTTCCTACCATTGTGCCAATTCAGGTAGAGGGTATCTACACAAAGGATCTTCTTGATTTGGGAGCACAGGTGTCTCTGCTGTGCCTGGAAGCTGGAAGATCTGGAAATTTAGGGTATTGGAGCTGAGAAATTCCTCTATGATGGGTGTTTAGGTTGGTGTTTGACCCTTCTGTGGTTGGACAGCAAGATATATTCGACAACTTAGCCAATGTGTGTCCTCATCCCTATGGAGCCACCAGGAGTTTCCTGATAGTGGGGACGAATGCTTATCTTGTCGGGAGATTACCTACTACCCTCATCCCAGAGTAGTAACCGGGAGCAGACTAGTGTTTTCTGGAGCCCCTGACGGGGAATGGGAGGAGACAAGTCATTACTCTAATGCCCCGTACACATGGTCAGACATTGATCGGACATTCCGACAATAAAATTCTAGGATTTTTTCCGATGGATGTTGGCTCAAGCTTGTCTTGCATACACACGGTCACACAAAGTTGTCGGAAAATCCGATCATTCTGAACGCTGTGACGTAAAACACGTACGTCGGTACTATAAACGGGGCAGTAGCCAATAGCTTTCATCTCTTTATTTATTCTGAGCATGCGTGGCACTTTGTGCGTCGGATTTGTGTACACACGATCGGAAATTCCGACAACGGATTTTGTTGTGGGAAAATTTTATAGCCTGCACTCAAACTTTGTGTGTCGGAAAATCCGATGGAAAATGTGTGATGGAGCCCACACACGGTCGGAATTTCCGACAACAAGGTCCTATCACACATTTTCCATCGGAAAATCCGACCGTGTGTACGGGGCATAAGAGTTGGTGAGAGGCTGATGGCCATACATTACCACAACCCACCTAAAGGAACAGTTTTGCTTACTGGAGATGCTGTTCAGACACCTACACCCAATTTCGGATGGACTTTTGAGCGCTCTAAAGCAAGATTTGTACCCCACATGCACTGACTAGTAGTAAGGGCTTGCCAAATACTACTGGAGCATTGTCCTAGCATTGTCCCTTAGACAGCACCTCCAATAGTATAGGAATAGGTGGTTAGTCACTGGTCTGTTTGTTTATTACCAGGTGTATACTGTATGTTATTTTGCAACTGTTTCACATACTTGTTGAGGTGTTTATTGCCATTTTCCATTCTTTAAATGTCAAATTTTTTAGGTATTGTTGCAATAAATATCCATCTTTAGCCCTGGTGTGTCATAGGGAATGGTGCTGCTTAAAAAGTTGTGAGCACTGGGAACAGGGGACCTAAGAAAACAGGGGCTCCTTCAGGGGTAAGTGCTACACAAATTTAGCAGAAGTTGCCTTGAAGTGAGAAGCGATGTCAGTTGCAGTGATTGTTTTGCTTTCTTCTGGATAAAAATTTGGGGACTGTGACTTGAGTCATTTTTACACACGGGATCTTAAAAATCCCTGCTCAGCACGTCAAATGAATTAAGCATTTGGCCTTCATTTCACACTACTGTAAACACCAAAATCCTTAAGAAAACTGTTCACTAAACTTTTGGACTCCAATCCTGTATATTAAAAATTTAAATCAAAGCAGAGGGTTGGGGGAACACTAGTTCTCAGAGAGGGGAACAATAGTGCCCAGTTGGATGTGGGGGAACAATACTGGCCAGGGATGGGGGGAGGGAGTAATTAGTAGGGTTGCACCAATACTGATACCGGTATTGGTGCCAATACTATGCATTTGCATGAGTATTGGTACTTGTAAAAATGTTCAGTTACTAGAAATCGATACCTTCAGGGTTGGTTCTTTCAACTGTCAGCTAGATTCCCCCCTCTGACAGCTGAAATGTAAACAATAGAATTCCAGGAATTATCAGTTGTTAAAGAGCAGGGTCCCCGCGTCCTTAACAACCGCTGACATTTTAGCTGTCAGCGGGATTCCCCTTCCAGTCTCCTCATCCCCTCATGCCAACTGTTAATTCTGCCAGGTGCCTTACCTGCCTCTTCCTCCCCTCCTGACAGCTGTCATTTCTGCTGGGTGCATTCCCCTCGTCCTCCTCCCCTCCTGACAGCTGTCACTTCTGATGGGTGCTTTCCCCGCCTCCTCCTCCCCTCCCGCCAGCTGTCACTTCTGCCTGTTGCCTCCTCCTTCCCTCTGCCAGCTGTCACCTCTGCCCCCATGTCTTTCCAGCTCCCTCCTCCTCAACCCCCACTGCTTCTATCCCACACCAGCCTCCATCCCTCCCAACGTTGTCCTCAACTCATGAAGCCTCCTACTGTTGTCCAGTGTTGCAAATGAATAACTGGCCGGCCTTACATTCCTTTAATATGTCTATAGCCACCAAAACATAGCTCAGCTCTCATGCCCTATCCTTTACCACCCCAATTTAATACTTCAAAGGTCCCTTATGGCCATCCAGCAATCTCCCAATGACCCTCCCATTCCCCTCCTCTCTCCCCCCCAGTGATCACAGCCTTTACCATTACAAAGCACCCATGGCCCTCCCATCCCACAACCCCTATCCTACCCCACCCTCAACTACCCTGCTCTTACCCCTACTCCCCCTCTCAGACCCTGCCCTCACCCAAATCTCACCCAACTCCCCAACTCCCCAACTCCCTCCCCCACCTCCCAAACCATCCCTCTACCTACTCTTCCTAGGCAATAGGTATCGGTAATTGGTATCACCGAGTCATTTTTAAAAAGTATCGGTACATGTATCCTTGTTACAAAATGGTATTGGTGCATACCTAGTAACTAGTGTGCAAGAGGGCCTTGGGAGAGAACAATAGTACCTAGTGAGTGATGGGGAAAAGAATAGGTCATAGCGAAGAAAACAATAGTGCACAGTAAGAGGTTGGGGAACAATAGTGTCAAGCAGGGGGTGGGGAGGATTATATTTTGCAAATAATTATATTTGCACACTGTTATGCCGCGTACACACGGTCGGACTTTTCAGCTACAAAAGTCCAACGGACGCTGACGGACTAAAGCTGGCTGGTAATCCGATCGTGTGTGGGCTTCTCCGGACTTTCAACGTACTTTTTTAGCCTCAAATCCGACGTACTTTAGATTTGAAACATGCTTCAAATCTTTACGTCGTAACTACGACGGACCCCGAAGTCCGCTCGTCTGTATGCTAGTCCTACGGACAAAAACCCACGCTAGGGCAGCTATTGGCTACTGGCTATCAACTTCCTTATTTTAGTCCGGTGTACGTCATCACGTACGAATCCGTCGGACTTTTGTGTGGTCGTGTGTAGGCAAGTCTGTTCGTTAGAAAGTCTGCCGCAAGTCCGCCGCAAGTCCGCCGAAAGTCCGCCGAAAGTCTGTCGGACAGGCTGTCGGACTTTTGTAGATGAAAAGTCCGACCGTGTGTACGCGGCTTTAGTGTATAAAATATATAACTGAAAGTGTTGCAACACTAAAACCACAACTGCCCCTTCCTCTATATCACACTCAAATGCCAAAACTCAGCGGGTATACTTATTCCTAAACCTAATACAGCAAATAGAAAAAATAAAAATAAAAGGTCTATGTGTACTGTATAATGCAGTATAATAAATTTAATTGATGGTATTCCTATTCACTTAAAAAGCTTTCAACCAATAGTACAGCTCTTATCATGGGGTCACTCTGCATATGTAAAGCGATTCCATGCAACACTAATATGGCAGTGTGCTGTATTTCCCAGCAAGTCCACCCATGACCAGAAGAGAGCCATGGATGAGAGGCTTAGCTGAGCTGCAGAGAGTTGCTATATGTGCGCAGAAGACCACCACCCCCAATGTGTCCAAGAGAGCATCAAGGGACTTTCAGGACTCTTCTCAAGGGAAGCCACTGCTGTTCCGGTGTTGATATCTTCAGGGGGAGAGAGGATCATGACCCCATTCATCACCAGCTTGAGAGGGGGGATTCTTGTACCGCTCACCAAATCTCAGGAGGGCAAGCTTAAATCATAAGGAGCGATGAGTGGCCTTGTGGCCACCAAACCATTTATACTTCAATTGAGCACCCAACATGTGGATTCAGGGTCCCAACATCAGTCAATAAAATCTTAGAACTTAGGGTTAAGTTAGGAAACATATACTTCAATTGTTTTGATTTAATTTTATTTACATACAATTTAGGTACAGCATACTTTATTTCTAAATGCATCATTAATATCTTTATTTCGTAAGGGGAGCCTGGGAAACATCTCCACGTTGAGATAGCAGCGTTTTTTATCCAGACAGATCCATATTTGGACTTCAGTATCAGCAGATGATCTGACCACATCCGATTTGGTGTGTTTTATCTCTCCAGGCACTTTTATTATATTTATAATATACTTTTATATTTATAATATATATACTTTTATATATATTTTAATCAAATGTTGCCCTGTGTCATTGTGCCCCTTCTGCGATTGACCCAAAACGTGGGTGCGGGGGGATTGGGGTCCTACGTTTGGGCTCCTGGATGGTCCTTTGCGCCCTTTGACTCTTTGGGATGTGTTCCCCCCCTCCATCACTGGCTCTTGATTTCATCTGGGTGTAACCTTTGGGAGCCCTGTTATATTGTTTGCACTTAAATACTTCCTGAAGAAGCCACTTTGGCGAAACATGTAGAAGATATAAGTGCATCTGGGATTCAATACTATGTAACAAGACACTGTTCAAACCATATATATGTAATTTGTTTATATGTTTATGGATTTTAACTTTTGTACAAATAGAACACTGTTGTTTATATATTATTCTTGATTGTGGAATAGCACCCTAAAAATCCCATCATACATACTTTTTTTATCTATATGCAGAGTTCACTGGCTAGTGGTAAAGGGAGGGACCCTTATCTTTGTTTAGTATTGTCTTTATTACTGCTTAGAAATATCTCACCAAACTAAAGAGTCTGCTTTAAATATTGCTTATATGAACTTTAATATGAACAAACAAAATCTTAGGAAACATATACTTCAATTGTTTTGATTTTTTTTACATATAATTTAGGTACAACATACTTTTTTTCTATATGCATCCTTAATATGTTTATTCCGTAAGCTATATACAACTGGGTTTAGCATAGGTGTCAATACCGTGTAGAACATAGCCAGTAGGGAGTCAACGTCAGCTGAGTATGAAGCAGTTGGCCGAATATACATGAAGATCAAAGGCAGGAAGAACATATTCACCACCACAAAATGGGAAGCACAGGTGGAAAATGTTTTCCTACGTCCTTTGGCTGATGCTATCTTGAGCACAGACCTGATAATTTGAACATAAGACATCACAATTATAGGGAAGCTTAACAAAAATATAACGGCACTAAGAGAGGAACCTACTGTCACATTGAGCGAGGTGTCGGCACAAGCTAACTGAAGCAATGGTGGGTGATCACAGTAATAATGGTGAATGATATTTGGGCCACAAAAAGGCAACCGAAAAGACAGTATGATCATTGCAATTGGACTTGCAAAGCCCAATATCCATGATGTCATAGCTAGAATGATATATACATGTCTGACCATGATGTTATTATAATGGAGTGGAGAACAAATGGCCACATAGCGATCATAGGCCATGGCAGCCAGGAGAAAACATGCAGCCGCTTGACAAGCGACAAAGAAATACATCTGGAGGAAGCAGCCAACAAAAGAGATGACATCATTGTGCACTGAGAACTTGGCAAGCATCTTGGGGATGGTCATGGTGGTGGAACTCATGTCCAAGAATGAGAGGTTGCTGACAAAGAAATACATTGGAGTGTGAAGTTTTTGGTCCAGAATAATGAGGAGAAATATGATGCCATTTCCAGTGACAGTGAAAAGGTAGATAAAGAGAAAAACACAGAAAAGGAGAATATTGAGATTTTGAAGACTCGGAAAGCCATAGATGATAAACTCTGTCACCAGTTTTGTAGAGACATTAGTGGAATCCACAGCACGAGGAAATTCTGCATTCACCTACACAAGAACAAGATGAACATGAATACATTAACTTTTTATCTTGTTTTGTTTAACCACTTCATGTTAGCGCTATAGCCAAAAGACAGCTACAGCGCAGACCTCAAATTCTGGGAGGGTGTCCATGTACGTCCTCCCGTTCTCGCGATCTTCGGACTCAGCTGATCACAGAGCAGGGTAAAGGGTCAATCACAGCAGGCCCTTTACCACGTTATCAGCTGTCAGCGTGAAGAAAAGAATAAAGCCAGTAACCGGCTTCTGTTAGCGGGACATCTGTCCCCTAAGTGCCAACCAGTGCTGTTAATCAGTGCCCCTCAGTGCTGCAAATCCTTGCACACCAGTGCCCTCTATTGGTGCCCAACAAGTGCTGCCAATCAGTGCCCATCAGTGCCTCATTATCAATGCCTCCTGATCATTGCTTTTCAGAGTTTCAGAGGGGCGGCAAGGGCTGCCGCTAGTGTAAACAATCCCTAAGACAGACAGATGTTTACGCTATGCAAATTCAGTCACTGAGTACTAGGTAATAAATTAAAGCTCCAGCGAAGATAGCTAAGATCTTTGGTTCAGCTACTTCTTCATGCTGGCTTATTCTGCAGAGGGGGGCGATTTTATGCATATAATTTGGAAATGTCCTGTTATCCAGGTGTATTGGAAGGATGTTTTGCAGTGTGTACAGGAGGTTACCACTATTCCTTTAAGTCTCCTTAGCTTGGTAGATGATCTAGCCCCTACTAGAGCTATATGGACCCTACTTACCTTGTTATTTTTTCATACCAGAAAGCTTATGGTTACATCCTGGAAGAAATCTGTAGAGTCTTGGAAGGTCTCGGTGAATAGAGCCTTACCCCTTTATAAAGCCACATACTTGAACAGGGGGGCAGTACTTAAATTTGATAAGGTCTGGAGGGGGAGGGTGGCTTCCCCTCTTACTGTCACAGAGTAGATTCAGCTTGACTCAGTGTTGTTTTCTTTGTACAGTATATTTTGTGAGTTTTTCTACGTAATCCTATTGGCCTTAATCGGGTTGGGTTGAATGTCTTCTTGCAACTCCAATGATATAGAATCCTGGACTGTGCCCTGTGAAGGATGTGGGCTTCCATACAGCTGTGCTCATAAGTTTACATACCCTGGCAGAATTTATGATTTCTTAGCTTTTTTTCAGAGAATATGAATGATAACACAAAAACTTTTCTTTCACTCATGGTTAGTGTTTGGTTGAAGCCATTTATTATCAGTCAACAGTGTTTACTTATTTTAAATCATAATGTCAGCAGAAACTACTGTAGCCAAATGACCCTGATCAAAAGTTTACATACCTCTGGTCTTAATACCGTGTATTGCCCCCTTTAACATCAATGACAGCTTGAAGTCTTTTGTGGTATTTGTGGATGAGGCTCTTTATCTTCTCAGATGGTAAAGCTGCCCATTCCTCTTGGTAAAAAGCCTCCAATTCCTGTAAATTCTTGGGCTGTTTTGCATGAACTGCACATTTGAGATCTCCCCAGAGTGGCTCAATGATATTGAGGTCAGGAGACTGAGATGGCCACTCCAGAACCTTCACTTTATTCTGCTGTAGCCAATGACAGGTCAGCTTGGCCTTGTGTTTTGGATCCTTGTCATGTTGGAATGTCCAAGTACGTCCCATGCGCAGCTTCCTGGCTGATGAATGAAAATGTTCCTCCAGTATTTTTTGATAACATACTGCATTCATCTTGCCAAACAATTTCAACCAAATTTCTTGTGCCTTTGTAGCTCACACATCCCCAAAACATCAGTGATCCACCTCCGTGTTTCACAGTAGGAATGGTGTACCTTTCATCATAGGCCTTGTTGACTCCTCTCCAAATGTAGTGTTAATGGTTGTGGCCAAAAAGCTCAATTTTGGTCTCATCACTCCAAATGACTTTGTGCCAGAAGGTTTGAGGCTTCTGAGAAGACTGTCCACAAGGTTTAGGAGTGTGTCTATGGGAATGTTTGACCATTCTTCCAGAAGCGCATTTGTGAGGTCAGGCACTGATGTTGGATGAGAAAGCCTTGCTCGCAGTCTATCGGGTTGAAGTCAGGACTCTGTGCAGGACAGGTCAAGTTTCTCCACCCCAAACTCGCTCATCCATGTCTTTTTGGACCTTGCTTTGTGCACTGGTCCAAATCATTTGGTGGAGGGGAGTATTATGGTGTGGGGTTGTTTTTAAGGGGTAGGGCTTGGCCCCATAGTTCCAGTAAAGGGAACTCTTAAGGCGTCAGCATACCAAGACATTTTGGACAGTTTCATGCTCCCAACTTTGTGGGAACAGTTTGGGGGTGGCCCCTTCCTGTTCCAACATGACTGCACACGAGTGCACAAAGCAAGGTCCATAAAGACATGGATGAGCAGGTTTGGGGTGGAGGAACTTGACTGGCCTGCACAGAGTCCTGACCTCAACCCAATAGAACACCTTTCGGACGAATTAGAGTGGAGACTGTGAGCCAGGCCTTCTCGTCCACATCAGTGCCTGACCTCACAAATGCTCTTCTGGAAGAATGGTCAAATATTCCCATAGACACACTTCTAAACCTTGTGGACAGACTTCCCAGAAGAGTTGAAGTTGTTATAGCTGCAAAGGGTGGGCCAACTCAATATTGACAAACACCAAAGGGAAAAAGGGGGGGGGGGGGGGTACGGTAAAGCAGCCTGTTTAAAGACGGCCCTGAAAGGGGTTACTTAAGGCAACAGAATCATCAGGGATGCAATTTAATTAAAAAGCATAACAGTTTATTCAATTATAAAACGTAAGGTGCACATTATTATTGGTATTGAAAAAATTATTGCCATTGGCTACAAATATTGCGGACACTGACAGACAAACAAAACATACATATAACAATAATCCTGCTAGCCTAATCCCAGCTATTGTCTCAGTCCATCATGACACTTAGCCAATTCGACACAATGGGGCCATTCTCTGGATGTTTAAGCGAAGTGGGGCTAAGGTGTTAATTTGGGGGGGGTCAAGTAAGAACTATCGAAGATTCATTGATGATATCCTGCTGATATGGGAGGGATCCAGGGACACTTTGGAACTTTTCCTTGAACAGTTGAATAGGACTACGAACAATATCAGGTTGGAATACCTTATTAGTGACGAATCAATAAATTTCTTAGATGTCACTATCGAAAAAATAAATAACTCATTAAAAACTAAGGTGTACTTTAAACCGACGGACCGCAATAGCTACCTGTCCGTGGCTAGCGGCCATCATCCATCATGGATAAAAAATATTCCGAAGGGCCAGCTATTGCGGATCCGTCGTAACTGTACCCAGATGGAGGATTACTTGATCCAATCGAACATTTTGAAGGAGAAATTTATCCAGAAGGGGTATAAAAATGAAGATCTTACTAAAATTGTACAAGAAGTGGCTAATATCCCCAGAGAACAGTGCTTGAAGGAAAAAGAAGCACAAAGAGGGGATTCTCAACATCAATTAAGCTTCATCTCTGGTTTCCACTACCAGTATAGAGAGATTGAGAACATTTATAGAAAATATTGGTATATTCTTTGTAAAGATAAACACTTGGGAGGAATATTACCAACATATCCAAAGTTCATTTATAGGAAGGCCCCAAGTATAGGTGATCAGATAGTGAAGAAGATTCTGCACCCACCAAAACCGAGAGCTCTATCTTTTAATATTAAAGGTTTTTTCTGCTGTAGGAAATGTATTTGTTGTAAAACAGTGAGGGTCAATAACAGAGGTATCATGAGTGTTACCAACAGAGAAGAGGAAAGGTTTGAGATGAAAGAATTTAGCACATGTACTACTACACATGTGGTATACCTCATGTGGTGTCCCTGTGGCTTGTACTACGTTGGGAGGACCAAAAGGCAGTTGAAGATCCGCATTAATGAACACCTCACCAACATAAAAAATGGATATAAGTATCACAGCGTATCCATGCACTTTAAGGTCAAACACCATAAAGACCCTTCGCTGTTGCAATTTTGTGGCATCGATGTGGTCCATCCGTCCTGGAGGGGTTCCAACAGGGTAAGAGACCTGTCACGGAGAGAGACGGAATGGATATTCCTTTTTAAGAGTTTAACTCCGAGAGGCCTCAATATTGAATTAGACCTAAACTGTTTTTTAAATAACTTTTAGACAGATTCTGTAGGTAGGTTGACTACACGGTTCCTTATTCCACATATACACTCACGCTGCTATGGGTGGAAGGTCATTATTTTAAGAGTTTTATAGATTTTATTATGCCTTAGATATGTTTTATGAATAATTAATAAGGTATGAATATCGATTGACTGGTGATTACAGCTGCGGATTAATCGGCAGTTAATTTTATAGTTTTTTTAGGATTGAATAATTTCCATCCTCTACTAAGAGTTTAGGTTTGTTGATTTTAATGGAATTATAGATTTCAGCCATTTCTATATTTCCATATATACATATTATAATTAATCCGAAATTTATTAGATTTCCTAATCTTAGCCATGTTTAGAGGGTTTTTTTCAATACATTTTATTGTGTGGGCATTTAACCCATTTATGCTGATAAGTTGTGTTGATAAGCATTGAGGTGTTAAGTTTAATATATGGTTTTATATATGTAAACCGCTTTGATGTGTGAAAAGCACAGTATGCGTTTTACAATAGACATGTCAGGGTGAAACAGCGCTGTTTAGTGACCCACTATTCCGGGATGTAGCTGTGTAAGTAGTGATGGATGGGAGAAATCAATCTGACAGCGCTAGGAGATGCAGCAACAACACAGGTCTTGTTGTTGAGATCAGCGGAGGTTTGCGTTCACGGGGACACTCGTAGAGCGCAGACGCTGAGCAGAGAGGTGTGCATGCGCACTGAGGCATCCTCATTCGATGGGAGATATTCGATTGGAGATAGAGAGGTGCGCATGCGCACTGAGGCGTCCTCATTGGATTGGAGATAGGAGGAAATATAAGGAGTGATGGATGTCTAGAGCGGCCTATCCCATGATTAAGGTACAAGCGTATCGAAACATGTCGGGGGCGTGGCCGAAGGATAACACCACGTACTAGTGACAGAAAGAAGCTAGCTGCATGGTTCACCGAACGGGGGAGACGGTTATACCCATCTAGGAAGCAAGCGGGGAGAGGGTGAGAGATACTTCTTGAACGCTGGTGACTAGAGGGTCCGACGTGACCGCATACCCCCTAGGAGGTTGATCTTAGCTGCTGGTTAATATTACATCGGACAGATTGCTGTGGAGTTTGCTGTGCTATTTTGTTTTATACACAATGTGAGTGGAACTGTTGAAGTGTAATTTGCAGTGTGAATCATTAAAGTGTTTTACGGTATTACACTATTGGGAGTTTTTTTCTAATTTTATATGGAACGATCCTCCGGATGGATATGATTTAACCCTTGCCAGTAGCAGCAGTCATCTATGCCTTTTAGCCTCATACGAAAGTGGAGGCATGAGGAGCTGGTGAGTGGCTGTCCATAGGGAGAGTGGTCACTGATAGGGATGAGCCGAACACCCCCCTGTTCGGTTCGCACCAGAACATGCGAACAGGAAAAAAATTCGTTTGAACACGCGAACACCGTTAAAGTCTATGGGACACGAACATGAATAATCAAAAGTGCTAATTTTAAAGGCTAATATGCAAGTTATTGTCAATAAAAGTGTTTGGGGACCTGGGTCCTGCCCCAGGGGACATGAATCAATGCAAAAAAAAGTTTTAAAAACGGCCGTTTTTTCAGGAGCAGTGATTTTAATAATGCTTAAAGTCAAACAATAAAAGTGTAATATCCCTTTAAATTTCATACCTGGGGGGTGTCTATAGTATGCCTGTAAAGGGGCGCATGTTTCCCGTGTTTAGAACAGTCTGACAGCAAAATGACATTTTGAAGGAAAAAACACATTTAAAACTACCGCGGCTATTGCATTGCCGACAATACACATAGAAGTTCATTGATAAAAACGGCATGGGAATTCCCCACAGGGCAACCCCGAACCGAAATTAAAAAAAAAAAATGATGTGGGAGTCCCCCTAAATTCCATACAAGGCCCTTCAGGTCTGGTATGGATATTAAGGGGAACCCCAGCCAAAATTTAAAAAAAAAATTGACGTGGGGTTCCCCCTAAATTCCATACCAGACCCTTCAGTATGGGCCTAGAAGAAATGAAGAAATGAAGAAAAGAAGAAGGAAGAAGAGAAGAAGAAGAAGAAGAAGATGAAGAAGAAGATGAAGAAGAGAAGAAGATGAAGAGAAGAGCGGGAGCCTCCCCCCCATGCCATGGGTGCGGAGCGGGCCGAGGAGAAGAAGATAGAAGACGCCACGGAGGAGATGCTGGACGAGAACGCCGGAGGAAGAACCAAAAGAGCCAGAAGAACCAGAAGAAGATGAAGGAGAAAGAAGAAGCATTTAAATAAAGGAATTGTCAAAAACTGTCTCTTGTCATTTTTAACATTTTTGACAGTTTTTTTGTGAAATGGTAGGGGTAAGTACCCCCTTACCATTTCACACAGGGGGGGGGCCGGGATCTGGGGGTCCCCTTGTTAAAGGGGGCTTCCAGATTCCGATAAGCCCCCCGCCCGCAGACCCCCACAACCACCGGCCAGGGTTGTGGGGATGAGGCCCTTGTCTTCATCAACATGGGGACAAGGTGTTTTGGGGGGCTACCCCAAAGCACCCTCCCAATGTTGAGGGCATGTGGCCTGGTACGGTTCAGGAGGGGGGGGGCCGCACTCTCATCCCCCCCTCTTTTCCTGCGGCCTGCCAGGTTGCATGCTCGGATAAGGGTCTGGTATGGATTTTTAGGGGGACCCCACGCCGTTTTTTTTTTTTTTTTTGGCGCGGGGTTCCCCTTAAAATCCATACCAGACCTGAAGGGTCTGGTATGGAATTTAGGGGGAACCCCACGTCAATTTTTTTTTTAAATTTTGGCTGGGGTTCCCCTTAATATCCATACCAGACCTGAAGGGCCTTGTATGGAATTTAGGGGGACCCCCACATCATTTTTTTTTTTTTTTATTTTGGTTCGGGGTTGCCCTGTGGGGAATTCCCATGCCGTTTTTATCAATGAACTTCTATGTGTATTGTCGGCAATGCAATAGCCGCGGGTAGTTTTAAATGAGTTTTTTCCTTCCAAATGTCATTTTGCTGTCAGACTGTTCTAAACACAGGAAACATGCGCCCCTTTACAGGCATACTATAGACACCCCCCAGGTACGAAATTTAAAAGGGATATTACACTTTTATTGTTTGACTTTAAGCATTAATAAAATCACTGTTCCTGAAAAAACGTCCGTTTTTAAAACTTTTTTTTGCATTGATCCATGTCCCCTTGGGCAGGACCCAGGTCCCCAAACACTTTTTATGACAATAACTTGCATATAAGCCTTTAAAATTAGCACTTTTGATTTCTCCCATAGACTTTTAAAGGGTGTTCCGCGGCATTCGAATTTGCCGCGAACACCCCAAATTGTTCGCTGTTCGGCGAACTTGCGAACAGCCAATGTTCGAGTAGAACATGAGTTCGACTCGAACTCGAAGCTCATCCCTAGTCACTGAACACAGAGGTGTGGTGGAAGATTGCATTAGAAGAATTTACACTCCTATAACAGAGGGACTTGTTGCACAATATAAGTTGTTTTTGATCACTATCACGGACACTTTTTTGTTGCACTTATATGTGTCATTTAGAGACTCTATTTTTTATCAATTTATTTTTTCATTGTATGGGGATTGTATTATTATATTAGCATCTGAGTAATATTGGCACTGAGTCACGTTATGTATTAGCTATTCTGGTGTTGATTTTATTTTCACTGATTATGATGTGGGGTTATCAATAGGATATTTTCACTATATATCCATTGTACACATTTATATATTTTTATTTGCAAGTTTATTTGCACTACATGTAGATATATACACCAGTAAAGGGGTGTTCGTTAGATTTTTTATTTCACCACAGGAGGTGGAAAAGATTTTTTGGTAATAGCGCCACGATTTAATTCGTCACGTGCGGTGTTTTTCACTTACCACTTAGTACAGATTTAAATCTCATTCACACAATAATAATGTGCACCTTACGTTTTATAATTGAATAAACTGTTATGCTTTTTAATTAAATTGCATCCCTGATGATTCTGTTGCCTTAAGTAACCCCTTTCGGGGCCCGTCTTTAAACGGGCTGCTTTACCGTACCCCCCTTTTTTTCCCCTCCCTTTTTCCCTTTGGTGTTTATACATACCTATGGTTACAGCAACAGTACCTTAATTGGCACAGGGTTAAGTACCGGCCATTCTACTTCAAGACCAGGTACAGGTGATTACTCGCGCATCCCCACTTTCCCTTAACCCTTCCCCCATACCCCTTTGTGACAACTCAATATTGAACCCTACGGACTAAGACTGGAATGCCATTAAAGTTCATGTGCGTGTAAAGGCAGGCGTCCCACGATGTGACATGACCAGAAATGTGCTTCAGCCTACGTTTCATCTTACAAAATCATCATGAATTGACCCTCTTTTTAGCTAAAGGGGTCATGGTCTTCTGGTGAGTAGGACATCCTACTGAGCACTTCGGGGTGTTTTTGCATATGTGCCAAGCTGGTAAGCTGGTCATCCTATCATATTGAAGACTTTATATTAAAGACTATACTATTCTCACTTCTCCTAGTATAGGATACCTACACTATTGGGGAGCAGCTTTTTTAGTATTTTTTATGTCACAGTGTACAAACCCATAGGTGTGAGTTTCCTTTAAAACACACTTTAGCTGCCAGAGTCTTTTTTTTTTATATCATTGTATGACTGAAGATTTCTTACAACCGCCAAAATATTATATATTTTCTGAAAACAGAGACCCTAGAGCATTGGTTGTCAATACTTAATAGAGCAAACGAGGGTCAGAAAGTATGGAAATGCTACATGCTTTTGGCTCCAAAGGTCGCACGCCATTTACCAAGGAGCTGCATGTGGCCTTCAGGGTGCAGGTTGGGCACCAGGGCCTAGAGACTAAAATAGCATTTTTTGGTTGCCTGACTCCCAGCATGCACCTGTGAAACGTGGACACGTGATTCAAAAAGCGCACCAAAAACGCAACTGCAGTGCACTTTTGACGTGATTTCGGTGCATTTTCTATTGATTTCAATGGGAGGTGCACTTTTGGTAAACTTTTTAAACGCGGCACCAAAGATGCAGCATGCAGGACTTTTGCAAAATGCACCACACACCACAGCGCACTGGTGTGAAGAGTTTCATAGGGTTTAAAGAGAAGTATTTATATTGCGTTCTGCTTGCGCTTTTAGCAGGGTAAAAGCGCAGCAAAACATGTCAGTGTCAAAGGCTGCTTAAAGTATATGTAAACTCTCACCATGTAAAACAACCTGCTCAGTTTAAAATATAAATGAAAGGCAAAACATTTGTGTAGAGGTATAAAAAAAAAATAAAAAATAAAAAATACAAAATAAAATCCCATTTTATAGAAGTGATCACATTCCCTCTGTTCTCAGCTGCATAAGAGCTGGGGGGAGGAGAAACAGCACCTCACTGATCTTGCCAGTGAATGGATGTGCAGGAGGGGAGGGGGCATGTCAGGACAAGTCTGATCATTGGAGGGGAGCACAATGAGTTCCCAGCATAGCTAGAGAACTGACCATGCTGTGCTCGTATGCTTAGTGTGGTCAGTATTTAGGAAAGCAGAGGGACTGGCAGGAACACCAGGGATTTTACACAAAGGAAGCAATACAAAGAGAAGAGGAGACTTACTCATACAACTACATGGTACAGCAGACACATATCAGGAATACTGTAGAAAATGGGTTTACATACTCCTCAATTGTAGGGCCCAAAAGCTCCATGTAAGGACGTCCATACACGTGACTTATTTGACTGTTGAACATTAGTGGGGCTGCAGCAATGGCTGATTTTTGTGCGGCCATCGAATTTGAGTGATCAGGCATATTGGAAATTTTTTTAAAAACAAACAAGCTTCTTATCAACGATGGGAGGATCGTTTGAGAGATATAATTGAAAAAGAAATAATGTGCATGAATTGTGACCTGGAAAGAAAAGAAGATTCCCAGCCACACTTTTTCTTTTCCGTAACAACATGAGGCAAAAATGAAGGCTTGGTTGGTCGAATTTCCAAATCAATGGTGGTACCATCGGATCACAAAATGTGTGTGTGTGTGGTACCACAAACAAAACCAGACTTATAATAAAAAGAGCTCTCCATCCACCCCACAGATGCAATAAACCAAATGGCTTCAGACCCAATTGATATATATTGTGATGTCGTTTTCAAGTTTTGATATTGGCAGCTTGTCCATAGGTTAGTATCAAGATATAGGTTTCAGGGGAAACTTCTGTGGATGATAAAGCTTATGGCAATGTAAAAGTACTTCATATAGGGTCACTGCCCCAAATGTCCACAACTTATGTTGTATACTGGTAGGTTCCTGATCATGTATATCCACAATCCATAAAGTAATATATGAAGATGAAAATAAAAATTTAAGAAAGAATGATTGAAAAGGCAGCGGTCCAGAGGAGGTACACTTCTAGGCTTGTTATATGTCAATCCATTAGGGGTAACATACAAATGCCGTCCCCAGTTGTTCAGCCTAGAAAACTCCCTCACACTGACAAGTTAAATCCCAGCTTGGAAGTCTGACAGCACCGGCCTAATAATATAGTCCATGCTATGTCCATGCAGGTTACCGAAAAGTCATAGTTGCCAATATTGCAAAAAAAAATATGTGGGACACTTTTTTGGCTGTAGGCGGAGCCGTACAATAATTTTGTAGGGGTGGTATAGCAAAAATATATACAAGTGCGGCGCGCGAAGCGGCGAAAGATGGGCGTGGTTTACATGAAATAGTGGGCATGGCGTAAATGGACGTGGCTCAAGAGGGTGTGGTTAGAGTCTGAGATGAATGAGGGATGGAGAGGGAGAGAGGGGGAGAGGGGGAGAGGGGAATGACGGGACAGCAGCCCCAGATCCTATACAATAAAAATATGTGTATTCTAGAAAGTTTAACAATCAGCAGATAAAGATACTCCAAACACCTGGTGTTAGCACTTCAATCATCCCGGCACCATGGTTGTTATGGTGTCAGGATGATTGACTCACATTATTTCTATTATTACATTGTAATATAAAATGAAATCATTCAACTTACCATAATGCAGAATCAGTGGGACCACTGAGCGTGTCACCTGCTATGTCGCCTGCCACCAGATGCCATCAGGTTCCCCCAGCAGAGTCTGTCCTTGCATCAGGTGCCCCAGCAGAGTCTGTCCTTGCATTAGGTGCCCCAGCAGAGTGCCTCCTTCCATCAGGCATTCCCAGTACAGTACTCTTACGTCAGGTGTCCCCAGCGGAGTGTTGGCTGCAGATGGAGTGTTGGCTACAGTCTAGCTACATCTCCTCAAGAGTGGTGACAAGGGGAGAGAGGTGTGTGGGTGGAGGCATGGTGACTTGGGGTGTTACAGGCTGACTTGGGGAAGGGTGGAGACAGGGTTGTGATGAGGTGGTGCAGGCATGGTGGTGACTAGGCCAGAGGGGGTGCAGGCATGGTGGTGACTAGGCCAGAGGGGGTGCAGGCATGGTGGTGACTAGGCCAGAGGGGGTGCAGGCATGGTGGTGACTAGGCCAGAGGGGGTGCAGGCATGGGGGGAGGGGGATGCAGGCATGGTGTTGTCATGGGGGAGGCGGCTGCAGGTATGGTGGTGATATGGGGGGAGGGGGGGCAGGTATGGTGGTGATATGGGGCACAACACATCACGGTACGGTACATCAGGCCACATCAGGGCACAAGGCACATCAGGATACAAGGCACATCAGTGCAAAGCATATCAGGGTACAGCACACCAGGCCACATCAGGGTTCAGGGCACAGCACATCAGGGTACAGAGCCCAGCACATCAGCGTAAAGGGCACATCAGAGCACAACACATCAGGGTAGAGAGCCCAGCACATAAGCGTATAGGGCACAGCACATCAGGGCACAGGACATTGAGGCACAGAACATCGGGGCACAGGACATCGGGGCACAGAGCCCAGCACATCAGCGTATAGGGCACATCAGGGCACAACACATCAGGGTACAGAGCCCAGCACATCAGCGTATAGGGCACAGCACATCAGGACACAGCACATCAGGGCACATGACATTGAGGCACAGGACATCAGGGCACATCAGGGCACGGGGCACTGGGCCACAAGGCACATCAGGTCACGAGGCACATCAGGGCATAGGAGATTGGGGCACAGCACATCAGGGCACGGAGCACATAGCACATCAGGGCACATAGCACATCAGGGCACATGGCACATTATGGGGCACATCAGGGCACATCAGGGCACATGGCACATCAGGGCATGGGGCACATAGCACATCAGGGCACGGGGCACATTAGGGCACATTATGGAAAAATCAGGGCACATGGTACATTATGGGGCACATCAGGACACATGGCACATCAGGGCACATGGCACATTATGGGGCACATGGCACATTATGGGGCACAGGGCACATCAGGGCACAGGGCACATTATGGAAAAATCAGGGCACATGGCACATTATGGGGCACATCAGGGCACATTATGGGGCACATAGCACATCAGGGCATATAGCACATCAGGGCACATAGCACATCAGGGCACATAGCACATTATGGGGCACATCAGGGCACATTATGGGGCATATAGCACATCAGGGCACAGGGCACGTCAGGGCACATAGCACATCAGGGCACGGGGCACGTCAGGGCACATAGCACGTCAGGGCACATAGCACATTATGGGGCACATCAGGGCACATGGCACGTCAGGGCACGGGGCACATTATGGGGCACATCATGGGGCACATAGCACACCAGGGCATGGGGCACGTCAGGGCACATAGCACATCAGGGCACATTATGGCACATGGCACATTATGGGGCTCATCGGGGCACATGGCACATTAGGGCATGGGGCACCTCAGGCATAGTTGCCAACAGTCCCGATTTATCCGGGACAATCCCGATTTTGGAAACCTCATCCCGATTTAATCTTGGTGTTTTCCCGAATTTTTGGGATTGTCCCGAGAAAATCGTGAGTGTTTTTGTAAAAAAACGGCAACAACTCCACAAAAATGGCCGCCGTCGCCCCACAAGTGAGTCAATGAGTAGTTTCCACTTGTGTTCAGTGCAGGGGAGAGGGGCAGCCAATCGGCTTCTCTCTTCAGTGTACAAATAGAAAATTCTATTGTACACTGAAGCCTATTGGCTACAGGGATTGGCGACCCCTCCCCCCTCTCCACTGAACACAAGGAAATCCTCCCTCCGCTCTGCCCCGTGTGTGTGTCAGTGTCTTGTCTTTGACGAGAAGAGAGGGGGGCCGCCGGGGAGCAGCCGCTCGTGAGTCACTGTGACAGAGAGAGAACTTACTACAGACATGCTTCTTGCGCTACTCTGCATACTGGCTAGTTGGTAATGTGCCCCCTGAGCATAGTTGCCAACATTGTGAAAAAATTTTTAGGGACACTTTTTGGGCTGTAGGCGGAGTCTTGTTATAATCAGGGGGCGGGGCATGCGGTTGTGGGCGTGGCACAGGTGAAAAGTAAAAAAGCAATGGGTGTGGTTCATATGAAATAGTGGGCGTGTCTTAAGTGGGCGTGGCTCAAATGGGGTGTGGTTAGAGTCTGAGATGAATGAGGGATGGAGAAGGGGGGAGAGGTATGGAGGGACAGCAGCCCTAGATCCTACACAACAATGGAAATATGTGTATTCTAGAAAGTTTAACAATCAGCAGCTAAAGATACTCCAAACACCTGATGTTAGCACTTCAATCATCCTGGCACCATGGTTGTTATGGTGTCAGGATGATTGAAGTGCATTATTTCTTTTATTACACTGTAATATAAAATGAAATCATTCAACTCACCATAATGCCGAATCAGTGGGATCCCTGAGTGTGTCACCTGCCACGTCGCCTGCCACCAGCAGAGCCCCCCCTCACATCAGATGTCCCCAGCGGTGCCCCCCCTCACATTAGGAGTCCCCAGTGGAGCCCCCCTCACACCAGGAGTCCCAAGCGGAGCCCCCCTCACACCAGGAATCCCCAGCGGAGCCCCCCCTCACACCAGGAATCCCCAGCGCAGCCCCCCCTCACACCAGGAATCCCCAGCGGAGCCCCCCCTCACATCAAGAGTCCCCAGCGGAGCCCCACCTTCGCATTAAGAGTCCCCAGCGGAGCCCCCCCTTCGCATTAAGAGTCCCCAGCGGAGCCCCCCTCACATCAGGAGTCCCCAGCGGAGCCCCCCCTCACATCAGGAGTCCCCACCGGAGCCCCCCCTCACATCAGGAGTCCCCACCGGAGCCCCCCTCACATCAGGTGTCCCCACCGGAGCCCCCCCTCACATCAGGAGTCCCCAGCGGAGTCCCCCTCACACCAGGAATCCCCAGCAGAGCCCCCCTCACATCAAGAGTCCCCAGCGGAGCCCCCCCTCACATCAAGAGTCCCCAGCGGAGCCCCCCCTAGCTTCTTATGGGATGAACAGATAATCCTGTGTTGCACTGCTAGAAATCTGATGAACAGTGAATTTAGCACAATGAAATTGCTTGTGAGAACCATGTGACACATACAAACCAGCAATTAGCTCTCCTCAGTCCTCTCAGACAGATATAAAACAGATGGGACCCAGTGGTGGCTGGTGCTGTATATTTTGGAGGGGCGACAAACAAGACAACCATCGCCACCTCCCCCCCCCACCCGGTCAGTCTGTCAGTCGCTCGTCCGCCCCCCCCCCCACCAGCCCCACACTTACCTAATTTAGCAGCTTTGGCTCATTCCTGCATCTCCTCTTCCTCCTTGGCAGCTTCACACTGCGTCTCCGGCTTCACGTCAGCTTCATCCTCGGCGGCAGATGATTACATCCCTGTGTTCAGTGGAGAGCGGCCTCTCCCTGCAGCCAATAGGCACACTGAAGAGAGAAGCCGATTGGCTGCCCCTCTCCTCTGCACTGAACACAAGGGGAAATAACATTCGTGGTGGTGGCCATGTTTGTGTAGCCGCTGCCGTTTTTAGCAAAAACATTCCCGATTTTCTCGGGACAAACTCAAAACCCCGGGAAAATTATCGGGACAAGCCTAAATCGGGACGAGGGTCCCAAATTTGGGATTGTCCCAGGAAAATCAGGACTGTTGGCAACTATGCTGTTGCAAAACTACAAGTCCCATCATGCCTCTACCTCCGAGTGTCATGCTTGTGGCTGTCAGAGTCTTGCCATGCCTCATGGGACTTGTAGTTCTGTAACAGCTGGAGGTCCGCTAATTGTATATCCCTGGTCTAAAAGCTACTTTCCTGTTGTCTTCATGGTAGCATATGCATGGATTGTACGTATGCTGTCATAGATAGGCACTAGGAAAAAAAAAAATTACAGAGAGGTAAGTATTCAATTTTCCATTTTAGCGCAGTGGTTCTCAGCCTCAGTCCTCAAATACCCCCGACAGGATGTGTTTTGGGAATTTATCTTATCTAAAATAGCTGTCCAAAATACGAAGCCATTGACTGTGATTTAAAGCACCTGTGCAAGATGAAGGAAAAACTGCAATCATGGCCAGTTGGGAGTACTTGAGGACAAGGTTGAGAAGCACTGATTTAGAGCACTGAGCTAAAATCTAGCTCAAGACAATCTTATTCTAATTGTGGTCATTTGAGGGAAACGAAGTGAGTGTTATAACCCCTGCTTGTCTGTTTTAGGTTGGGCTTTGTGTCCCTTTTCTGAAAATTGGCTTCACTTCCTGTCACATAGCCAAACAGGAAGTGAGGGTAAAACCCTATTAATGTCTTTCCTTGGGGACACACAGGTCAATCTAACTAGTGTCCTCATTAGGCAAATTGCACTCTAGCACTTTGTTGTGTACACCAAAAATTATTAGGTATTTGGGGGTTTATTAAAGGCACATCCACTCTGCAATACAAGTGTACTCGCTGTAAGTCTGAGGGGAAGCACTGGTGATTTTATCATCCAACCAGTAGAAGCAAAGATGCTGTTTTTTTTCCTTGTATGTCCCCCTCGGATCTCCAGCAACTGCACTTCCAAGTGCACTTGTAGTGCAAAGTGGATTTGCCTTTAGTAAATAAACCCCAAAGTCCAAGATACCTAATAATTTGGGGGGTACAGAGCAAAATGCTAGAGTGCAATTTACCTAATGGGGTGACCTGTGTGTCACCAAGGAAAGACATTGGTAGGGTTTTACCCTCAATTCCTGTTTGGCTATGTGACAGGAAGTGAACCCAATTTTCAGAAAAGGGACGGGAAGTGAAAAAATTTGAAGGAGAAACTGGCAAAATTTGTGAGGTGTCTTCACCCCGAAAACTGACAAGACTTCTAATACCTCTGCACTCTATCCTCAAGCAAAAATAAGAAAGGATTTCATTTAGTTTAACTTTGCAAAGACACATTCCTAAGTTCAACTGTGATGCATGTCAATGGCCCATTTAGACCTTGTTTAATAGAAGACATCAGTTGCCTTTCACTAGAAACATTTGTTAGTCCAGTCCTGGAAATCTGCATCTGCTTTACTATTAATTTCCATAAAAATTGGGTTCCTGCAGCTAGATGCGCAACTGCTGTGTGGGCGGAGGTATGTACCCGTGGCGCATATCTGGTTCTCGGAAGTGGCGGACAGCACACAAGGAATGACATCACTCCCCTACAGGAAGTTGCTTGTACTGCTGCTAATTTCTTCCCACCACCATGCCCCGCTCACTGTTCTCTGAGGAAGAGATGGTCCTTATTTGCAAATTAAGATAGTTTTTAATTTATTTTTACATGGGGTGGTGTTTGTGTGGGTCATGTGTGAATGTCTAAATGATTTGGCCTCAAAACACACACCTACTTCCTGTGTACAGATTCACTTCCGGGGCCAATGTATATTGCTTCCTGCTTCAGTGTGGTGTGTATATAGATATATCTATAGATGTAGGTTCTTGTGTCCACCAGCAGAGAGAAGTTGAGTAGATGCCACACTTCCAATTATGGAGGCATAATAATGGTCTAGCACAGGGGTCTTCAAACTACGACCCTCCAGTTGTTCAGGAACTACAATTCCCATCATGCCTAGTCATGTCTGTGAATGTCAGAGTTTTACAATGTCTAATGGGACATGTAGTTCTGCAACAGCTGGAGAGCCGTAGTTTGAAGATTCCTGATCACTCTAGTATGTCTTGAAAAAAGTTGGTTTCTCATGGGCCTTGTATAATGCTCAAGAAATATCAATAAGAAAATATAAGTGGGTCGTGGCACATCTACATTCCAAATTTGGCACTTAAGATGGTCATGCACTATGCAATCTGATTGGCCAATCTCTGTACAACTCAATATTTAGGCAAAATAGGTAATAGGAAGACGCACTTGAACAATTAATTCAAATTATAGGAGATCAAACAGGCTCTTGCACTAAATCAAATGTTTTTAATATCTAACTGATTGCAGTGTATGGTCACCTTTAAAGATCAAGATCTGAAAATATTAATTTATTGGGTTTAGAAACTCTTCTCTGTTCTTTGTAATGTATTGAAAGATTTGGGTGAAAACATGAAAAAAAAAACACATTTCAAAGATATATTAGAAGTGATATGAATGAGCATCAAAAGGGTTAATTAACTGAGAACACCTACTAATTGCCTAACAAGACACATCCAATGAGATGAAATTAACCAATTGTATTTGGCGTGCGCTATTATCAATGAGAAAACCGCAGTTACCCTAGCGACAGCTGCAGTTTAGTATTTATTATCGCTATTTGCGGTTCAATGTGCGCCAGTTCGCACGTTCGATTAATGACTTTTCCCGCACACCAATTAATGGATGAAATGGCGCAGCGCCTTCTTCTGAGTAAATTACCCCCCTATATAGATCAGACCAAAATGAGGGACAAATGAGGAGGAACGAGGGACAGAGGGACATTGTACAAAATCAGGGACAGTTGGGAGCTATGCAGTGTGGGATATGGTGAAGCTGAGAAATTGTACATCACAGTTAACAGAAATGAATGATGTAAGAGAGAGAATATACTTGACTGCTTAAACAAAAATGCAGCAGCAGTCCTGACCTACTGTATTCTGCTCTGTGCACCATGTGCTCCATTGTCAGTCTCTAGAGTACACAGGGCTTGATGGTACAAAGCAGATAATGTACAGCACAGTGTATAGAGTTGGATGGTGTGGAGCAGATAATGTACAGCACAGTGTATAGAGTTGGATGGTGTGGAGCAGATAATGTACAGCACAGTGTATAGAGTTGGATGGTGTGGAGCAGATAATGTACAGCACAGTGTATAGAGTTGGATGGTGTGGAGCAGATAATGTACAGCACAGTGTATAGAGTTGGATGGTGTGGAGTAGATAATGTACAGCACAGTGTATAGAGTTGGATGGTGTGAAGCATATAATGTACAGCACAGTGTATAGAGTTGGATGGTGTGGAGCAGATAATGTACAGCCCAGTGTATAGAGTTGGATGGTGTGGAGCAGATAATGTACAGCACAGTGTATAGAGTTGGATGGTGTGGAGCAGATAATGTACAGCACAGTGTATAGAGTTGGATGGTGTGGAGCAGATAATGTACAGCACAGTGTATAGAGTTGGATGGTGTGGAGCAGAGAATGTACAGCACAGTGTATAGAGTTGGATGGTGTGGAGCAGATAATGTACAGCACAGTGTATAGAGTTGGATGGTGTGGAGCAGATAATGTACAGCACAGTGTATAGAGTTGGATGGTGTGGAGCAGATAATGTACAGCACAGTGTATAGAGTTGGATGGTGTGGAGCAGATAATGTACAGCACAGTGTATAGAGTTGGATGGTGTGGGGCAGATAATGTACAGCACAGTGTATACAGTTGGATGGTGAGGAGCAGATAATGTACAGCACAGTGTATAGAGTTGGAGTCAGAGCAGAGGAAACGCGGAGTCAGCCCATACAGACTGTGGGGTTGATTTATTAAAGGGAAATAGACTGTGCAGTTGCTCCAGAGCTTAGTAAATGAGTGGAAGCTCTGCTGACTTCCATCATCCAATCATGTGCAAGCAAAAATGCTGTTTTGTTTATTTGTTTTATTTTTCCTTGCACGTGATTGGATATTCTTTGCAAAGTGAAGCGTTACTTCATTTACTAAGCTCTGGAGCAACTGCACTTGCAAAGTGCTCAGTCTATTTGCTTTTAGTAATTCAACCCCTATTGCAGCACAAGGATATATATTTCCTGTAATAGAGCAGAAGAGGGTCTAAGACCCCGAGCCGTCATCTACTTACATCTTGTAGGAGAATTCCCATAGCCAAGATATCTCAGAAAACCAAAAATAAATGAAGAGCAGTGATTGGGCAAATCCTATTGGTAATTTTCAGTTGCTCATTAGCAGATAGAAGGAGACTTGGCTTCCACACTTCATGTGCTTATATGGTGAACCTCATTAAATCAGGGACAGGGGTTACATGACTTTGTTTTGCTCCTCGGGGGGCCGATTACATATAATGTTTGTAAATAATAAATTACTTTACTAATTAAGTATTGTATTCATTGCACAGAACATTGAGAAAGCAGCTGCTGCAAATCTCCTGGGATGAGATGTATATTTCTGAAAATATAAGTGTATCCAAAACTAGCTAAAACTTCTTTATTTTTTAAAGAAGTAGTAGAGAAGGTCTCTCTTTTTTTAAAGGATAACTCCACTTTAGTGGGAAAACAATAGCAAATGAAAAAAAAAAAAAAATATATATATATATATATATATCTTTTTCAATTGATACACAACTCGTATCTGCAGCTGTTGTAACTTTCTGTAAAATTCAATATGGTGACCTGAAGGCATTCTGCACACAGATATGTAATTTCCCCTGCTTGCAGTGGTGGCTGGTGCTCCATTGGTCGGGGGGGGGGGGGGCGCAAAGCCTTGCGCCCCGAGCCCACCCTTTTTCTTAAGCCAATTAGAGCCTCCGACTCTAATCATGTGCTTCAAAAAAAAACATTGGATCGGAATCCATGTGTCCAGCACTCATGCATGTAAATTAGGGGTCGGGCGCATGGATTAGGGGGGCAGTACCCCTGCGCCTCTAATGAGCGGCCACCACTGTCTGCTTGTGTGTTTGGCTCACTGATTTTCTCAGGAGTCTGCACTAAGATACAAGTCAGATTTGGGGCATCCCCTGCAACAAAAAATTTCATTTTTGTTCAGATACTCCCAAAGGGAAATCACACATACAGTGCCTTGAAAAAGTATTCATACCTCTTGACATTTTTCACATTTTGTCGTGTTGCAACAAAAAACGTAAATGTATTTTATTGGGATTTTATGTGATAGACCAACACAAAGTGGCACATAATTGTGAAGTGGAAGGAGCGCGAATCCCCCATTTACTATAGTGATCTTGGCACATGGGAGAATGCAATTTGTGCGCCACTATGGACATGGCGCACGGCATCTTCAATTCAATATTGACAGAAGATGGAGGTGCCAATATTATGGGGTGATGTGAGGAAGTTTAGTACCAACTGCCCAAGTAACAAATATGCCCAAAATATAATGAGAAAGTAACTTTTTCAGAGAAAGTCTGCTGTGTCCGTAAGTACGTTTAGAACTGCGTGAGATCAATGTAAGCACTGCGCATGCGCAAGCGGCTCTTGCACTCGTTCACATGTGTTTGTTCACTGCGTGGCCAAAATCTTAGTAAATGTTAAGCAACGTACATGCAATTGCGTGGGTTGAACGGGCGCACCTCCAAACTTGACAATTTTTTTTTTTTACGCTGGTTCACCTTTATGTATTTTTTAAGGAGATTTGCACACAGGTCATGTTAGCATATTACGTTGCCAACATGTGACATGCACCTTGTTAAAATTATGTAAAAAGACCCTCACTCCTCTAGCTCCTCCTAAAACGGCATTTAACCTTCCCCCTCTAATGCATATGATTTCTTTGGGCTAGCTTTTGCTTTCAAAGGGGAACTCCACACTCCATTCTCCAATGCTCTTGTCTCCCTCCTCTAACCCCCTGGATTTCCATGGGCTAGCTTTTGCTTTTAAAGGGGAGCTCCACACTCCACTCCATTCTCCAAAGGCTGTAATCTGCCTTCAACAATCCAAACCACATCCTTTTTTCAGTGCATACAACAGGGCCAGCTAGGAAAGGGGTGAGAAGAGCGATCGCCCAACTCCCTCCTGAACCATACAAGGCCACATCCACTCAACATAGCTGGCTGGCTGCCTTTGGGGCCCAATACCAACCACAAAGCACCTTGTACCCACTAGTTCAAAGGGGCTTTCCACATTCTGTAAAACCCCCCTAACTGCAGCCACCCACAACCCCAGCCTAGGGTTGTGTGGAAGAGGCCCTTGTCCCCATGAATATGGGAACAAGGTGGTTGACTTTTGGGGTGCCCGAACCCCTCCTGCCCCCCAAGCATCTACCCGGCTTTCATGGGCTGGCTTGCTGTGTGTTTGGCTAGGGGTTTGTTAGCGTGTGGGAGGGGCACAATATTTTTTTAGTTCAGGTGATATTTTTCACGTAGGGGTTCTCATTCTAAGCCTTAACAGACCAAAATGGCCTTGTATGTATGGGGGGGCAGGCTATTTTTTGTTTTGGGTTAAAATCTTGCAGCCGTAATGTAGATTTGTATGTTTTCTCTAAAGCCGTACATCTTTAAAGCAGCATTTTGGATACAGATGCACCACTATACAGGCAGTGTAACCCCCCCCCCTCAACTTACTAGCTTTTAAGCAATTTTGCATTTCTAAAGGCACTTCTCCTTGTTTTTGGGGTTGTCCAAATTGGTAACATTGATATATGTCCCCTAGGGTGGGACCTGGACCCCCATACCCATTTTAAGGCCAATAACTAGAATATAAGCCAGCCAAGTGGGGACTAGCAAAATTAACAAACCAGTTACCATAGACTGCTATGATGTTTGTTGTATAACTTTTGCCCATGTTAGGCTCTTTGTTTGCCCCCCTGGACCGGGGGGTGTTTGTCCGATCTGTAGTTTTGTAGCATGCTGGATGATGTGCTTAATTTTGGACAGGGCGTGGCTTATTTTGTGCTAAAAGTGTTTGGTTACTGTGGGATGTTTTCTTTTTATATATCTTCATAGATCTATACCCAAACTTGAAGTCTAACATATGTTTTGATGCCTCTGACTACTGCGGCTTTTCCGCCTCACTCCCACTGTGGATTCCAGTAAGGTACGATACTCTATATAAGGGACTAAGGCCCCTTTCACACTGGGGCGGTGGGGGCGTCGGCGGTACAACAGCGCTATTTTTAGCGCTGCTGTACCGTCGTTCTTGCAGCTGTATTCGGCCGCTAGCGGTGCAGTTTTAACCCCCGCTGGCGGACGAAAAAGGGTTAAAATCACTCGTACAGCCCGGCTATAGCTGCGGTATTGCCGCGGTATAGCCGCGCTGTCCCATTGATTTCAATGGGCAGGAACGGTTTAGGAGCGGTGAATACACCGCTCCTTCACCGCTCCAAAGAAGCGGTTTGCAGGACTTTTTTCACCGTCCTGTCAGCGCACCGCTTCAGTGTGAAAGCCCTCGGGCTTCACACTGAACAAACAGTGGAGGCTGTTTAGGTTCGGTTTGCAGGCAGTATTTTTAGCGCAATACCGCCTGCAAACCGCCCCAGTGTAAAAGGGGCCTTAGTCTCCCGGACATGGTGCAGTTTGATAAATTCTTTATATGTATAAAATATCGTTTTTATCTTGTAGCGCTGGTAGATTTTCCAATCTACCGCTGCTAGGTAAATTTAGCGGATTATCTGTGCTGTACATAGTTCAGATCTAATTTACAGTTAGATTGGCCTCTGTTCTAGTTTGGCTGTGTTGTGTGCAGTTCCACATTCTGCCTGTGGGTGTCGTTGTCACTCTGGGTCGGTGTTGGAAAGCAACAGGCTGAAACATATGAGTGCTCTTCTGTCTCGGTGACAACTCGGTCCTCCGGGTTGCATTCTGGGAGAGGGTATTTATGGGACAGACACCATGTTTCAGGGAGCTTTACCTCGTGGCCCTCCTGGCCTAGAGGCATGTGTTAGTGAGTTCTAGCTCGCGGCCCTCTGGCCTGGAGGGTTGCGTTGCGGAAGCCGAGCGGGTAGACCCAGAAGTCTATCTGGGGCCTGCTGTTGCTGGGATGGTCCTGTGCTGTCTGTCCTGCGGGAAGAAGCCGGACAATCGGGAAGATCAGGGGGAGGACCCATCTTTGAAGGGACCATGCAAGGCTGGTCTTAAGAAGGGCCTGGTGACTCGATTGGAGGACACATCCTAAACTACTCTACCGCACAAGTACTGCCGGGTTGGCTTAAAGGTTCTGGTACTGTGTTTGCTATTCATCGAAAACTACTACATCCTGTAGCAGAGGATCGTACAGTTTTGTTTGATCCAAGTCTGTGGCAGAGACTTTCTGTTCGTGCTGCATTCCGGCTGCTAGGTTGGTGAGAGAGACCTATCCGGGCGGGCAAAGATTTAATCCTGAGCTGAGGATATATTCATCCCAAAGATTTGAATTCCTTGCTACACCAAGAAAAGGTATTTGAACTTCCCTGCAACTCTTCTTCTACCTCTTTCCTGCTACTTCTTCGAGTTATCTCCCATTAAAGCATTGAAAAAGTACTCAAGTGACTGGTGTCTACATTGTCTGATAATAAGCTCAACGGGACCCTAGACCCGGTACTGGTGAAATTACAGGTAAAAAAGGTGACGGGAACAATTTAAATCAGCAGCTCCTTCGGGGGGTCAGTGCTACATTTGGGGGCTCGTCTGGGATTGTTTGCTGTTACCCTGAGCAGCCCTGAGAAGTATTTCACCAGGAGTTTATTTTAACAAGTGGTTTCTGGACTTTGTCACTTTTTCCAGGAGAAGAAGGGGTTAAATTGCAAGACTTTATTTCTGACTGCGTAGGCTGCGGGTGAGAAGTAAAAGCCTGGGAGCTACGTGATCAGAGGAACAAGTAGGAGGAGCCTAATCTACTTGTTGCCACGTTGCCACGTGGGATGTGGTTGTGTGAGTGTTTGGCGCCAAAGGAGAGAGAAGCCTCGTGATCATACTGAGAGGATCAGCGTGCAGCCATGTCTTCTTTTCCATTGGTACCGCCGGCATTCATTTGAAGCCGCAGGGGTGGTTCGTACTATACACAGTTGGAGATATTGAAGGGCTGGGCATGCTTTGCCACAAGTGTGAAGGACTGGTCATACATCTCCGTCCATTTGTTCGCTGTTTGCAGTGCGGAGAATATTTGTTCGCAGTGCAGCAACCTACAATGTTGCCCCATGCTTATCGTGTGGACTGGGCTACAAGTACTGCCACAGTGGAAACTACTGCCATCGCTGCTGGAGAGCAACAGGCCATGACCTCGTCTGCTGCCGTGAGTGTTCCTGAGGGAGATGTCGCTGTTACTGCTTCATCAGCGGACATCACTTTTCGTTCAACTTCTACTACACCTATCCCCGCTGCACCTGTCCAAAGGAAGGTGGGATATGTGAAGGCTTCCCGCAGCCGTGGTCGAGGCCTGCCCCAGAGGCTACCTGAACCGGAGCCGGAGGAGTACATGGATCCGGAGAAGTCCACGTCAGGAACGGATGAGAGATCAAAGGGGAACATATCTGGGACTCTGTAAATATTTGCCAGTGGATGAGTTGAGAGACTCTGAGATAGATTCTATGTCAAATCTCTCCGGTGATAATGATTTGTTCGAGACCATGTCACAGGAACTATTGTGGGCCCAGGGGGAAGATGTTGCTTCTGCCCTTATTTTCTCAGAATGGATAGCCATGGATTCTGGGAAGACATCACCTTGTGTGGAGCCGCACAGTACTACCAAAGAGACACTGTCTAAAGATGTTAGTTTGCTTGAGAGTGAGCCGACACCCATCGGATCTATGGTGCGCAAATCACCAAATTCTTGTGTGCCTCCTGGTTTGGAGAAAAATAGAACTTTGCCTAGACTTGCCCGTCTACAGAGAGTTCTCACCAAACGTGTTGCCACAGAATATGGTCTGGACTTTCCCTATGTGACTCAGGAAATTATGCAGGAAATTGAGGCCAACCGGGAACAGTGGTACCGTGAAGCTGTTTGGGACTATTTGTCTGTACCAAAACCTTTCCGGAAAGCTGGGTATTCTGCTGCTATGGATGAGCGCTTCAATGGATGTTTGCTGCATTGGAACTATGGTCGGCATATTTATGCTGACAAGGCGGTCATTTGCAGACCCGGTAAAGATGACATTGTCTATTTTATCACCAACGTGGATAAACAAGGGAGGAAACTGACATTGCCAGTGTTCACCTCAGCGTTTATATATTTAAAGACTTCTGTGATAACCAAAGATTTCGTTTACTGGAAAGGATATAATTTGCCCAAAAAAATAGGGATGGACTTTTCAAGTTATTTCAGTTCATTTTCATTAGAAGAAAATATGTGGGAAGAGAGTGTCATTCTTTTGTGGAATGAGGCTTTGCTCCTGAATTGTTAGTGATGCTACTGTACATATTTTGTGTGTGTTTAACTTTGTTTTTTTCAGGAACAACTGGATCTCCTATCAAGCTGTTAGGCTTTTCAGCTAGGTAGATAGTGGGGTTTTGTAACGTGACTAATGTGATTTCTTTTGCTGATATAAATATGTTATTGTACAGATGTTTGAAACTGTAACCTTTCTATACTGTCTTTTCTTCTTTCTCGTCCAAGTCTAAGTTCAAATACCTACTCTCAGGCTTGAGAGTCATATTTTGCTAGACGTTGAGGACAACGTCTATTATAGTGGGGGGAGTATGTAGCGCTGGTAGATTTTCCAATCTATCGTTTCTAGGTAAATTTTGTGGATTATTTGTACTGTACATAGTTCAGATCTAATTTACAGTTAGATTGGCCTCTGTTCCAGTTTGGCTGTGTTGTGTGCAGTTCCACATTCTGCCTGTGGGTGTCGTTGTCACTCTGGGTCGGTGTTGGAAAGCAACAGGCTGAAACATATGAGTGCTCTTCTGTCCCGGTGACAACTCGGCGGAGGTGGTCCTCCGGGTTGCATTCTGGGAGAGGGTATTTAGAGGGCAGACGCCATGTTTCAGGGAGCTTTACCTTGTGGCCCTCCTGGCCTAGAGGCATGTGTTAGTGAGTTCTAGCTCGCGGCTGGTCTTAAGAAGGGCCTGGTGATTAGATTGGAGGACGCATCCTAAACTACTCTACCGCACAAGTACTGCCGTGTTGGCTTAAAGGTTCTGGTACTGTGTTTGCTGTTCATTGAAAACTACTACATCCTGTAGCAGAGGATCGTACAGTTTTGTTTCATCCAAGTCTGTGGCAGAGACTTTTTGTTCGTGCTGCGTTCCGGCTGCTAGGTTGGTGAGAGAGACCTATTCGGGCGGGCAAATATTTAATCCTGAGCTGAGGATATATTCATCCCAAAGATTTCAATTCCTTAGTGCTACGCCAAGAAAAGGTATTTGAACTTCCCTGCAACTCTTCTTCTACCTCTTTCCTGCTACTTCTTCCAGTTATCTCCCATTAAAGCATTGGAAAAGTACTCAAGTGACTGGTGTCTACATTGTCTGATAATAAGCTCAACGGGACCCTAGACCCGGTACTGGTGAAATTACAGGTAAAAAGTGCTACAATCTTTTTTGTCAGATTGTGCACTTTGGGGCTTTTTCTATAAATTCTGAGACTTACACTCACTTGTGTGCCATTTCTTGCTGCCTCACTGTGGGACTTGTGTGGATGATTGCTGACCCACTCGTTACATCCGTGTCCCTGTGAAATCCTTGGTGTATGTCTGTGATGCCGCTTTTGCCTCCGGTCCAGCAGTGTAACTACATGATGACCATTCAGGGTATGCCTTTATGCAATTTTTATGCTGTATGTCCTATGATGCAAATCATTTTTGAAATTATTGTTTCTCATTTATGTATTTGATTTCTACACAGTGTAATTCCTTCCTGACTTTTTTCCTTGAAGAGGGGACGTTTGTTTCCTGAAGCGCGTCACGCTGTCTGGACCCTATGGGAATTCTTCATTATTGTCATCAATTGTCTTAGTGGTTTGATACTTCTATTTTTGTATATATGTATATTTATTTAATAAAATTTGTATTTTTGTATATTGTTGCTGTTAAAGTCCTAGTTCCTTGGGGGGGGGGGGGGTGTATCTCCTTCTCCCTATTTTGTGCTAACTGCATTTGGGTTGGTCTGGGCATGCTCAGGGACTTTGATTTTTTCCTGTGCCTTTTGGTGTGTGAAATGCATTTGGGTTGGTCTGAGCATGCTCAGGGACTTTGATTTTTTGCTTTGGATTTTGGTGTGTGAAATGCATTTGGGTTGTTCTGGGCATGCTTAGGGACTTTGTTTTTGTTTTTTTTTGTGTGTGTGTGAACAGCACTTGGATTTTTCTGGGCATTCTCAGAGAGAGTGTTGTTTGGGTTAGTCATTTAAGGACATCCTTAACAGGTGTACCCACTTTGAAGTTCTGTCTCTACATTGGGTGAACTTCAATTCAATTGCCTCATTAGCACATAAAGCTTGCAGATAGCTTCTTACAGATTCTTTACCTTGCCCTGAAAAGAGGCAAGTGAGTGTATGTGTCAAGAGAGTACATTTGGGTGTCCTTATAGAGTTTGTAACACATGTATTTTCTCTTTGTATTTTGTTTGTTATGTCTTTGCAAAACAGATGTGTTTTAGAGCAAGTATTTTTTACTTTTGTTATTTTTTTTTTTGGGGGGGGGATATTTTTCAATGAAATATTTTTGTTGTCAATCTGTGTTTGTAGGTTGTTAGTTTCACTTTGATTTAATTGTCTGTGCTGCATTATTTTGCAAAATCTTAATCCAGCTGACTAATAAATGTTTAAATCCTTAAGAGACTGTCCGTTTGTAGGCGCAGTCCTTTTAACTCCTTTTAATTTCCTCTGCAAGATGGTCAGGACCTCAAAACCATATTCTGTTAGTGTCTCAAATAAACATGTTTTTTGCTTTCCTTGCTCTTTTCCAAATCCTGTTTTGTTGACCAATAAAATTTGTAGCAAATTTTTATGTTTTATGTGTTTTGTAAATAATTTGTTTTGCAGATGCATGCTCAATCCAATTAATGCATTTTACACTCCCCGCCCCCAAACCATTTTCATGCAACAGATTTCCCAGCTGCAGCTTAACTATGCTGATTGGCATGGTAAAACAAAAAAAGGTGTGATTTGTCTAAAAACGACTTTCCTGGTGCCTTCATGGTAGCATATACATGGATTGTGTGTACGCTGCCATGGATAGGCACCAGGAAAATCACAGAGAGATAAGTATTCAATTTTCCATTTTAGCGCAGCGGTTCTCAGCCTCAGTCCTCAAGTACCTCCGACAGGACGTGTTTTGGCAATTTATCTTAGCTAAAATAGCTGTCCAAAATACCAAGCCATTGACTTAATTGATTTAAAGCACCTGTGCAAGATATCAATAGGAATGGTGCAGCGCTAAAAAATATTATTGTAAAAATGTCCCAATAAGAACCAAAATAAATATGGTCAAACAAAAGTCCTCTCCGTCAGGAAGAAATAATACTCTAATCAGCGAGATCCATATTGAAAGAAGACACAGAAGAGAGATGAAAACACCATCACCAACACCCAAACAAACTGACCCTTACCATCAGTGTATGGGTTATACACATGTGTAGAATAAAGGCAGTCTTCATAGAATAAACCAACGATCTTCTAATGGAGTAGCACCAACATATTCCCCTCTGAACTAAATGGAAGGCTTTAGATCTCCTTTTGGTAGCTGGATATTAAACGTAAAAGTATACTCCAGTATGCATAAGCACCTCAAGATCGTGGTATGTAGGGAATAAAAACAAAACGCTCATTGTGCAATCTCCATAAACAAGGATAATTTATTGAAAAGATAAAAACCACTCACATTTAGTAGGAAGGTATACAGCAGTGTGAAGCATCCAGCACTTCTAACCACAAAGATGGCCGCCGTGTCACTGTCCCACCGCGTCCTGCGTCGCCAGTCTCTATCATCGCCCAACATTTCGTCATCAACCTGCGTCTTTAGGGGCGTAGTTATGACGCAAACTGACGTGTATTTATAGGAACAACAGAACTGGACAGGCGGAAATCAGAGGACAGGAAGTGTGACCTTCCGAACCGGAAGTAATATATCTCAAAGAGATTGATATATTAAATAGTAATAATACTCAGTTTAAACAAAGGACTTGAATCAAAGATAAAAATATCCTCAAAACAAATCTTATTATAAAACAATCAAAATATGGGTGATCATTAAATCAAAAATGTAGAGATGGAGCAGCGGTGGTTACCGGTGGTAGCGGCATCTTGTGGCCAAAATACAAAATAACATATAAATAATGACTGCAAAGAATTTTGATACAAAAAATACCTTACCCCAATGAATATCCCTGGAGGTGGCGGCATCTTGTGGCCAAAGTACAAACTACCATATGAATAATAAATGCAAAGAATCTTGATAAGAAAATACTTTACACCAATGAATATCAGGAGGTGAAGAAAAACGACCACATGATACCCAAAAAACATACCAAAAACATAATAAATAATGCAAAAATGAAACAACATAAAATAAAATAAAAATAAAATAAAATGGAATAAATGCAGGAAACCTAGCTGTTGCTAATAAAGGCATTCAAATTCCATTCCACATTCATCCCATATGGAAAATAGGTCCTGGCTTGGTATATCTATTTGGTCTCTAGCTGAGAGACCCCTCTAGTCATGTTGCTTCCCCTCCAATGGCCAGAGAATTTATCAATTCCCAAAAACACAGTGCCCTTTGGATTACAGTCATGTTTCAGAGCATAGTGCATATTTAGGAGATATTTACAGTACCTAAAGGTAAGCCTCAATATAGGCTTACATATAGATAAAAACCACGCAAGGGAGTTTACTTCAACTTTAACAGCTCGCCTACCATTTGCAATATTAGAGTAGGGCCAGGCGTGGGAATGAGCTTAAAAATTCGCAGTAGACATACGATGAACTAAAAAATGTGTTTTGTGTCATTTCATTTCAATTCGGTATTTACATAAATTTGTTTTGTTAAATTAGTTTAATTCATTTCATTTGTTTTTGGAATTAGTTTTTTTTATCCAGATTCAAATTGATCCGAATTCGGAAAATTTGAATCAAATCGAATGATAGGGACCTATCCTCATGATAGGGGACTTGTAGGCATCCTCATGAAAGGGGACTTGTAGGCATCTTCATGAAAGGGAACTTGTAGGCATCCTCATGAAAGGGGACTTATAGACATCCTCATGAAAGGGGACTTGTAGACATCCTTGTGAAAGAGGACTTGCAGGCAACCTCATGAAAGGGGACTTGTAGGCATCCTCATGAAAGGGGACTTGTAGGCAACCTTGTGAAAGGGGACTTGTAGGAATCCTCATTAAAGGGGACTTGTAGGCAACATCATGAAAAGGAACTTGTAGGCAACCTCATGAAAGGGAACTTGTGGGCAACCTCATGAAAGGGAACTTGTAGGCCTACTTGATATTATCTTATGTTTGTATTATGATTAGGGATGAGCCAGATGTTCGAGTCGAACGTAAGTTTGACTCGAACATCGGGTGTTCGCCGACCAGCAAACAATATGCGGTGTTCGCTGCAAATTCAAAATCAAAAGTGCCACCCGGTGACGTAAACGGGTGACCCCGCCCCCCTCTGACGCCACGGTGAAGCCACGGGGAAACTGGGGGTCCTCTTGTTAAAGGGGGCTTCCAGATTCTGATAAGCCCCCCACCCGCATACCCCACAACCACCGGGCATTGGTTATGGGGATGAGGCCCTTGCTTTGGGGTCAGACCCCAAAGCCCCCTCCCCATGTTGAAGGCATGTGGACTGGTACGGTTCAGGAGTGGGGGGCGCTCCCTCGCCCCCCCTTTTTCTGCGGCCTGCCAGGTTGCGTGCTTGGATAAGGGTCTGGTATGGATTTTTGGGGGACCCCCACGCCATTTTTTTTTAAATTTTGGCGCGGTGTCCCCCTTAAAATCCATACCAGACCTAAAGGGTCTGGTATGGATTTTGAGGGGGACCCCACACCATTTTTCCTTAAATTTTGGCGCGGGGTTCCCCTTAATATCCATACCAGACCTGAAGGGTGGCCTGCCAGGTTGCGTACTCGGATAAGGGTCTGGTATGGATTTTGGGGGGAAACCCTAAGCCATTTTTTTTTAACTTTGGTGCCATGTTCCCCTTAAAAACCATACCTCTGGTATGGATTTTGGGGGAGACCCCTATGCCATTTTTTGGCACAGGGTTCCCCTTAATTTCCTTATCAGACCTGAAGAGCCTGGTATAGATTTTAGGGGGGCCCCCACAAATTTTTTTATTTTGGTTCGGGGTTCCCCTTAATATACATACCAGACCCAAAGGGCCTGGTAATGGACTGGGGGAGATATATATATCTATATTGCCGAGACCCGACAATTCATTACAGCAGTGATCAGTTTTCAATGACAATTTTTCCTTTAGAAATGTAATTTTGCTGTGGTACTGTTCTAAATACGGTAAAAATGCGCCACTTTGCAGGCATACTATAGACACCTCTAGGCACGATATTTAAAGGAATATTTCATTTTTATTGTTTCACTTTAAGCATTAAAAAAATCACTGCTTCCGAAAAAACGCCCGTTTTTAAAAAAAAAATTTACATTGATACACGTCCCCTGGGGCAGGACTCAGGTCCCCAAACGTTTTTTTTATAATAACGTGCACATAAGCCTTTAACCACTTCAGCCCCGGAAGGATTTACCCCCTTCCTGACCAGAGCACTTTTTACAATTTGGCACTGCGTCGCTTTAACTGCTAATTGCGCGGCCGTGCAATGCTGTACCCAAACAAAATTTGCGTTCTTTTTTTCCCACAAATAGAGCTTTCTTTTGATGGTATTTGATCACCTCTGCAATTTTTATTTTTTGCGCTATAAACGGAAAAAGAGCGAAAATTTTGAAAAAAAATTATATTTTCTAATTTTTGTTATAAAAAAAATCCAATAAACTCAATTTTAGTCATACATTAAGGCCAAAATGTATTCATCCACATGACTTTGATAAAAAAAATGTCAATAAGCGTATATTTATTGGTTTGCGCAAAAGTTATAGCGTCTACAAACTAGGGTACATTTTCTGGAATTTACACGGCTTTTAATTTATGACTGCCTATGTCATTTCTTGAGGTGCTAAAATGGCAGGGCAGTACAAACACCCCAAATGACCCCATTTTGGAAAGTAGACACCCCAAGGAAATTGCTGAGAGGCATGTTGAGCCCATTAAATATTACATTTTTTTGTCCCAAGTGATTGAATAATGATAAAAAAAAAAAAATTACAAAAAGTTGTCACTAAATGATATATTGCTCACACATGCCATGGTTATATGTGAAATTGCGCCCCAAAATACATTTAGCTGCTTCTCCTGAGTATGGGGTTACCCAAATGACCCCATTTTGAAAAGTGAACGAACCAAGCTATTTGCTGAGAGGCATGTTGAGTCCATGGAATATTTTATATTTTGCCACAAGTCGCGGGAAAGTGACAAACATTTTTTTTTTTTTTGCACTAAATGATATATTGCTCAAACATGCCATGGGCATATGTGGAAATAGAAATGGCTATTTTCTGAGAGGCATGGTGAGTATTTTGCAGCTCTCATGTGTTTTTGAAAATTAAGAAAGACAAGATAAATGTATTTTTTTTTTTTCATTTTCAAAACTTTGTGACAAAAAGTGAGGTCTGCAAAATACTCACTATACCTCTCAGCAAATAGCTTGGGGTGTCTACCTTCCAAAATGGGGTCATGGTGCAATTGCTGTTTACATTTAATGCCAGACCGACGCTTGTGTTCGCCTTTGCGCGAGAGCAGGGGGGACAGGGTTGTTTTTTGTTTTTGTTTTTTTTTTCTTTATTTTTTTTTGCTTTTTTGTCTTATTTTTAAACTGTTCCTTTCATTTTTTTTATCTTTTTTATTGTTATCTCAGGGAATGTAAATATCCCCTATGACAGCAATAGTTAGTGACAGGTACTTTTTTTTTGAAAAAATTGGGGTCTATTAGACCCTAGATCTCTCCTCTGCCCTCAAAGCATCTGACCACACCAAGATCGGTGTGATAAAATTCTTTCCCAATTTTCCAATGGCGCCGTTTACATCCGGCGAAATCTAAGTCATAAAATGCTCATAGCTTCTGGTTTCTTAGGCCATAGAGATAATTGGAGCCATTCTGGTCTCTGATCAGCTCTATGGTCAACTGGCCGAATCACCGGCTGAATTCTCAGGTTTCCTGTTGGGACAGGAGAGCCAGAGGAAAACATGGAAGATAGTGGGGGCGGGGGGCATTTGCTCACAGTGCTTGTCAAAGCAGTCTAAAGGCTAATTAGCCACTAGGATTGCTTTTACATGAAAGCCGACCGCTGGCTGAAAAGAATGATACCAAGATGATACCTAAACCTGCAGGCATCGTTCTGGTATAACCACTCAAAGTCCAGCAACATACCAGTACGTTGCTGGTCCTTGTTGGGCATATATTGTAAACTTTTTTTTCATGCAGCCTGTGGGCTGAACGAAAAAAAGATATTGATCGGTGGGTATGCCCACCATTAGAATACCTCTCTTCATCCACCCACTTCTAAGGATGGGCATACATGCACCGTTTATATATGCCGAAGCATGGGGGCATCCACCCCAAAAGGTAGGAGCAAATCGCTCCTCCGCCCACTGCTGCCCCCATGCTTCGGCATATATGCCCTTTTTTTTAACTGTGGTGGTGAAATCACCTCCTATAGCGCTGGAGTCACGGCTTTTTGTATCGTGGGAGCAAACGCTGTTGCTGTCAAGATAAATAAATCTGCGCTGCAACTGAATGGCGTACCTGCTAAGCAAATGATGGTTAACAATAAAACAAATTAACATAACAGGATAACAGTAAGACTTACCATACCTGCAAAGCAAATACAAATAAAACATAGTAAAAAATAAAACATTTTTTAATGCAACCTGTGCCTAAAATATATATATGCCGAAGCATGGGGGCATCCACCCGCAAAAGGTAGGAGCAAATCGCTCCTCCGCCCCTGCTGCCCCCATGCTTCGGCATATATGCTCTTTTTTTAACTGTGGTGGTGAAATCACCTCCGACATTGCTGGAGTCACGGCTTTATATATCGTGGGAGCAAACGCTGTTGCTGTCAAGATGAATAAATCCGCTCTGCAGCTGAATGGCATACCTGAAAACAAAAAATGGTTAACAATAAAACACAGTAAACAGTAAAGTATAAAAAAAATTGATTACCTATAAAGCAAACATTATAAAACATAATAACAATAAAACATTGCAGAATAGAATACAGTAAAAAAGAGCAGAACAATAGAGAGAGAATAGAGAGAAAACAATAAAATGACAACTATTTTTGTTTTTTTTATTTTATATATTTTTTTGTGTTTTTTTTTTTTTTTTTTTTTTTACACTTTTTTTTGTAACTGTAACCAGTTCCAGGTTTGGGTCTCTCAAAATGCAATGGCATCTTGGGAGACCCTGTGAAAGTGTGTCTAGTCTGTGCAATGCTGTACCCTACGCAAATACTCAACTAGTGTATGGTAGCGTTCAAAACATTCACCAATGCAAAGACCAGGATTGTCAGGACAGGAGGGACAATAATAGCGGGTGTCACGCCTATATCCGCGCTTGCTGCAGACACAACATCTTTTTTGGGGGGCTCGTTGGGTAGGGGTACTCGGGAGGACATACAGAAAATGCCTTTCATGCAGCCGGCTTACTGCATTTGGTTGGGGAAGGTGAGGTGGAGCACCGTCTGGAAACAGAAGGGCTCTGATGATCTCTTCCTGGAATTTAAGGAAGGATCCAGTCTGTCCTGAAGCTCTGTATAGCACATAAGCGTTCAGCAAAGCCAAATTGAAATAAGTATACAGACACTTTTTTATACCAGCGTCTGGCCTTACGAGCAACTAGGTACGGTGCCAACAACTGGTCGTTGAGGTCCACCCCTCCCATATTTTGGTTATATTTGTGGACACAGATGGGTTTCTCTACAAATACCAGTTGCCGTAGCAATTTGGACCGTCATGTCTGCATGAAGGGAGGTAAGAACGAAAACATTCTTATTATCCCTCCACTTCATAGCGAGCAAATCATTACACTGCAAGCGGGCTCTCTCCCCCAGCCTAAGACGGGAATCTACAAGCCGCTGGGGAAAGTCCCGGTGATTGGGTCGCACTGTGCCACGTGCTCCAATCTGCTGATCAAACAAGTGACTAAAAAGTGTCAATAATTGTCCACATGTAAGTGGTACCCCTTTCCGAATAAGGGTGACACCAAGTCCCACACCATCTTGCCAGCGCTTCCTATGTAGTCAGGGCAGTTTGTCGGCTCTACATGGCTATCTTTTCCCTCGTAAACCATAAAACTACATGTATAGCCTGTGGCCCTGTCACATATCTTATACATCTTGACCCCGTATCTGGCACGCTTGCTGGGAAGGTACTGTTTGAATGACAAGCGGCCAGAAAACGTAATCAGGGACTCATCAACGCAGACAACTTGATGGGGAGTAAACAAGCCTGCAAAACGTTGGTTGAAGTGGTTTACGAGGGGCCGAATTTTGTAGAGCCGATCGTATCCAGGGTCTCCACGAGGACAACAGAGTTCATTGTCATTGAAGTGCATGAACCGCAAAATCTGCTCGTATCGTGCCCTGGTCATGGAGGCAGAGAACAAGGGCATATGGTGAATTGGGTCAGTGGACCAATATGACCGCAACTCACTCTTTTTAGTTATGCCCATGTTGAGGGAAAGGCCCAGAAAGAAAACCGTAATTGGTCTCCAATCTCTGGCAAGGGAGGACTGGGGAATAGTGGCGATGTGTTGACCAGCGTACAAACTGCTTTGGTCCACAATAGATCTATAGAGATCTTCGGTGAAAAACAGTGAATAAAAATCAAGTGACGTAAAATCAACTGTTTCCACCTGAATTCCGGGTTGGCCAGTGAATGGAGGAAGTACGGGTGCTGCAGAAGTGGTGGGTTCCCAATTAGGATTGGCAAATGTAGCGGGAAGGGCACTATGGGCATGACGGGCCTGTGTTCGTCTTCTTGGTGGCAGCGGGACACAACTTGTGCTAGCTACCTTACCAGCTTGAACTGCACTTATGGGACTCGCCACGTCACCATGTGGTACTGCAGTGCTGGATTGGCTACGACCAGGGTGTACTAGGCCGCTGGTGATTGCCAGTTCACCAGAAGGAATAGAGGCGCTAGTACTGCTCTGCTCCATACGAGGGACCTGCAGTTCTTGCACATCAACGACAGAAGAAGAAGTTCGGGGTCTGGTACGCCTGACTTTGGCAGGGACCACAACTCCGTTGTCAGAGCTATCTGTCATGGAGCCGCTGTCCTCTACAGGATCGTATTCTGAACCTGAATCTGACAGATGAATGACTTCCTCTTCACTATCTGTCATGCTCAGAAACGTGTAGGCCTCTTCACTAGTGTACCATCGATTTGCTATTTTGGTCTCTAAATTTAGTGGTACACTAGTGAGACTCACAGGTAAAAAGCTCCTGACTGTTAGTGACTGTATCAAAACGGTACCAAAAAAACTGTTAGCGATCTCAGGGATCAGGCCTGACTCTGCGAACGCTGCAGTTATGCGTTTAGTGTTTTGTAAGGGACAGTGATTGATCGATACTGCACTTGGGTGGGCTGGGCTGTGCTGGGCAGAGGGGCTAAACGCAGGTGCTAGCAGGTATCTGGGCTGATCCAGCTAACACTGCGTTTTTGGGAACCCTAAACTGCTGGGGACGCTAGTATAGATCTGATCGGATCAGATATTGATTCGTTCAGATACTATACCACTAAGGGAGGTGTATGCTGCGTGTGTGGGTGTTAGCGGTACTGCCACTAACCTGATGCTGCCTGGGGTGACGCAGACCCTATCTGACCTTAAAACTTAACTTATATCACCGCCGGGCGATCGGGGGTTAAACCTTTATTAGGTCATAAACGGCGGGTGCCCTGAAACTATAAAAAACAAACTAACTAACCAGCTTCACCCGTAACAGTTATATGGTGATCACTGGTGAAAGGGTTAACTAGGGGGCAATCAAGGGGTTAAAACCTTTACTAGGTAGTATATGGGGGTCCCTGACGCTATAAAACGCTGACAGCGAACCTACATACTTACCTCCCTAACTAGCGTCACCTGTGACACTAGTACAGCGATCAGAAAAACTATCACTTATTGACACTGGTGACGGGGGGTGATCGAGGGGTTAAAAGTTTATTGGGGGGGGTACCCTAGACATAAAAGGGCCTAACGCTAACTGCCCTACCACTTATAACTGTCACAAAATGACACCAATGCAATAATCAGAAAAAAAAAACTGCTATTGGTGTTACTATGACAAGGGGTGCAGGGATGTGATCAGGGGGTGACTGGGGGTGATGGGGGGGGGTGAAATGTGTGCCTAGAGTGTTCTACTGTTAGTGTAGTGTTGGTGCACTTACTTGGATGTCTTCTCTCCTCGGCGCCGGAACGAAAAGACAGACACGAGGAGAGATTACATCACTTCCTCTGCCTCTGTTTACATTACAGAGGCAGAGGAAGATTGTCATTCATTGGGAGCGATTGCGAGGGGGTGGCCACGAATGAGTGGCCTCCCCCTCAGCACGGATCGCTCCCCTAACAATGCCGACCGCGGGAGGCAAATCACGTACCAGGTACGGGATTTTGCCTGCCCGTGCCATTCTGCCGCAGTATGTCTGCGTTAGGCGGTCGGCAAGTGGTTAAAATGAGCACTTTTGGTTATTCATGTTCTTGTCCCATAGACTTTACCGGTGTTCGTGTGTTCTGCCAAATGTTTTACCTGTTCGCATGTTCTGCTGCAAAACTAACCGGAGGGTGTTCGGCTCATCCCTAATTATGATATGTTTCTTTAAAATTGCTGGCTGGTGCATAAAGAGTTGAGGTGACGTCTTCCCTTGTGTGCGTGAGTTATTTCCTTCTTAGGAGCCCGTATGGGGGTCTTTACGACTATACTAAGTTGTGGGCAAGGCCCTCTCGCCATGCACGCGGGGTACCTTTCACGTGGAGTGTGCTCATAAATGCCCGGGACCAGGTGGAGACTGCGGTCATGTGAACAATCTAACGTTAAGGCAGTTCCCCTACTTAGAGATGAGCCTTCACAGTGTGCAGTAGTAAAACATACAGAGTTCCTCTGAAAAGTGTTGTCCCGTGTCACTACACACTGTAACTTGATGTTGCATTGGGAGGGACATGCTGAGCCTGCCCCCACTCCACCAGTCCAGTGCACCTCTGTTACCTCACTTCCAGTACCAGAATGAGGTCCCGCCGAGCACCTACCGGGGACCTCATGCATGCACTTGGTAACTTCTTCACTTCCTGTACCTCATGACCAGGCCATGGGTCTCCGTAACACGGATTTGCTTCTGGTTGCTATTGGATACCAATCGCTAGGAAGGGAACCAGATAACAACCTCCTAGCTGCCGGAGGACCTGTCACCTCTCAAGGTACCATGCCTTACAACTGTTTGCTTAGTGTCTTGAACTTGTGCTTGGTTACCCTTAGCAACTACACTCCTCTGCCTTGTCATGCCGAGTTAACCCTTTTTGTAGTGGTGTTACTTCATACCTCTTTGTACTATATGGACCCTATTTTGTTTACATACGCCAGAATTAACATGGATCCCTATGAATAACTTCAGACCAAGTTTAGAACGGTTAATGTAACTTTACTGAATGAATGAGTATATGAGCATAGCTGTACAATATGAACAATATCTTTGTTCCTAAACTAACTACAGTTGTGTGGCTGCCCACGCATACCTCTGTAGCGGTACCCCCCATAGGGGCTGCTGAATGTTGTGGTCCACCTGTCACCCTGCTAAGCCCGGCATTCACTTCCCAATTACCTTGAAGAAAATGAACATTCCATTTGCTTGTTTTTTGTATTTTTATTGAGGAATTTGAACTTGGATAGGAATGGGAATATATGGGATGCCCAATAGAATCTCAGAACAGTCAATGTGGGACAGAACTATGTACACTCTTTGTACAAAACACATCTCCTCCAGCATAACGCTTGCAGACTATCACTCACTCTCTTTCCTGCACAACACTTCACTTCCAGGTACTGGAAACTCTTAGATGTGTTCTCCCCCATTCTCTCTTTCCAGGATCATGTCACTCCTCCTGGATGCACCTGAGCCCCAGCCCAGGGTCACCCCCCCCCCAGACTGGGGAGCTCCCCGTGGGCCCCAACAGCCTCTACACTCTCTCACTCCTGCTCTTCCTCCCTCACCCTCACAATTCCTCCCCCAGCTGGGCTGACCTCAGGTATTTAAGGAGGCCTTCCCCCTGCCAATCCAAGTTGGGGATTGGTCAAGGCCAGACATCTTAAGTCTCCCGCGAGGTTTTGGGAGACTCACACATTTCTGTGGTGGCTCCCGCACACTCGCAAGAGCCTCCCGATCTCCCAGGAATGATCGGTGCAACTGGGAACAGCCTGTGATCACCGATCTCCTTTGTATTGATTTTTAGCTGACAGCTGCTTCTCCTTCTCTCCCTCCCGTGACTGTCAGCTAAAAAGCTAAACAGGGAGATTGGTGATCACAGCTGTCCCTCCTGCTGTGCACCAATCATTCCCAGCTGCTCTGTCTGCTCCTCCCCCGGCCCCTTCCGTGTCCTTCTCCACCCCCCGTTCTCCTCTGGCCCTTTCCATGTCCTTCTCTGCCCCCGCCTCGTCTCCCGCAGCTGGCTCCCCTCCTCTTCTCTCCTGCCGGCTGTGGGGGGAACTAGTAATAGGATAAAGTGAGTGAGATCACTCCTGTGTCCTGTGATAAATGAGCAGAGTAAACTGCTCAGTTTATGAATGAACAGGAGCCTTTGTCTCCTGTTCATTCATCTTTAGTGCTGAGAAAGGGACTGGGGAATGTGTGTCCTCAGTCCCTTTGTCTGTCTCAAAGGGGAGATGTCAGTGGCCTGTTAAAATATATTGTAAAAAAATTCTAAAAAAATGAAAGTCTGAAAATAAATAAATAAAAAACTACTGACACCACTCTCCCTTGCCCTACCAAGACGTTCCAACTCCCCCCAAAAAGCATTGTGAAAAAAAATTAAAAACAAATTCAATTGTAAAAAAATCAATTATTAAAAATAAAAAAACAACTGACACCATCCACATACCACCAACCCCCACCCCCTTCCCCAGAAGCACTGCAAAAAAAAATATTAAAAAGGGATTTAAAAAATATTTTGCCGCAGGTGGTGGGGGTGTTTGCGGGCGCGAAGTTCCACCTCCCTGAAATGAGTTTGCCCCCTCCCTGAAATGAGTTTCTGCAGGTTGGGATGTCTGGCCAAGGCTCCTTAAGATAACCCAGGAAGCTCCACCTCTCTTCCCATCCTCTCCTTCTAGCACTTTCTAGAAGAAAGAAGGAGGTGACAGTAATGTGATGTGGCCTGTGAGTCACCAGCTTCTGTCCTGAGCCACTCCCAGTCCAGAATGAAAACAAACAGGCCTAGCAATCAGCTAGGCCTGCCTAAATTTACCTACTCTGCCAACAAAAAAATCCTTACTCTAGCACCTACCTAACTAGAGGGTGCTACACTCACCCCCACCAAAATCCAGCCAGTCCCTTGACTGGGGACATTTAAAAAAAAAAACATCTCCTGGGCCTAGGAGTAAGGGCATTCCATAAAATAAATTGAGAGGAGAAAAAGGGAACAAACTTGGATGGGACATATACAAATAAATTACGTATCAAAAATATAGTCTTTCTTGTCCCATGACTGTGCACATGCGGTTTACAGGCGCTTAAATTACCGCTGGGTTTTTTATTTTTTGCTAAAAAAGACAGAACATTTTGAAAAAAAAGGTTTTCTTAGTTTCTGTCAGAAAATTTTGTATTTATGTAACTTTTTTCCTTCACTGATGGGCGCTTATAGGCTGCACTGATGGGCAGACACTGATGGGCACTGAAAGGCAGCACTTACTGATGGGAACAAATTGGCATCACAGATAGGCACAGAGTGGCATCGCTGGTGAACACTGTTGGGCTGCACTGATTACCTGTACAGGTCTCCCCTGTGAGGAGATGCCACTGATCGGCTCACCTCTTCTAACACTGAGGAGGTGAGGAGAGCTAAAAAATGGCATCTCCTTCTTTACATGTGATCAGCTGTCATTGGACACAGCTGATCACATGAGTAAAGAGCACTTTACCGAGATCGTGGTCATGCTGTGTCCCAGGGACACAACGAATGATTTGCACGATTGCTGTGCACTTCCACAGGCGTGCGATTGCAGGGAGGCTGGGTGTCATCATATGATGTCGGCCCAGAACAAGAGAGCATCCCGCCCCCTGTCATTTGTCTATACAGCGGATGGGAGGCGGTTAAAGATGAATTCCAGGTATGGATATCTTTACATAGGTACACTGGTCAATCTTGCAGGTATGCATATACCATACCTGTGGGAGCCCCCTGGAAACTGGAAGTCAATATACTGTAGTAGACAATGCTACTCCAGTGATATATACTACCTTCTAGGTCCCGTGCCAAGCAACTGCCCCACTACATCGTGAACTCAGGAGATCAACTGCTCAGCAGAAGCACCATTCAGAGAATACTTTGCCTTTTCTCATGTAATGCAAAGCATTTTCTGATTGGATAAGCTGAAGAGGCAGAACGGTGACGTCACCTTGTCCAGTCAAAGAACACTTTGCATTTATTGAGAAAATACTAAGTTTTTTTGAATGGCGGTCATGCATTATATGGTGTTGTTTTTATATCCACCTAGAGTCTGGCAGTAAAACTGTTTTACCTGTATAAGGCATGAGATTGTAGGATGAAGTTTAGGGACGAGAGAATGACATTGTAGGATGAAGTTTAGGGACAAAAGGATGAGATTGTAGGATGAAGTTTAGGAATGAGAGAATGAGATTGTAGGATGAAATTTAGTAGAGAGAGAATGAGATTGCAGGATAAAGTTTAGGAACGAGAGAATGAGATTGTAGGATGAAATTTGGTAGCGAGAGAATGAGATTGCATGATGACGTTTAGGAATGAGAGAATGAGATTGTAGGATGAAGTTTAGGGACGAGAGAATGAGATTGTAGGATGAAGTTTAGGGACGAGAGAATGAGATTGTAGGATGAAGTTTGGGAACGAGAGAATGAGATTGTAGGATGAAGTTTAGGAACGAGAGAATTAGATTGTAGGGTGAAGTTTAGGGACGATGAGATTGTAGGATGAAGTTTAGGGACGAGAGAATGAGATTGTAGGATGAAGTTTAGGGACGAGAGAATAAGATTGTAGGATGAAGTTTAGGAACAAGAAAATGAGATTGTAGGATGAAGTTTAGGGACGAGAGAATGAGATTGTAGGATGAAGTTTAGGAACAAGAAAATGAGATTGTAGGATGAAGTTTAGGGACGAGAGAATGAGATTGTAGGGTGAAGTTTAGGGACGAGAGAATGAGATTATAAAATGAAATTTAGGAATGAGAGAATGAGATTGTAGAATGAAGTTTAGGGACGAGAGAATGAGATTGTAGGATGAAGTTCAGGAACGAGAGAATGAGATTGTAGGATGAAGTTTAGGGACGAGAGAATGTAGGATGAAGTTTAGGAACGAGAGAATGAGATTGTAGGATGAAGTTTAGGAACGAGAGAATGAGATTGTAGGATGAAGTTTAGGAACGAGAGAATGAGATTGTAGGATGAAGTTTAGGGATGAGAGAATGAGATTGTAGGATGAAGTTTAGGAACGAGAGAGTGAGATTGTAGGATGAAGTTTAGGGACGAGAGAATGAGATTGTAGGATGAAGTTTAGGAACGAGAGAGTGAGATTGTAGGATGAAGTTTAGGAACGAGAGAATGAGATTGTAGGATGAAGTTTAGGGATGAGAGAATGAGATTGTAGGATGAAGTTTAGGGACGAGAGAATGAGATTGTAGGATGAAGTTTAGGGATGAGAGAATGAGATTGTAGGATGAAGTTTGGGAACGAGAGAATGAGATTGTAGGATGAAGTTTAGGGATGAGAGAATGAGATTGTAGGATGAAGTTTAGGAACGAGAGAATGAGATTGTAGGATGAAGTTTGGGAACGAGAGAATGAGATTGTAGGATGAAGTTTAGGAACGAGAGAATGAGATTGTAGGATGAAGTTTAGGAACGAGAGAATGAGATTGTAGGATGAAGTTTAGGGACGAGAGAATCTGCCAAAGTTTGGTTCACAAGTCAAATCCTCTTGTGTGCTATCACTTTATTAAATTCATAAACTGCACAATATAAAAGTGAATAAGAAGAGAGGAAACTGTGTAGTGCTCTCTGGATTTACTTTATTATAATAGCCAAGGATTAACACTTACAAATATGTGTAATTCAAAGTGTATTTAACTTCTCATCATCCAACATGACAACTGATAAAAGCAGTGTAAAGGAATCGCTCACCACCTCAAGATTGACATTTGGATCCGCCTAGCGTGATGACGTCATCAGTGTTGGGAACAGGACTATTAAGCAAACTATTGTCAAACAATGTGCAAAATTATGATCAAAAAGTTCCTAAAAACAATGTTACTATCCCTTTAAGACTGCATAGTCATAATGGGCATTAAAACAAATTACCAATATGTTATCAAATAATATATAAAAATAATATAATATAAATCAAACAGTGATGATTCAGTCCTTGAAAAGTCCCTAACGATTTGCCTTCTGGGCACTTTTACCCCTTCCTGCCCAGGCCATTTTTCAGCTTTCAGCGCTGTTGCGCTTTGAATGACAATTGCTTTTTAACACAAATAGAGCTTTCTTTTGGTGGTGTTTAATCATCACTGGGTTTTTAATTTTTTGCTAAAGAAACAAAAAAGAGCAAAAATTATTAATTTTTTTTAAAGTTTGTTAATAAATTTTGCAAACGGTAATTTTTTCTCCTTCACTGATGTGCGCTGATCAGGCTGCACTGATAGGTGGCACTGATGGGCCCTAATGAGTAGACATGTGCACTGTTGAAAAATGTGTTTGTTTCATTCGTTTTTGTTTTTTTCGTTTTTCGGGTCATTCGCTGTGATCGCAATTCGTAAATTCAAAAATTCGTCAATTCGGAAGTTCGAAAATTCGTAAATACGAAAATAAGAAAGAAAATACGAAAATTAGAAAGAATAACTAACTAACTAGTAATAACTAGTAATAACTAACTATTATATTATAGGTATTGGAATTTTCTTTCAAATTTGGCTGTTAGTGAAGTAACAAATACGAATTTGTTATAAATTATCCGAAATAAAGAATGTCGCATCTAAACGAATGGAACAAAACAAAAATGTATTATTATTATTATTATTATTATTATTATTAATTATTATTAATTTGTTACATTCCATTAGTTTAGATACGGCATTCGTTATTTCGGATAATTCGTAACTTCGAATACATTCGTATTCGTTACGTTCACTAACAGCCAACTTTGAAAGGAAATTCCAATGGCTATAATTTAATAGTTAGTAAAGTTATTATTAGTTATTATTTCAGATTTTCGAATTTTAGGGTTTTCGGATTTTTAAATTTTGAATTTCCGAATTTTCGATTTTTCAAATTTATGAATTTTCGAATTTATGGATTTACAAATTTATGAATTTTCAAATATTCAATTGTACAAATATTCGGAAAAATGTGTTAAACGGGTTTTTGGTAATTTGAATATTTCCGAATTAAGGGATTTGTTGAAATTTGTTAAAAACTAATTCGGAATGAAATGAATTGCACATGTCTACTAATGAGGCTGCACTGATGGGCACTGATGAGGTGGCACTGATGGGCTCTGATAGGCGGCACTGATAGGCAGCACTCATGGGCACTGATAGGCACTGGTAGGCGGGACTGATAGGCAGCACTGATAGATGACGAGGCACTGATGGGCACTGATTGGCAGCACTGATGGGCACTGATAGGTGGCACTGGTGTGCACTTCTGTTTACTTCCGTGATTGGCTGACAGCTGATCACGTGGTGAAGGACTCGACGATCACAGAGGGCCCTGCCTGCGCACCACAGGGGGCACACAAGCAGTGCAATCACAGGAGAATGTCTATGGACACCCTCCTGGCATTTTAAGCCAGTACTGTAGCCGCCTTTTGGCTATAGCACGGGCGGGAAGTGCTTAAGTGTTTAACTACTTGAATACACTTCCTCTTTCATCAGTGAAAAAACATTATTTATGTATCTAGATGTGTATCTCCTTAACCACTTTAGCCCCGGAAGAATTTACCCCCTTTCTGACCAGGCCATTTTTTGCGTCGCTTTAACTGACAATTGCGCAGTTGTGCAATGTTGTACCCAAATAAAATTGATGTGTTTTTTTCCCCACAAATAGAGCTTTCTTTTGGTGGTATTTCGGTTTTTATTTTTTGCGCTATAAACAAAAGAATAGCGACAATTTTTAAAAAAACACAATATTTTTTACTTTTTGCTATAATAAATATCCCAAATTTAAAAAAAAAAAAACAAAACAAATTTCTTCATCAGTTTAGGCCAATATATATTCTTCTACATATTTTTGGTAAAAAAAAAAAAAAATCACAATAAGCGTATATTCAGTGGTTTGCGCAAAAGTTATAGCGTCTACAAAATAGGGGATAGATTTATGGCTTTTTTATTATTTTTATTTTTTTACTAGTAATAGCGGCGATCAGCAGTTTTTATCGGGACTGCAACAGTGCGGCGGACAGAACAGACACTTTTGACACTTTTTTGGGAACATTGACATTTATACAGCAATCAGAGCTAAAATTAGCCACTGATTACTGTATAAATGTCACTGGTAGGGAGGGGTTAACACCAGTGGGCGATCAAGGGGTTAAATGTGTGTTCCCTCAGTGTGTGTTCTAACTGTGAGGGGATAGGATTGACTAAGGGAGGAGACAGATCATGTGTTCCTGTTTCTCCTCCCCAGACAGGAGAGGGATTTGTGTGTTTACACAGCAATCGCGGGTGGCCGGCGGAGATCGCGCCCGCTGGTCTCGCGCATCGGGTCCCCCGCTGTGCAGCGGGCTTGCGCGCCTGCTATAGCTCTTAGAGGAGCTGCAGTATATATATGGCAATTCGCGCAGCAGAGCCATTCTGCCGCCGCATATATACAGGAGCCGGTCGGGAATCGGTTAAATAGTGTTCACCTCTATGTGCTCTAACTATTCACATGCAATGGTGATTATCCTCTCACCTGATGTGCCCTCACCTGGGGAATAAGACCATCCTATTTTTTCTCCTCACGCTAATAGCGTGAGGAGACAAAAAAAAGCTGATCGCCGGCGGCTGCGAGAGGGACATCGGTCCCAATCGTGGTGAGGCTTCTGTGCCCACTAGCCTCACCTACCAGTGCCCACCAGCGCCACATACCACGGCCCACATTTCCACCAATCAGTGCCCACAGTGCCATCCATCAGTGCCCACAGTGCCACCCATCAGTGCCACCTATCAGTGCCCACAGTGTGTTATCACCAGTGCTGCCTATCAATATCACATACCAGTGCCACCTACCAGTACCCATCAGTGCCACCTACAAGTGCTCATCAGTGCCACCTATCAGTGCTACCCATCAGTGCCACTCATCAGTGCCACCCACAAGTGCCACCCACCAGTACCACCCAGTGCCTTCTTATCAGTGCCCATCAGTGTCGTCTTATCTGTGCCTATCAGTGTTGCCTTATCTGTGCCCATCAGTGCCCATCAGTGCAGTCTCATCAGCGAATATCAATGAAGGAGAAAAATTACCCGTTTGCAAAATTTTATAACAAACTATTAAACATGTTTTTTTTGTTTTTTTTGTATTTTTTTGTTTGTTTAGCAAAAAATAAAAAACCCCAGTGGTGATTAAATACCACCAAAAGAAAGCTCCATTTGTGTGAAAAAAATGATAAAAATTTAGTTTGAGTACAGTGCAGCATGACCGCGCAATTGTCATTCAAAGTGTGACAGCGCTGAAAGCTGAAAATTGGTCTGGGCAGGAGGGGGTTTAAGTGCCCAGTAAGCAAGTGGTTAAGGACATTTCAAGGACTGAATCATCACTGTTTGATTTATATTACATTATTTTTATATATTATTTGATAACATATTGGTAAATTACTTTAATGCTCATTATGACTATGCAGTCTTAAAGGGATAGTAACATTGTTTTTCGGAGTGCAGCACCATTTTTGATCATCATTTTGCACATTGGGGGTTATTTACTAAAGGAAAGTCCACTTTGCACTGCAAGTGCACTTGGAAGTGCAGTCGCTGTAGATCCGAGGGGGACATGCAAGGAAAATAAAAAAAAAAACATTTTAGTTTGCACATGATTGGATGATAAAATCAGCAGAGCTTCCACTCATTTCAGATCTATCCCTTAGATTTACAGCGACTGCACTTCCAAGTGCACTTTCAGTGCAAAGTGGATTTGCCTTTCGTAAATAACCCCCATTGGTACACTTTTGATGAGTGTGTGTAGAGGTGTGAGCGATACATTTATAAGCACATATACACTAAGGGGGTTATTTACGAAAGGCAAATCCACTTTGCACTGAAAGTGCACTTGGAAGTGCAGTCGCTGTGAATCTGAGGGGTAGATCTGAAATGAGGGGAAGCTCTGCTGATTTTATTGTCCAATCATGTGCAAGCTAAAATGATGGGTTTTTTTTTTTGCTTGCATGTCCCCCTCGGATTTACAGCGACTGCACTTCCAAGTGCACTTTCGGTACAATTTCAAGTGCACTTTGCACTTGTAGTTTGCACTTGTACTGCAAAGTGGATTTGCCTTTAGTAAATAACCTCCTATATTACCAAAAGTATTGGGACTCCTGCCGTAAACACACACATGAACTTTAATGGCACCCCAGTCTTAGTCCATTGGGTTCAATATGGAGTTGGTCCACCCTCTGCAGCTAAAAAAGCTTCATCTCTTCTGGGAAGGCTGTCCACAAGGTTTAGGAGTGTGTCTATGGAAATGTTTGACCACAGAAGCGCATTTGTGAGGTCAGGCACTGGTGTGGACAAGAAGGCCTGGCTCACAGTCTCCACTCTAATTCATCCCAAAGGTGTTCTTTCAGGTTAAGGTCAGGGCTCTGTGCAGGCCAGTCAAGTTCCTCCACCCCAAACTCGCTCATCCATGTCTTTATGGATCTTGCTTTGTGCACTGGTTTAAATTATTTGGTGGAGGGGGGATTATGGTGTGGGGTTGTTTTTCAGGGGTTGGGCTGGGCCCCTTAGTTCCAGTGAATGGAACTCTTAAGGTGTCAGCATATCAAGACATTTCTGACAATTTCATGCTCCCAACTTTGTGGGAAAAGTTTGGCGATGGCCCCTTCCTGTTCTAACATGACTGTGCCCCAGCAGGGGCGTAACTAACACCATAGCGACCCATGCGGGCGCTATGGGGCCCGCAGCCGAGTGGGGCCCAGTGAGGATGAGAGCACCGCCGGCACAGTCTCCCAGCCAGGGGAAGAGAGAGGAGAGGAAGAGGCGAGCTGTCCGTATCAGCAGAGAGCTGAATTGCCCAATGTAAGAGCTTTCATTAGAACTTCCAGGGTTCACGTCACATAGCTCCACCTCTTGGCCCAGCGCCTTTGATAGACAGAACGCGGATCCAATGCGGGACATGTGACGTCATCAAAGGCGTTGGGCCAAGAGGTGGGGCTATGTGACGATGAGCCCCGGGAAGACGGGAAATTTAAATGAAAGCTATTACAGTGGGCAATCCCGCTCTCTGCTGATCCGGGTGGCTTGCTTCTTCCTCTGCATAGGTGAGGCTGTATGGGGCACAGGCAGACCAGGCTGTATGGGGCACAGGTCATGCTGTATGGAGCACAGGTCATGCTGTATGGGGCACAGGTCACGCTGTATGGGGCACAGGTCACGCTGTATGGGGCACAGGTCACGTTGTATGGGGCACAGGTCACGCTGCATGGGGCACAGGTCACGCTGCATGGGGCACAGGTCACGCTGCATGGGGCACAGGTCACGCTGCATGGGGCACAGGTCACACTGCATGGGGCGCAGGTCACGCTGCATGGGGCACAGGTCATGCTGTATGGGGCACAGGTCACGCTGCATGGGGCACAGGTCATGCTGTATGGGGCACAGGTCATGCTGTATGGGGCACAGGTCATGCTGTATTGGGCACAGGTCACACTGCATTGTGCACAGGTCACGCTGTATGTGGCACAGGTCACGCTGCATTGACACTAGGGCAGCTGTGGGGGGGTGGGCTGTTTGCAGGGGGGCCCCATACAACATTTTGCTGTGGGGCCCTGCTATTTCTAGTTACGCCCTGTGCCCCAGTGCACAAAGCAAGGTCTATAAAGACATGGATGAGTGAGTTTTGGGTGGAGGAACTTGACTGGCCCTGACCTTAATAAGATATAAGACCTTTGGGATGAATTAGAGCTTAGACTGCGAGCCAGGCCTTCTAGTCTACATATGTGCCTGGCCTCACAAATGCACTTCTGGAAGAATGGTCAAACATTCCCATAGACACACTCCTAAACCTTGTGGACAGCCTTCCCAGAAGAGTTGAAGTTGTTATAGCTGCAAAGGGTGGACCAACTCAATATTGAACCCTACAGACTAAGACTGGAATGCCATTAATATTCATGTGTGTGTAAAGGTAGGTGTCCCAATACTTTTGGTAATATAATGTATGATAAATTGGCAATATTGACTATATTGCATATAACATAGCAGCATGCAAGTATATACATGGTTTATTGTCAATGTTTTCTCACCCTTATGTAATGGGAGGGCTGGGCTATCTATAGCTTTAGAGTACTGACTCTGAGTATTATGGATTGTTCCTTATTTCGAAAGTGGCCAAATGTTTGTAAATTGTGACCATCGAAAAACCCTGGGCTTTGTCATAAACCCATGGTAGCTACAGACCCAAGCCTCATCTCTAAAGCTGGTTTCACAGTTTCATGCAATCTATTCAGTTATCAAGTATTTTATTCCAAACGTTCATGTAAGAAAGGAGGTCAGAAATGCAGCATTGCAATAACTGGAGATTTATTTAGGACTAATGCACCAATGCATTGATTGAATTTGTGTCATATACACAAATCTACCAGATATGCAGCTGATGCCTTCATGTGACCATAGTAAGCTTAGATTGCTGCTCCTGAAAAGCATCCAGAGCTCTGGTGTCTCCTACAAGCGAATGAAGAGATCGTCCCGGTTCTGTAAACACATGCTAGGGAAAAGAAGGTGAATCCGCCACATGCAAACCTGAAGTGTAAGGTTAGCAAATGAACACGGCTTCAGCCTGGCTCCATCGAGGCCATGCCCTCTGATACATTTTCCCCCCACCCATAGGGCTTAGTCATGGAGGTTCTGGATCATTTGGGGGCATGGCTTGGATGGAGCCAAGCTGAAGCCGTGTTTGTTTGTCGACCTTACACTTCAGGGTGGGTTGGTGTGCGGTGGCTTCACTTTCTTAACTTTCTAACTTTCGTAACTCCTTGATGTGTTTTGTACCACGATATGCTTAATCATGTGTACCTGATGGATTTTTGTCTTTCACTTCAAGCAAGTCTTTGATTATTGAATTGCTGCTTCTCAGATATTGTTTCTTACTTGAACGTATGGGCAGCCTAGCCAACAAAAGCATGTGGCTGCAGCATTGTCATGTTGTTGGAACTTTTTGTCCGAATAAAGGTTTCAACAGTACTGAGACACTGGCTTCAAAATAATAACAAAACAAAAAAGATAATAACAGTTTATCCAACCAAAAATGTGTTCTTTAAATAGATTCTACGCAGTGTTGGAAAAAGCATACTTGCAGCTTATTTTCCTCTGGAAAGCCTCTTTAATGTCCTTGTTTCTCAAGCTGTATATGAAGGGATTCATCAAGGGAGTTAATACTGTATATAAAAAGGACACCAACGAGTCCACATCGGATGAGTAGGAGGCTTTTGGACGAACGTACATGAAGATAAGGGGCAGGAAAAATAAACTCACCACTGCAAAGTGAGAGGCGCAGGTAGAAAATGTCTTCTTACGGCCAGTATGGGAACTGATTTTGAGAATTGCCATAATAATCCTAACATATGATAAGACAACTAAAATAAGGCTTATCAAAATGACAATGCCAGCCATGGAAGACCCTATAGCTACATTAAAGGATGTTTCGGCACAGGCCAACTGGAGCAGTGGAGGATGATCACAGTAGTAATGGTTGATGATATTGGAACCACAATAAGGTAACTTTAAGGCAAGAAGTGTGGCTGTGAGTGGAGATGCAAAGCCCCCAGACCAAGCTGCAGCTGAGAGTAATAAATAGAATCGTCTTGTCATGATGGTTTGGTAGTGTAAGGGTGAGCATATAGCTAAGTAGCGATCGTAGGCCATTACGGCCAGGAGTAGACACTCTGTTGCTCCTAAAGCCAGGAAAATATACATCTGTGTGAAGCAGGCATTGTAGGAAATGGTATCCAGGTTCATCAGGAACTTGGCCAACATCTTCGGGATGGTTACCGAGGTGTATGTTATGTCTATAAAGGACAAGTTGCAGACAAAGAAGTACATTGGGGTATGGAGATGCCGGTCAAAGATGACCAAGAAGAAGATGTTGCCATTGCCAGAGAGGGTGAGGAGGTAGACACAAAGTAATACACAGAAAAGCAAAATGTGGTAATTCTGGAGGCTCTGGAATCCGAAAATGACAAATTCCGCTACTTGGGTAAAAGTTGCATTGGAAGAAGCTATTGATTTTAAGTAATCTTCATTAACCTAGATCATATAAAATAAAGAAAATGACTTCATTATAGCCCACCTGAAGCTACAATAATTTTGGTTGTAAGACTAAAGGTTCCAGTCACAAGGATTCAACACAAGGTTCATTTTCCTTATTTTAGTCACTTGACCCTAATTTTTGAGAGTATATATATATATATATATATATATATATATATATATATATATATATATACAGTCCCTTTCAAAAGTATTCACCCCCCTTGGCTTTTTACCTATTTTGTTACATTACAGCCTTTAGTTCAATGTTTTTTTTTAATCTGAATTATGTGTGATGGATCAGAACACAATAGTCTAAGTTGGTGAAGTAAAATTAGAAAATTAGCAAAACCTTTACTACTCTATGTGTGATTTGAGGCTAGGGCGGAGGTTCACCTTCCAGCAGGACAATGACCCCCAAACACACTGCTAAAGCAACGCTTGAGTGGTTTAAGGGGAAACATGTAAATGTGTTGGAATGGCCTAGTCCAAGCCCAGACCTCAATCCAATAGAAAATCTGTGGCCAGGCTTAAAGATTGCTGTTCACAAGCGCAAACCATCCAACTTGAAGGAGCTGGAGCAGTTTTACAAGGAGGAATGGGCAAAAATCCTAGTGGTAAGATGTGGCAAGCTCATAGAGACTTATCCAAAGCGACTTGGAGCTGTGATAGCCACAAAGGGTGGCTCTACAAAGTGTTGACTTCAGGGGGGTGAATAGTTATGACTTTTTCTGTTATTTTGTCCTATTTGTTGTTTGCTTCAAAATAAAAAAAAAATAAAAATCTTCAAAGTTGTGGGCATGTTCTGTAAATTATATGATGCAAATCCTCAAACAATCCATGCTAATTCCAGGTTGTGAGGCAACAAAACATGAAAAATGCCAAGGGAGGTGAATACTTTTGCAAGGCACTGTATATAAATAATAAGATATATAATTTTATTAACCCCTTCGCACCTAAGAGTAAAACAAAGCTAAATGCCCAAGCACAATTTTGCAACTTTGACATGGGTTAGGAAAACCGTACCTATCATCACAACTACTTTGTGCATCCAGGTGGATTCTACCATGTTTTGTTCAGGACAAATTAGGCTTTCATTTGGTGGTAAATTGTAATGAATATCTCCTGATTTATTTTTTATTATCAAAGAAAAACTATCCCAAAATAGTAAAAAAAAATATATATATTTTTTTAAATGTTTCTGTATATTTCTTTGTACTACCATAACCTTTCACCAAAGAACATCCTAAATTAAATTCTCCTGCTCCTGACAATCGCAGTGATAACCCATATGTGTATGTTAGTTGTTGTTTGTACCCGTAGTACAGCCTAAAATCAATAGTGCGTACTTTGCTTTTTTTTTTTTTTATCCTACCTTAAGCATATTGACACTTGTGCAAAATTAGTCACAACTCTGCATAGAAAGCAATCAGCTTCCAGGTTTTATTGCCAAAGCTTAAATGAACAAGCTGAGGTTAGAAGCTGATTGGTTTCTATGCAGACATGATTAATTTTGCACTCTTTTGTTTTAGTAACTGACACTGATACTAATTAAAATAAAATAAAAACTCTGACCAAAATAAATACCGAACCCTGACTTTTGACCCTGACCTTGATCCAAACACTAACCCTGGCATTGACCTAGATCAAACCTTGATTTAGTTTTTTTTTTGGATTTTATTTTTTTAATATTACTTTTTTTTTTTTTAAACACATTTTTTTTTTCTCTGCAAGGAGAGAGAGATAAGATGTATAGTATCTCTTTTCTCCATTTAAAAACACAGGATTCACAGTGACTGATTTCTGTGATAGCCAATCAGAGGCTATCACAGCATTCAGGTGACCCGGAAACTTGAGGTCCGGGTTCCGATTGTTAGTATGGGGCCCAGTCTCTGTGTTTGGAGCGCACCGTGCCGCGCACTCCCAGCACAAATACGATATACGCAAATATGCGGCCCCATGGAAAAGAGCCACAGTCTAGTAGGGCCGCATATTTGTATTACGTCGGCGTCAAGGGATTGAGTATCCTTATTCTGGTGTGTTACCTCCGTGAAGGATAAAAACCATAGAAAATTGTAGTGAGGAACAACCATAGGCCTACGTGTCCTACAACAACTCTACAATAACAGAGGCCTCAATTTTCCTGACCTGAAACTATATAACTTACAGTAGCATCTTTACCAAGATATGTGAGGGATTGGATTCATAGCACCTCTGTGTTTACTAATACAGAACTTGATCAAAACATGACTCCCTGAAATAATTGACCATATGCTGTTCACATACATCAAGAACTTCTACCTGCAGAGGTGTCTGTAAATCCTCTCCTATACTTCACATGGTTAGCATGGCATAAAATACGCACACACTGCATGCTAAACACGCATGCACCCCTCTTTCTTTCCTTATGGAACAATGTGGACCAGAGTTCTTTGGTCATCCCACCTTAAACAGTGGCATCATGAAGGCCTACGCTACATCAAATACTGTATTTATTGGCGTATAACACTCACTTTTTCACCATGAAAATCGGGTGCAAATGGCGCATGCGTGTTATACGCCAATACTTCAATTTCAGCTGCCTCGGAGGGGACAGGGAGGGGGTGAGACGAGTGCCGTCAGGTTACATACAGTGAGAATCTTCTGTTTACTTGGCGGCCTCTGTAATAAGAATTCCCGTCTCCTGGGCTGCCATTGGACTACTGTTCTGTCTATCATAGGAGATTCTCACTGTATGTAATCTGTCGCCGCTCGTCCCGCCCCCCCTCCCTGTATCCTCTAGGCTGCAGATGGGCATCGATCAGTCTGCACTGATGGCATTGGCGAGACTGCTGCATTGAAGGTAATGGTGAGGCTGCTGCATTGATGGCAATGGTGAGGCTGCTGCATTGATGGCAATGGGGAGGCTGCTGCATTGATGGCACATGTGAGGCTGCAGATGGGCATTGATCAGGCTGCATTGATGGCAATGGTGAGGCTGCAGATGGGCATTGACCCTTATTTTGCTTCAAAGTTCCTTATTTAAAATTTAAGTTTTTTTCCTGAAACTTCCCTCTTAAAATGAATGTGCGTGTTATACGCCTGTGCGTGTTATACGCCGATAAATACGGTATGTGGTAAATGTTGGTAGCCAGGAATTTACTTCATTTATTTACTTCTAATGTAAATCTAGAGATGATCCCCTACTTATCCAACAATCTGTTTTTCCTTCTAAAAGCAAAAATCCTACATTACCTCCATTATCAAAAAGTTCTCTCAAAGAGACTGGGAAAACTTGGATATGCTCTTAGGATATCCTAACCCAAGTAAAAAAGCTGTGTCTACCCTACATAATTTTCTCCGGCAATCGCTGGTCTTCACTGCCACAACAACTGGTCTAACCAAATCGACCAAGGATTTCCCCCATCTATCTACTGACACTCTTCTAAAAACATTGCGTTTGCCTTGGAGCACGATCAAAGCAGCAATGTTCCATGAATAAAAAACAAAGTGTGGCGCTAAATTGTATTTGTTCCTCATTTGGGTCAGCCACTCTGAAATGACAAACAGAGGGTCAAAACTCCCCTATGAGGTATTTAATTAAATAAATCTTTTCAGATTTTATTAATTATTATTTTTTATATAAAAAAAGGAGATATTAGGTGCTTAAAGTGGACCCCTCTATAGTATGACCCTCATATTATACTGTAACAAATCCAGGGTACCTTACTAGAAATCAGTTACAATATCTTAGGGGGGGGTATCTAAGTGGGGAATGATGAATGTGCTATCTAAAGTAAACAGGAAGATCCCCACCACGGGGAGAAGAAAAAATATGATGTTTAAATCTCGTGGGTAAACACAAAATATATACTAAACCCTGGTGTCACCAGACATGTGAACATACATCATGAGAAAACATATATTAAATTAATAGGTGAAAAATAAAAAAAAATTGAACCAATAAGATGACAGTAATAAAAATATTGTTCATGAGTGAATAGAAATCTGCTATCAGTCCCAATGATGGACCTATAAAGGTACACCTGGATGCTTGGTTGCTTGAACTCCCTCAGAACTGCCCAGATGGCTCGCTTAGCGAAGTAGGTATAGAAACTGAGGATGTAAGAATGTATAAAATACTCTTACCAAGAGTGGTGGACTCACCGGCCAGCGGCCTTGGAGTCAAGATAAGCTTGTACTAACACGAACTGCAGTAGATGGAGTGCTGCTTCATCTGTTTAGTAGAGATGCTGGGAAGTGAGAGTCCCCATCAAACGATCCACTACACTCCGGTATTCCAGTTATCATATAGCTCCTCCGATGGAGAAATCAAAAAAAACTCCACATAGCGTAAATCCGCTTCAAAAACTTTAATACAAGCTTTGCAATAAAAAGAGCCCCCGGCTCATAAGCTACATCAGAGACCAGGTCTGGCAAAAGTCTATTGGCCCATAGAAAATGACAGAAGCCAGAAAATAAAAAACATTTGAAATCAATAAAAAGCGCTTAAGTTTGGTTGTGGCATAGTAGGCATATATAACCCGACGCGTTTCGTCCGCTAGGACTTCGACTGGGGTGTAGTTTCCTTGTTCCGGGTCCGACCTCGATGGAGCGCACGCGTCACTTCCGGCGTCGTCACGAGCGCTCCATCGAGGTCGGACCCGGAACGAGGAAACTACTACTGTTCCTTGATTGCTGAGACGGGTACCAGACGGCTACGGTGCAGTGCATGGTGATGTTCACTCTATCTGCTATTTAAACTGCTTAACTCTAGTACGTTGTTAGTAATGGGGGAGATATGATGTAATGGGTGCTTTTTATTAATAAAACGGAATTACGCTATTTGCGCTTTTTTCTTGTTTTTTAATCCTTTGGAGCCCCTCCATCTCCTTATGATCTAGAGAAGTGCTGTAATAAGGTGGTCCAGGAGATCTTTATCTTGGAGGCTTTTATTTATTAAGCTCTGGTGAGTTTGATCCCCTGAGGGGAGTGTGTTCACACATGGTGGAGTTGGAGTGATTGGTGGAAGGTGCACGCTGTGACATGCTTTAGGATCTACTTGAACACCCTCTGAACCACTACTTATATTGCACTACTCTTATGGACTCTGTCTGTGTGTAGTTGGCCACACATTTGTTTTATGTGCTCAACACAGTGCTGTTTTAGTATATGACTATTCTTATTACCAATTATATGTCTTATATACTATTGATTGCATATTTTTTTATCGGATTTGTTTTCTAGCAGAAAGTAAAAAATATTGTTTTTTTTTTCAAAATTATCTCTTTTTTTTTGTTTATAGCGCAAAAAAATAAAAATCGGCAAATATAAAATTCCACCAAAAGAAAGCTCTATTTGTGGGGAAAAAAAAGGACATCAGTTTTATTTGGGTACAGCGTTGCACAACCGCGCAGTTGTCAGTTAAAGTAATGCAGTGCTGTATCGCAAAAAAATGGCCTCGTTATGAAGGGGGGCGGGGGGTGGTAAATCTTCTGGAGCTGAAGTGGTTAAAGCCTAATTGAAGCCACAATGATTTATTTTAGCTCTGGCTAAGATTGCTGAGACACAAGATAGTAGCTTGTGTGTCCATGCACATTTGGGGCATTTACAGGCATATTTGTAGAGCAGCATTTAAAGACTGAAAAAACATCGCAAGTGTGTTTTTGAGAAGAGGTTTAGGACAGAAAAACATGCCTAATATTGTGTAAAATGCACCCAAACATGGCATTTAACCTATATTACCATAAGTATTGGGACGCCTGCCAGAGGCGTAACTAAAAGCTTCAGGACACGGGTGCAAGAAAGCACGAAGGGCCCCCCTGACCCCCTCCTTCCATCGGTCCCAGGGCCCTTCCCTCTGAGCCTGGGGCACTTCCCACTAATCCCAGTGACATGGCATGAAAACCCCTTGCTGAACTTCACCCATTCAAGTGAATGGTGTTGCTCTGCAAGTGCCCCACATCTGCATGCAATGCACATGATTATGGCATGCTAGTGCAGAGTTGAAGGGGTTAAAGCAGGCAGTGCAGAGGCAATATGATGCCTCCTTACTGCCTGTCAAATGATCTTTGAAGAGCAATCTGAATGCGAATTGCTCTTCAGAGACCAAAGCAAGCCCTAATTATTTTTTTTACATTTTTTAAACAGTTTTTAGAATTTATTTATTGACTTTTTTTTTTTCATGTTAAACAGCCATTTGGCTTTGGTGAACAGACCCATGATAGCTGACTTTTGAGATAGGAACACCATGTGGCACCATGTTTGTGAAAATGTATGTGTTAGCAGCAGGCCGTCTTTAATATTGATTGGACCCCGGGCAAAACTTTTCTTGGGCCCCCCCATGCAGTTTTGCTCTCCACCTGCTCTGAGAAATACAATAAATAGCAGCTAGACTCAAAATCAGTTTACTGAATCAGACCAGGCAGCTACTGAGTTTGGTTGCCAGAAGTTACAGTGTATTATTACCGCTCACTACCTGGTTGCTAGAGGTCACAGCACACATTACGGCTCACTGATTAGTTGCTAGAGGTTACAGCACACATTACGGCTCACTGATTAGTTGCTAGAGGTTACAGCACATGATTTCTGCTTGTTGATTGGTTGCTAGAGATTACTGTGGATATGACCTCAGGGGGGCATGATATACATATCAATGCCGCCGGGCGCTGCTATTTAAATATGAATGCTGTCACTATTTACATATGAATGCCGGTAATTTACATGTAAACACAGGTCTGCAGGTGAGTCATCTGAACACAACAATAGGGAAGAGCTGGGCAGCATTAGTAGCAGCATTTCACACTGAGATATTGGTACACAGCACAGGACTAAAACCTCAAGGGATAAGGGAATTTAAACCAGGATAGTTGGCAAGGATGAGGCAGCTGCTTTGGGCCCCACAACAATGACAGGGCCCAGGGCAGCTGCCCCTTTTGCCCTGCCTTAAAAACGGCCCTGGTTAGCAGATGTGTGGGGTGCCATTAACAATTAATGGCACTGCTGTGTGTCTATCAAAGGACAGTGTGTTTGTGTGTGTGTCAGGAAAGCCACAAATTTGTCCACATTCCTGTCATGCAAAAGGTACGAAACTAGCCTCCTAGTGGGCTCACATCAGGGTGCTGCAATTTGGCTGCCATGTGATTGTATGTGTATTACATGTGGTTTTAGGTGCGCTCCCATTGAATTCTATTAGGCAGTGTGTTTTCTGAAAGCACATCAAATATGTAGCCTGCAGGAATTCGATGTACTTTCATGAAAACGCATGTCCTAAAAGAATTCATTAGTAGTGTACCATAAACCGCATGTAAACTGCTCATACAATCACACTGTGGCCAAACTGCAGCACACTGATGTGAGTCCACTATTAGGCCCCTTTCACATGAGTGGACTGATTGGGGCAGCGTGTCAGTTTTTTCAGGCAGACCCAATTGAACCCTCCATTCTCCTCTATGGAGTGACAGGTGTAAACAGAAATGCGCCCCTTTTCACCTGCTGACATCCAATCCCATCCACTAAAAACAGACGGATGGGGATCCCCATCTGTCTGGTGGACCGGATTGGATGGCAGTTGGGTGTAAACAGACATCCGCCCACCCAGAGAGGAGAGCAGGCTGTGTCTGTGTCTGCTCTGCATAAGTGGAGTGGACATGGACCAGCCATTCATCTGCTCAGCGCGGATCAGTGAACAGATTCTTTACTGAGCAGGCGGACTCCTGGCAAAGCCCAACCTGTGAAAAAGGAGCCTTAGAGATAAGAAAGGAGTGAATAGGTGGGGGTAGTAAGAGTACATGAAGTATAAGTATCTGAAATAAATAAAGGAAGGAGTACAGAGAAAGTGCTAAGGCTGCATTATAGGGACAGGAGAGGTAGTAGAGGAACACACTGGGATGGAAAGGGTGTCAGACATATAGGAGTGTGGAATGACCAGAGCTTAGGGGGGGTTCTGCAGGGGCGTGTGTAGGGAAGATTTATGGGTGGTAGAGCAGATAGGAGAAAAAAAGATAAAGTTAACAGGAAAAAAAGTTCAAGAGGATCACTGCTAATTTACTGCGTGATTGTGGAGGGCAGGTAGAGAGAGGTGCCGACCACTGAGAAGAGCAGATTAAGTGAGACTGAGGAAGAAGGTGAAGTAACAGGGGAAGAGAACATGCTGAGAGCCGGGAGGGAGAATAATAGTCTCTCCTGTCAGAAAGGAGAAGTGGCAGAAGCTCCGTGTGTGTCCCTCGCTCCCCCCTCCTCACCTCACAAATTATGTGCGCCCAGGGCAGGCTCTTCACTCAGCGTCCATGCTGTCCTTCTTGCCGTCTTGGGGCCCCTCCCACAGTGACAGACTGCCAGGGCCCAGTCGCAAGTGTGACTGGTGCGACCCTGGTAATTCCGCCACTGACTCCTGCCTTTACACACACATGAACTTTAATGGCATCCCAGTCTTAGTCCGTAGGGTTCAATATTGAGTTGGCCCACCCTTTGCAGCTATAACAGCTTCAACTCTTCTGGGAAGGATGTCCACAAGGTTTAGGAGTGTGTCTATGGGAATGTTTGACCATTCTTCCAGAAGAGCATTTGTGAGGTCAGGCACTGATGTCGTACGAGAAGGCCTTTCGCTCAAATTCATCCCAAAGGTGTTCTATCGGGTTGAGGTCAGGATTCTGTGCAGGCCAGTCAAGTTCCTCCACCCCAAACTTGCTCATCCATGTCTTTATGGACCTTGCTTTGTGCACTGGTGCGCAGTCATGTTGGAACAGAAAGGGGCCATCCCCAAACTGTTCCCACAAAGCTGGGAGCATGAAATTGTCAGAAATGTCTTGGTATGCTGACGCCTTAAGAGTTCCCTTCACTGGAACTAACGGGCCAAGTCCAACCCCTGAAAAACAACCCCACACCATAATCCCCCCTCCACCAAATGATTTGGACCAGTGCACAAAGCAAGGTCCATAAAGACATGGAAGAGCGAGTTTGGGGTGGAGGAACTTGACTGGCCTGCACAGAGTCCTGACCTCAACCCAATAAAACACCTTTGCATATTATTTTATATTTACTGTGATTCTGTACTTGCCAAATATGCTGCAGAAATCTCCCTCCACTGAGTCTGACTACAATCATTTTAACTGTGGGCAGCTGAAGCTGCTGCCTGTTCACTTCCTGGATATACACAGACACACACCTCCAACTCTGCAGCTCTCATTGGCACTCTTATGACTCATCCCCCCCCTCCCTTCCTGGCAAACTCTTACAAGAGAGAGCTGTGCATGATGTCATAGGCCTAGACAAGAAACAAGAAGTGGGCTGTATAAGGTATTATTTACTGGCAGAAAAAAATGATTTACTATCCAAAGTTAAAACAACAACAGGGGCAGAAAATTTAATAGATGGAAAGTTGAAAAAAATGACTGAAGTTCCGCTTTAAATGTTAATTTTTTTTAGCTTTTATTTGTTTAGTTTGTATAGTTTTTCCAGTGTCACATTAAAAAAATCACAACATAGAAGGGGACGAAAGTCTTATTTTCTAACGTAGCAAGGCTTTGTATCAGAACCATAACTTCTGTGTCATTTTAAATGGACAAATTAGAAAAAAAAAATTATTTTACTACAGTAATGCTAATTTTCTACATTTTTAACACTGATAAAAGCAGGAAAAAAAGTGTGTTTTTTTTTTTTTTTAGTTTTGTTATGTCTATGAATACTTTTTGCAAGACAGTGTGATTAAAAATACATTTTACTATGCTGTTACTTTTTGACATTGTAACATCCGAAAGAGGTTAATAAAATATTTTTTTAATAAAGCACTAAAAGAAAGCCTTGTTTGTCTTATTATTGATATGAAAAATATAAAAGGTATAACATTTAGATAGCTGTGGGAAGTTACTTTTTTTTTTCCCTTGAACTGCATGGAATGCTCTAGTACTGCTGGTATCATTATCCCTGGACACACTATTTTAGGATACCATAACCTAATATAAAGCCACAGAAAAAAAAACAAAGAAAACAAAAAACATATTTGTACTCAATTTCTATAGCAGCAGTGGTAGTTGTTGTATTGTTAAAACATATTATTATTAATATTAGTAGTAGTTGTACTATTATTATTTTATTAGTAGTAGTAGTAGTAGTCCTAGTGGTAGTTGTTGTATTGTTGTTATTATTATTATTATTATTATTATTATTAATAATAATAATATTAACATTAGAAGTAGTTGTATTATTATTTTATTAGTATTATTAGTAGTAGCAATAGTTTAAGTGTTGTGACTTATATTTGTTGTCTTGTTCTTTGTGTTGCCATATCTGAAGGCTATGTGACACAGTAGCCTCTGGATATATGTCATGTTATTAGTGTCTTAACTTTCATCTCCAATTGGTGAGATTGATGGAATTGTATTTATTAATAAATGTTCTTTACACTTTTCTACTTTTCCATACATTGTATGCTGTGCCACTCATTTGGTCTTCTGGTTCCTTACTACCTTGATAAGGACAACCCTGTTTTTTGATATACAGAGTAGTAGCAATAGTTGTATTATTATTATTATTATTATTATTATTATTATTATTATTATTATTATTATTATTATTATTATTATTATTATTATTATTATTATTTGTACTATTAGTTTTATTATTATTATTATTATTATTTGTACTATTAGTTTTATTATAATTATTATTATTATTATTATTATTATTTATTGACTCACCTGGTACAGAACCTATTTTAGTATATTTAATATATATTTTTTAGTTAGTGTTAAACCCCGTACTCACGATCAGATTTTCAGCAGGGAATTGTGTGATGACAGACTGTTGGCCTAAAATCCGACCGTTAGTACGCTCCATCAGACAATTGTTGTCCAACTTTTGGCCAACAAATGTTGGATGGCAGGCTAATAAATTTTCGCCGGACAACAAGTCCGTCACACAAAAGTCCAAAGTACAAACACGCAAGCACGTTCGTGTTTGTTGGCCAACAATTGTGTGCCATTAGTCTGCAAAACAAAATCCTGGCACACGCCCTTCGGACAAAAGTCTGACGCTCTGCCTGCCAACAATCGGATCGCATGTACGAGGCTTTAGGGTTGTTATTCAAAACCACAAAACTTTAGCCAAAATATCCCAACATAACCCTTTAAACTTCAGACTTACCGTCCTTATATCAGTTCCCATAGCAAAAAAATCCCAGAAAGCTTTTGCAAGATTTTGCACTCAAGAATTTAAACTTCTTCAAAGTTGAATGAAATAAACTTTACTTGCACAGTTTAAATAAATTTTAGTATTTGGCACACATGTTGCATAGCTTTGCCTTTTGTTTAGGGCTGCTGAAACGATGCAGTGATTTGTCTTCTATTTAAACCCCTGGCTGTAAAACATACAAGGGGTATAATGCTAATTATAAATCTCTGAGGAAAAATTAGTCTTTGTTGACATCTGAGCTTCTTGTGATATACTGTTGATGTTGTTGATGTTGTTATAATTAACTGAATTAAAAATAACTTTTCCATACACTTTGTCCTGTAGAAACTAATCAAAGGCTTCATTGGTTGATTAGTGATTTCCAGACCGTTGTTCCTAATTTTTACAGACAGTCTACTGACTGGAATGGTACCAGCTGATTGGAGAAAAGCCAATGTAGCACCAATATTTAAAAAGGGCCCAAAATACATCCCTGGGAATTACAGACCAGTTATGCCGAAGTACTTTACGATGGACTTTCTGAATGAACGGACTTGCCTACACACAATCCACCAAAGTCCATCGAATTCGTACGTGATGACGTACGACTGGACTAAAACAAGGAAGTTCATAGCCAGTAGCCAATAGCTGCCCTAGCGTGGCTTTTTGTCCGTCGAACTAGCATACAGACGGCGGACTTTTCGACCGGACTCGATTTCAGCGGATTAATTTAAAACATGTTTCAAATCTAAGTCCGTCCAACTTTTGAGAAAACAAAGTCCGCTGGAGCCCACACACGATCGAATTGTCCGACCAAATCCCGTCCGCCGGGCAAAGTCTGCCGTAAAGTCCGCTCGTGTGTACGCGGCATTAGCCTAACATCAATAGTATGTAAACTCTTGGAGGGGATGATAAGGGACTATATACAAGATTTTAGTAATAAAAACGGTATCATAATCACGGTGTGATTATGTGTCAGTATTACATTACATATCCCTGTATATTGCGGTCATTCAGGTGATTATCTAATAGTTTCTTGAAGCTATCAATGCTCCCCGCTGAGACCACCGCCTGTGGAAGGGAATTCCACATCCTTGCCGCTCTTACAGTAAAGAACCCTCTACGTAGTTTAAGGTTAAACCTCTTTTCTTCTAATTTTAATGAGTGCCCACGAGTCTTGTTAAACTCTCTTCTGCAAAAAGTTTTAACCCTATTTTGGGGTCACCAGTCCGGTATTTGTAAATTGAAATCATATCCCCTCTCAAGCGTCTCTTCTCCAGAGAGAATAAGTTCAGTGCTTGCAACCTTTCCTCATAACTAAGATCCTCCAGACCCTTTATTAGCTTTGTTGCCCTTCTTTGTACTCGCTCCATTTCCAGTACATCCTTCCTGAGGACTGGTGCCCAGAACTGGACCGCATACTCTAGGTGCGGCCAGACCAGAGTCTTGTAGAGCGGGAGAATTATCGTTTTATCTCTGGAGTTGATCCCCCTTTTAATGCATGCCAATATTCTGTTTGCTTTGTTAGCAGCAGCTTGGCATTGCATGCCATTGCTGAGCCGATCATCTACTAGGACCCCCAGGTCCTTTTCCATCCTAGATTCCCCCAGAGGCTCTCCCCCCAGTGTATAGATTGCATTCACATTTTTGCCACCCAAATGCATTATTTTACATTTTTCTACATTGAACTTCATTTGCCATGTAGTCGCCCACCCCATTAATTTGTTCAGGTCTTTTTGCAAGGTTTCCACGTCCTGCGGAGAAGTTATTGCCCTGCTTAACTTAGTATCGTCTGCAAATACAGAGATTAAACTGTTTATCCCATCCTCTAGATCGTTTATGAACAAATTAAATAGGATTGGTCCCAGCACAGAACCCTGGGGAACCCCACTACCCACCCCTGACCATTCCGAGTACTCCCCATTTATCACCACCCTCTGAACTCGCCCTTGTAGCCAGTTTTCAATCCATGTACTCACCCTATGGTCCATGCCAATGGACCTTATCTTGTACAGTAAACGTTTATGGGGAACTGTGTCAAATGCTTTTGCAAAATCCAGATACACAACGTCTACGGGCCTTCCTTTATCTAGATGGCAACTCACCTCCTCATAGAAGGTTAATAGATTGGTTTGGCAAGAACGATTCTTCATGAATCCATGCTGATTACTGCTAATGATACCGTTCTTATTACTAAAATCTTGTATATAGTCCCTTATCATCCCCTCCAAGAGTTTACATACTATTGATGTTAGGCTAACTGGTCTGTAATTCCCAGGGATGTATTTTGGGCCCTTTTTAAATATTGGTGCTACATTGGCTTTTCTCCAATCAGCTGGTACCATTCCAGTCAGTAGACTATCTGTAAAAATTAGGAACAACGGTCTGGCAATCACTTGACTGAGTTCCCTAAGTACCCTTGGATGCAAGCCATCTGGTCCCGGTGATTTATGTATTCATGTGACAACACTGAAGAAATGACACTTTGCTACAATGTAAAGTAGTGAGTGTACAGCTTGTATAACAGTGTAAATTTGCTGTCCCCTTAAAATAACTCAACACACAGCCATTAATGTCCGCTGGCAACAAAAGTGAGTACACTCCTAAGTGAAAATGTCCAAATTGGGCCCAATTAGCCATTTTCCCTCCCCGGTGTCATGTGACTCATTAGTGTTACAAGGTCTCAGGTGTGAATGGGGAGCAGGTGTGTTAAATTTCATACTGGTCACTGGAAGTTCAACATGGCACCTCATGGCAAAGAACTCTCTGAGGATCTGAAAAAAAAAATTGTTGCTCTACAAAAAGATGGCCTGGGCTATAAGAAGATTGCTAAGACCCTGAAACTGAGCTGCAGCATGGTGGCCAAGACCATACAGTCGTTTAACAGGGCAGGTTCCACCCAGAACAGGCCTCACCCAGCTTCTTGTATATTCCACTACTGGCAAAGTATCAGCTTCATCACTACACAATGCAGGGACAAAGGCAAAATATTTCAACTCTCCCTACTGGATCATCTACTACACCAAGGTGCATACTCCATTTTGAACATCTACAGACCGCTAATCAGCAAATAGACTCCTCTTCTGCTGTCAATGGGGCTAAGGACTTCCTGGATAAGGAAATAACTACCAAGGTGCTTAGAGGGAACAACAGCATTCCAAGTGAAACATAGAGGGAGATGCAGCTGAAGGTGTTTCATTGAGCCTACATACCCTTTCTGTCTAAGAAAACCAACCCTCAGTTTGCCTTGTGCCCTCTCTACTCTCAACCAAAACCCTCCCTGGCTCATCGTTTTTGGTCCTCCCTGGCTCATTCCATTTTTTTAGGATCAAGTTCTCTCATTTATATCAGGAGTTACCTCACTCTTCATACCAAAAGACCCCTACCTCCTAGTAACTGGATACTGGGATCTTAGTCTACAGTATACATGGGCCGAACAACCACAGGTTTGGTTTACGGCAGAGCTTACAAACATCGCAAAAGTTCAGAACCGAAAACACAAATCCCATTGAAGTCTATGGGACTCAAACTGGAAAAATCAGAAGGATTCTTCTTTGCTTTGACCACCTGAATCAGTTCCTTTTTGGCGCTGATCTTTGCCCGGAGCAAGAATACACTTTTCTGGGCTGTATCTATTATCAGACCCAAGTATTCTAATCTCCTTGATGGTTTTAAGGAAGATTTCTCTAGGTTGAGAATCCAACCTAGGTATTCCTGTGGTGTATTACTGTGGTGACCATACTTTGGTCCAAGTGGGCTACCGACTGGTCTATCAAGAGCAGATCGTCTAGGTAAGCTGTATACCTTGGGCCCTTAATCTGGCCAGAGGAGGGGCCAGGACCTTTGTAAACACCCGAGGTGCAGTAGACCGAAAGGCAGAGCTACAAACTGAAAATGAAGATTTTCTACCTCAAAACGTAGATATTTCTGGTGAGCGGGGAAAATAGGCATATGGAGGCATGCATCCTTGATGTCGATTGACACCAGATGTTCTCCCGCTTGTAGGATGGAGGGAAATGATCCGATTGACTCCATGCGAAAAGAGCGGATATTCAGGAACCAGTTTAGATCCTTGAGATCTAGAATGGGTCTGACACCCCCATTTGGTTTTGGGACCGTGAAAAGGTTGCTTGACCCCTGCTCGTCCATGGAAACCACCATGGTCACTTTTTGAGACAAAAGACAGTCCAATGCTTGAAAGAGAGACTTCTTTTTCTCTGGATCCTTGAGAACATTCGATCTGAGAAAAACGAGGAGACGGGAACTCTTGGAACTCTAGTTTGTAACCTAGAGCTATTGAGGAAATCACCCATCTGTCTCGAAACTCTTCCTGCCAGACCCTTGAGAACTGCAGAAGTCTTCCCCCCACTCGATCTAGCGGGGGCTCCCCTTCATAAGGAGTCTTTAGTATTTTGTTTTGTAGGTTTCCTTCCCCAGGACTTCTTTTGTCCCTGGGGTTGACCCTGAGGTTTACCTCTTAAACCTGACGGCAGAGGCTGTCGTGACTGCCTAGAGGCTGATGCCCCTGGCACTGGAGAAGGAGCTTGTTTAAATACGTTTACTCCTTTTCTTAACTGGCAAAATAGTACTTTTTCCACTAGAAATTTTTTGAATGTATTTATCCAAATCATCCCCAGACAGCTATTCACTGCGAAAAAGAAAACTAGCCAGGTGTTTTTTGCATGGCGCTTCGGCTGACCAATTTTTCAACCATAGGATTCTACGCATATGCACCAGCCTAAGCGTAAGGCACGAGGCCTGAAGAATAGAATCTCTCATAGCGTCAATTTGATGGATAGAGGGAGAAAGACACCCTTTCTTCAAGTGATGGATAACATGCAGGAAAAAAACTGTCACTCTAGGAAGCGTGATGCACACCCTAACACAGGAAGTTCACTCCCTATATAACCCTTCCCATTACTGGGAGTACTTCAGTTTTTTTGCCAGTGTCTTAGGTGTTGGTCACGAGTAAAGATGTGCTATGCTGAGCTCCACTGGAGTAATCCTTTGCTGGGGCAAGCTATGCAGCCGGATCCATTCAAAGTGTCTTTTCAGGCCAAATTGATTGGTACCTGGGCCTCGTGGTGGAAGAAACAAGGTTTAGCCCGTGACGCTTCTCTTTTTTGAGAGATCCAGTGCTTTGGTTTTTTCAGCCATAAAACTTCCTGGCGGGGTGCTATACGGGTCCATGGGAGTGGAACCCCTGAAAAAAAGGGGCCCCGGACCTTGAATGTTTTTTAACGGAGCCTGTCGTGAGGGGTGAAGATTGGGTTTGTTTGGTTTTAACACAGAATCCCTGCAGCGGGATAAAGTAAGTGGAGATTCCTAAGGAATTTTAAATTTTCTTATGGATTTCCTCCTTTAAAAGTAAATGTTGTCATGCCTAAAGTCACCAATGGGGGCTGTATAGAGCACGTAACTTGTTCATGCTTTCCATATCTTGCTCTGTGTCAGCAGAAGCTGCAGGCTTCCTCTGGCTAAGCAGTCCCAAGCCTTCGGTAAGATGTTGGAGGGGGGATTTTTTTTTCTAAAACCACCCCCCGCCTGGGCAGAAGCTCTTCCCCTCTCCCAAAATAGGCAGGGGGAGCCCAGAACGATCGACGGATGCCATTCCACTCTTCCACCGCCTCAGCACGACGGCTCTCCATCTCCTCTCCTCCTCTCCACCCCCCACACTTGGCGATCCCATCGGATCGGAGGCCCGCTCACGTGTAGAAAGCAGTCTTTTTTGAATAGAGGGGGGGAGCGGTAGGAAGACGGAGGGGGCGTAGTTTAGTGCCTCGTTGGCGTGCCTCAATGTCCACAGTGCGGGTGCATAATAAAAAGCTCCATTTTCAGACTGCTGGCTGACAGAGGGACACAAGAGCAGATGAAGTGGTGACACAGGCATTCCCTAGGCACATTTACTGAGCATCAGGCTGAGCATTAATAGCAGTGGCAGTTGCTGGACTATTTGCTCAAGCAGTGGGTGCATTTTCTTCTGGCAGTACCTCTGCGTTTGTGCATCGGACTATGGTCAGAAGAGGAGGTGGAAACACCCCAAAAAAGGGCCCAAAAGTCTCTCCCTCAGGCTCTAAGGACCCTAGTCTCATCTCTACAATGTCATCCTCCCCTGAGAGTTCTGGGGTGGCTGGTCAGGTTGAGCCTTTGGAGCCGTCAAGTGTTGCAACTTTTTCCAACATTGCAGCCCCTGTCTATATATAGTTTTTTTCCTCAGCTTTGGTGGGATTGGAAGAAAGGTTAGCGGCTTTAATCGCATCTTCCCAGGTGTGTTCAATAAAAACATGGTAACATTTAATTATTTGTGTGTTATTAGTTTAAGCAGACTGTGATTGTCTATTGTTGTGACATTTTATGACCAATTTGTGCAGAAATCCATAACATTCCAAAAGGGTTCACATACTTTTTATTGCAACTGTACATTAGTGTAGAGTAGGGACAGCTCATATCATTTCAGTGTAGTGTAGTGAGACAGTGTCAGTAATCTTGACATTAGTCTATAGCTAGAGTAGGGACAGTTCAAATAGCATCAGTGACGGTTGAACACTGTCTATTTGTTTGCGTAACTGCCAGTTTAACGCCGTTTACTTCTGTGTGCGTTACTTCCAGTTTAACGCCATATCGTTTTGTGTGCGTTACTACAAGTTTAACGCCATATAGCTTTGCTTGCGTTACTGCCAGTTTAATGCCATTTACTTCTGTGTGCGTTACTGCCAGTTTAACGCCATATCATTTTGTGTGCGTCACTACAAGTTTAACGCCATATAGCTTTGCGTGCGTTACTGCCAGTTTAACGCCATATAGTTCTGTGTGCGTTACTGCCAGTTTAACTCCATATTGTCTTGTGTGTGTTACTGCCAGTTTAACGCCATATAGTTTTGCGTGCGTTACTGCCAGTTTAATGCCATATAGTTCTGTGTGCGTTACTGCCAGTTTATCGCCATATCATTTTGTGTGCGTTACTGCCAGTTTAACGCCATATTGTTTTCCGAGCGTTACTGCCAGTTTAATGCCATATAGTTCTGTGTGCGCTACTGCCAGTTTAACACCATATAGTTTTGTGTGCGTTACTGCCAGTTTAACGACATACAGTTCTGTGCATCACTGTACGTTTGGCGCATTATATTGCAGTATATTATAGTGTATCCATGGAGTGTGTCTGTGTAGTGTGAGTACTCAAATTAAAGTGCACCAAACAACTCTTTACATTGATTAAAGTGCATCTACGTACAGATTTCAACTTCTTCTTTACATTTGCTTATAAGCACTGCCCCTTCCCTCCCAATAATGTCTGGGACGACAACAAGGAGAGGCAGACATTCCCTTGGCACTGTAAGGTGGCCAGCAACATATGTGTCCACAGGCAAAGGTGGACGTGGTGGTCAGTCCTTAGGCAGGGCATCATTTCCATTGTTGAGTGAGTTTGCCCATGCTATCCAGCCACAGCATGCAGAGGAGGTGGTGAACTGGCTTACTAAACCTTCCTCATCCTCCTCATTCTCTGTCATGCAAACAGAGACAAGTGTGCAGTCCCCTGCAGTTACCAGAGTGTGACACATAGGCTGATTTCCCGGAGAGGTGGTTTGTGACACATATCCTGACAGAGACCCAGTGGCTGGGGGACACAGCCACTTGCGTGTTTGATCTCTTTGACAGGAGATCTTTGGATCTGGAAAGGGGCTTACTTACTTGAGGTGGAGGAACTCCATACAACATCACGCTTCCTAGAGTGACATAGCATTCATGTTCCCCAAGCCGCAGCGTATTGCCAAGTTGTCTCCAGTGGTAATGATGAAGATAGAGGAGATGTAGATGATGATGATGATGAGGTCATTGATGCGACTTAGTTGCCAGATAGAGCAGAGGAGGAAACTGAAGGTGAGGCGGCACAACCCCAAGGAGGCCAACATCAAGAAAGAGTAGAGAGCAGCCACTCTATTCCATCACATTCTGCAGCTGTTAACTCCCGGCCCACTCCCCAAAGCTCAGCTGTCTGGGCCTTTTTCAGCACATCTGCAGCAGATTGCACTGTTGCTATCTGCAAACTGTGTCTCAGGCACATCAAACGTGGTAAAAACACCACCAATTTGAGTACCACATGCTTAACAAGGCACTTAACATCCAACTACTCAGCCCATTGGCAAGAGCACCTAAAAGCCACAGAAAGGGGCACAAATCTGTCCCTCCTCCTCCACCTCCTCCTTACCCACTTCAGTCTGCGCCTGCGATACCGAGTCATTACCACTCAGCAGCCTCCACTGACAGGGATGATGGTATAGCACAGGGTGTCCCAGGTCCTAGCAGCACATCTGCCAGCAGCACACCACCAGCTGTAGACTGTAAATTTCTGAAAAAAATACAGTCCCTTCCACCCACATGCCCAGCGTCTGAATGCAAGCTTGTCAAAGCTATTGGCTCTCCAACTTCTGCCTTTCAGCCTGGTGGATTCTGCCCCCTTCCATGAATTCGCACAATGTGCTGTAACACAATGGCAGGTTCCCAGTCGCTACTACTTTTTCACATTCCATCTCTCTACCATTACATGGAAGGGGATGTTCTGGCATCGTTGGGCAAGGCAGTCAGCCGTAAAATCCACCTTACTGCTGACACGTAGTCCAGCAAGCATGGGCAGGGAAGATATATTTTGTTCACAGCACACTGGGTAACGCTGCTTGCAACTCGAAAGAATGCAGGACAGGGCTCAGTGCTGCAGCTTGTTGTGCCCCCACATCTTCATACAGCTGGTGGTATTGATGCCAGACCTGTGAGCTCTACCCCCTCCTCCTCCCCCGCCACCTCCATGCCCTCCTCTGCAGAATTGTCCTATGAACATCAGGTACCCCCTAAGCGTTCAAAGGGTTATTCCCAGAGTCAGGCTAAAAGGTGCCATGCATTGCTTCAACTGGTGTGTTTAGGGGACAGGAACCACACCGGAGCAGAGATTCTTGCAGCTCTGCAGGGACAGGCCCAGAGGTTATTCACACCACGCCAGCTGGAACAAGGAATGGTGGTGTCCGATAATGGCTCAAACCTCCTGTCCGCCCTTAGGCAGGGAAAGTTGACATATGTGCCATGCCTGGCACATGTCCTCAATTTAGTGGTGCAGTGTTTCCTAAGTACGTACCCAGGGTTGCAAGATGTATTAAAGCAGGCCAGAAGAGTCTGTAGCCATTTCAGGCGGTCATACACAGCCAGTGCTCGGTTGGCTGAAATTCAGCGGGAATTCCACCTGCCCGTAAACCGCCTGATTTTGACATGCCCACCAGGAGGAACTCAACTTTGGGAATGCTGCAGCGGCTTTACATGCAGCAGAGGGCCGCCAACAAGTACCTCTGCCAGTACAGCGCGACAATGGGGTCAGGTTGCCTCAGCTTTCCCCCCCCCCCACGCCAATGGCTGATCATTAAGGATGCATGGACTGTATTGTCACCATTTGAGGAGGCCACAAGGATGGTGAGCAGTAACAGTGCATGCATCAGTGACACAATCCCTGTTGTGTTCCTGCTGGAGCAGACTCTGCATGGCATTATGGACAGGGCACTGGAGGCAGAGCAGAAGGAGGGAGAGGAGGACTTCCTTTCCTCTCAAGGTCCACTTTATCCAGACACCATCATTCCTATGTCACAGAAAACAGAGGGGAGGAGGATGAGGAGGAGGATTCTGGCACTTTCATAGGCTTCAAAGAAGAGGAAGACATGCGTCAATCTGTAAGTGATGACTTTCCAACCCCAGGACCCTTGGGAGTAGTATGTGGCTGGGAGGAGGAAGTTCCAGATGAGTGACCCCGAGGACTCTGCTTCTCAATTCCAAATTTGAGGTACATTTGCAACCTCATGCTTCAAAGCCTGCGAAAGGACCCAAGAATATGTGGCATAAAGGAGAAGGATGATTACTGGTTGGCAACCCTCCTTGACCACTGTCATAAGGGGAAGGTCTCAGAACTCATCCTGTCCCCACAGAGAGTGCAGAAGATAAAATCTCTTGAGAACACGTTAGAGGATTTTATTGAACATTTTTCCTGACTCCAGTAGGTTACAGTGTCGTGGAAAACATAGTTTTGAGTCTTCTGTTTGTCAAGAGAGGAGCGTTGGAGAAGACGTCCTACTAAGTGAGGCATTTCAGAATTTTTTTAGTCCTCTCCGCCCAGGGCTGTAAGCTTCCACATTCCATCGGCATTGTCTGCATCACATGCTGGATGATTACCTCTGGGCCAAAACAGAGATGGAGAGCTTTCCAGCTGATGATCTACTGACTTACTGGGTCATGAGAATAGACCACTGGCCAGAACTTGCCCAGTATGCTATTAAGTTGTTGGGCTGCCCTGCATCCAGCGTGTTTTCAGAACAGGCATTCGGTGCTGCAGGAGGTTTCATTACTGATCATAGAACGCGTCTGTCCACAGACTCCGTGGACCGTTTGACTTTTATCAAAATGAATCAGTCCTGGATTACCAGCTATGAAGCCCCTGATGTCGATGTCACTGATTAAGTCTTTTTTGGATGTGGAATCTCTGCAGGACTTCGAGGCTGCCTAGCTTTGAGGGTGTTCAATCATTTTATCTGGATGAATGTTTTTGGTATAGGTTTCATGGGCACAATTAACACCCAAAGACCAATTTTTCAGTACATGTTTGACAGGTGCATATCATTGCAATTATTTACAGCAAGGTCAATTCTTGCTTTCATCAAGAGTACCTCTATAGGGTTATGGTGGGAAGGCACCACCGACACCAAAAGACCAATTTTTCTGCACATGTTTGACAGGTGCATACCATTGCAATTATTTACAGCAAGGCCAATTCTTGATTTCATCAAGAGTACCTCTATAGGGTTACGGTGGGAAGGCGCCCCTGACTCCCAAAGAGTCATTTTTCTGCACCTGTTTGACAGGTCTTTATCATTGCAATTTTTTACAGCAAGGCCAATTCTTGCTTTCATCAAGATTACAAGTTACTGTGGGAAGGTGCCACCAACACCAAAAGACCAATTTTTACGCACCCGTTACTTGTATCCAAAGTCAAAGAGACACCAGAATGTATCCAAAAAATCTCTAATCTTGTTCCCAGTGCACTACATTGTGGCCTCATCATACACACTGGCCCCCCAGCTGTTGCTGAGCAAAATATAGGCAGCTTGCAGAGAAAATGTCATTTTTTTGGGCTTTAGTGGGCTTTATAAATGCAATTATTGCTGCAGCAGATTCTAGACATGGTACAGATCTGCCACTTTACAGGTAGACTAAGGGAACCCCCCAGGCACTATATTGGAAGGATTTTTTCCATTTTTATGCTTTCACTTTAAAAATCTAAAAAGCACTGCTCATTTAAAAAATTACATTTTTCACAAACTTTTTTATTGATACTGTACATGTCCCCCAGGGCAAGACCTGGATCCCTATAACCATTGTATGCCCAATTACTTGCATATAAGCCTCCAAAATGGGCACTTTATTTTTTGACATTCGGGTCCCATTGACTTTAATGGGGTTCGTTATTCGGGTCCGAACTTTCGCGGTGTTCATTCAGCCCATCCCTAGTCCACATCAGTGCATGAACTCACAAATGCGCTTCTGGAAGAATGTTCAAACATTCCCATAGACACTCCTAAACCTTTTAGACAGCCTTCCCAGAAGAGTTGAAGCTGTTATAGTTGCAAAGGCTGAGCCAACTCAATATTGAACCCTACAGACTAAGGCTGGGATGTTATTAAAATTCATGTGCGTGTAAAGGCAGGCGCCCCAATACTTTTGGCAATATAGTGTATGAGAATCTGGATTCACTCTTTGTGCATGATTGATTTAAAAGGACATGTGCACCTGCTCTTTTGTGTAAGGTAGTAATTAGGTCTGGTATTCAGACTAGACAAGATGCTGTACCCACTGCAGTCTGCTAAGTGCAAGCTTTTACCCTATTATCTGAATAGACAGAATGTGGCTGAGTTCCATTCAAGTCACGTTTGCTAAACTTATCATAAAGTCTGAAAATTGCGAATGTTATTCTGAACTTCATTAAAATCTATAGGGCGTGAATTCCAAACATCGAGTTAGGCCATTTCCAAGGCTAATAGCATGAGATGGCAAAACAAATGGCATGGGGCCTGTATAGTGTCCTGAAGGACATGTACCAATGCAAAACACAAAAATTAAAAAAATGGCAATTACTAGGGACTGTGTTTAATATTAAATCTGACCTTTCAATTGTTAGGCAGCTCAGATGTTACATAGTTAGTCTGTTTGAAATAAGACACAAGTCCATCTAGTTCAACCAATAAAAGGGGGGAAAAAAAGATGTGCCAATCTAGAATATGCTTAGAGCAGCCACTTTCAACCAGGGTTCCATGGAACCCGTGGTACTTCTTCAAAAGTTGCTAGGGGTTCCTTGAGCTGTGGCCAATTGACCTTCTATTTGATGATGCCTCTATAGGTCCAGGGCCAACACCACTTGGCAAAGCCACTTGCATGACAAAAATTATATTATCATCTGTCTGTAAGGGTGACTTTCTTTCTATTGGCCACCAATATAAGTGTAATTTTTCCCACTGACCCACTAATGAATTGTTCTTTTTTAGCAGGGGCTCCTCCGGGGCAAAAAATTATGTCAAGGGTTCATCCTGGGTAAAAAGGTTGAGAAAGGCTTATGCAGAGAAATAGGTCAGTGAGCTACTCTGAGAGCAGCTCAACCAAACACAATCCATTGGTATGGTAGAGAATATACCGTATATACTTGAGTATAAGTCGTTCCGAGTATAAGTCGAGGCCCTAATTTACCACAAAAAAAATGGGAAAAACTTATTGACCCGAGTATAAGACGAGGGTGAGAAATGCACAGCTACTGTAAGTGGAAAAGAGGGTCAACAATGCCCATTTGCAGCATCACTGTGCCCATTTGCATGCCTCACTGTACCCATTTGCAGCCATAGGTCCCCTGAACTTCAAACTCGGTAGTTAAGGGTTCTTAGATGCCCCCTAGCTGCAGCCAAAATTTGGGGTCTCTGAACCCAAAGGGTCCCGAAATGACATTGCTGCAGATGGACACAGTTGACCGAATTTGGGGCCCCGTATCTCGGGGCCACTTAGTGCTAGGAACCCCAAATTTGGTGTGCACACCCAGTGGAACTAGCACCATAGAATTTCCAAAGCTGGGGTTTCTAGCTTAAAGTGGCCCCGAGATACAGGGCCCCAAAAATCAGTTCAGAAAATGTCAAGCACTTTTCTGCAGCATAGAATGACATTTTCCGAACCGGATTTGTGGCCCCGTATCTCAGGGCCACTTGATGCTAGGAACCCTAGATTTGGATATGTTATGGTACCAATTCCACTAGGTTTGCACACCAAATTTGGGGTTCCTAGCACCAAGTGACCTTGAGATATGGGGCCCCAAAGTTGGTTCAGAAAATGTCAAGCACTTTTCTGCAGCAGAGAATGACATTTTCCGAACCGATTTTGAGGCCCCGTATCTCGGGGCCCCTCAGTGCTAGGAACTTCAGCTTTGGATATGTTGTGGTACCAGTTCCATTGGATTTCCACACCAAATTTGGGGTTCCTAGCAGCAAGTGGCCTTGAGATACGGGGCCCCAAAATCGGTTCGGAAAATGAAATTTTTTGCTGCAGAAAAGTGCTTGACTCGAGTCGAGGGGGGCACTTTCAGCACAAAAAAATGTGCTGAAAAATTTGACTTATACTCGAGTATATACGGTAACCTAGAAAAGCATTCAAGTAAAGGTGGAGAATTGGTATCCTATATTCTTTCTATATGTTGACTCAAACCCAACACATCTAAAAGCTATCAGAAGGTACAGTATCTCACAAAAGTTAGTACACCCCTCACAGTTTTGTAAATATTTTATTAAATCTTTTCTTTTGACAACAATGAAGACATGACACTTTGCTACAATGTAAAGTAGTGAGTGTACAGCTTGTATAACAGTGTACATTTGCTGTTCACTCAAAATAACTCAACACACAGCCATTAATGTCTAAAGCGCTGGCAACAAAAGTGAGTACACCCCAAGTGAAAATGTCCAAATTGGGCCCAAAGTGTCAATATTTTGTGTGGCCACCATTATTTTCCAGCATTGCCTTAACCCTCTTGGGCATGGAGTTCACCAGAGCTTCACAAGTTGCCACTGGAGTCCTCTTCCACTCCTCCATGACGACATCACAGAGCTGGTGGATGTTAGAGACCTTGCACTCCCCCACCTTCCATTTGAGGATGTCCCACAGATGCTCAATAGGGTTTAGGTCTGGAGACATGCTTGGCCAGTCCATCACCTTTACCCTCAGCTTCTTTAGCAAGGCAGTGGTTGTCTTGGAGGTGTGTTTGGGGTCGTTATCATGTTGGAATACTACCTGAAGGGACAGCAAATTTACAAGCCGTACACTCACTACTTTACATTGTAGCAAAGTGTCATTTCTTCAGTGTTGTCACATTAAAAGATATAATAAAATATTTACAAAAATGTGAGGGGTGAACTCACTTTTGTGAGATACTGTTTATACGTGATCCTGCACAGCACAGCCGCCTTGTAGCAGTAAAGGTGTTATGGGGCGCTCGGCAAGTTGTTAAGAAGAAGAGTGTAATTTTTCAAAAGCCAGAAGTATTTTACAGATTATATGCTTAGTGTATGTTTTCAGAGACAATATCCAGAAATAGAGTAAAGTTTCTATGCAGAGTATGCTAGTCTTTTGACTAAACCTTGTTTTCAGAGGAAGAGACCAGGCAGGTGTTAACCTGAAATAAAAATTAGAGTGCAAGTATTCAGAAATAGTTTATAATTTAATGCACATTTTTAAGAGGAAGAGGCAATACAAAATTAATTAAAACATAAAAATGTTAGTGCATTATGCCATATTAAAGAGCACAAAATATCTTAGTGATTGACATACAGTATGTAGGCCTTTTTGCTATGCTGCAATTTCAGAGGGAGAAAGCTAGCAATTCCTGTCCTCAACTTAAAACTTACAGGGAGAAATATACTAAAACTAGAGCAGCCAGAATCTGGAGCAGCTTACATAGTAACCAACTCAGGTACAACTCAGGACTCGGGTATAGTTTTTAGGTGGAGGTGGGGCAGGCTTCACTGAATAGGTGAGTTTTTAGGGATCGCCTAAAGGTAGACAGGGTAGGGGCTGACCTTACATATTGCCGCAGGGAGTTCCAGAGGACGGGAGAGGCTCTGCAGAAGTTCTGCAGGGGAGCATGGGAGGAGGTAACAAGGGAGCTAGAGAGCAGGAGGACTTGGGAGGAGTGGAGAGGATGATTTGGGTGATATCTGCAGATGAGGTTGTTGATGTAGCTGGGGGCGATGTTGTATTATATGTTGCGGTTAGCATTTTCAATTTTTATCACGGTGAGTTAGGATATCGTTTCTTACTTGAATGTATTAGCAGCCTAGTCAACAAGAGCAGCTGGATGTGATGACAGCAGTGTCATGTTTGCACATTTTGTCCAAATACAGATCTCAAAAGTAGTGAGCAACTGGCGTCAAAATATTAACACAACAAAAAAAGATAATAACAGTTTATCCAACAAAAAAGTTGTTCAATAGATTTTATTCGGTGCTAGAAAAAAGCATACTTGCAGCTTATTTTCCTCTGGAAAGCCTCTTTAATCTCCTTGTTTCTTAGACTGTATATAAAGGGATTCATCATGGGAGTTAATACTGTATATAAGAAGGCCACCAAAGAGTCCACATCGGATGAGTAGGAGGCTTTTGGACGAACGTACATGAAGATAAGGGGCAGGAAAAATAAACTCACCACTGCAAAGTGAGAGGCACAGGTAGAAAACGTCTTCTTACGGCCAGCATGGGAACTAATTTTGAGGATCGCTATAATAATCTTAATGTATGATATGACAACTAAGGTAAAGCTTATCAAAATGAGAAAGGCAGCCATGGAAGACCCTACAGCTACGTTAAAGGATGTGTTAGCACAGGCCAACTGGAGCAGTGGAGGATGATCACAGTAGTAATGGTGGATGATATTGGGACCACAATAAGGTAACTTTAAGGCAAGAAGTGTGGCTGTGAGTGGAGTTGCAAAGCCCCCAGACCAAGCTACAGCTGAGAGTGCTAAATACAATCATCTTGTCATGATGGTTTGGTAGTGTAAGGGTGAGCATATAGCTATGTAGCGATCATAGGCCATTACGGCCAGGAGTAGACACTCTGTTGATCCTAAAGACAGGAAAATATACATTTGTGCAAAGCAGGCATTGTAGGAAATGGTATCCAGGTTCATAAGGAACTTGGCCAACATCTTCGGGATGGTTACTGAGGTGTAACTCATGTCTATAAAGGACAAGTTGCCAACAAAGAAATACATTGGGGTGTGGAGATGCTGGTCAAAGATGACCAAGAAGAAGATACTGCCATTGCCAGAGAGGGTGAGGAGGTAGATACAAAGTAATACACAGAAAAGCAAAATCTGGTAATTCTGGAGGCTCTGGAATCCGAAAATGATGAATTCAGTCACTTGGGTGAAAGTTACATTAGAAGAAGCTACTGATTGCAAGTAAGCTTCATTAACCTAGATAATATAAAATAAAGAAAATGACTTTATTATAGCCCACCCGAAGCTACAATAATTTTGGTTGTAAAACTAAAGCGTCCGTTCACAAGGATTCACCACAAGGTTAATTTTCATTATTTTAGCCATTTGACCCTCATTTTTAAATATATACATAGGCCTACGTATCCTACAACAACACCACACTAACAGAGGCCTCAATTTTTCTGACCTGGAACTGTATAACCTAGCATCTTTAACTAGACATGTGAGGGATTGAATTCATGGCACCTCTGTGTATACTGATAGTGAAAAACATGACCCCCTGAATGCTTTCCTATCCTTTCTTATACTATGGTTAGCATGGCATAAAATACACACATGCCACATGCTAAATAGCCATGCATCTCTCTTTCTTCCCTTATGGAACAACGCAGACCTCCTGGAGTGGCATCATGAAGGCCTGCGCATACTCGGCATTTAGGGATTTGAGAGTTGGTGAATGTGAAGAACTATGTCTTTTCACGGATGAACCCTCACCGCTTGCATGGTATCCTAATCTGGATGGTGTGCCCTGGTTGGGGCCTTCATAGGTTTGTTTATGTCGCCTTGATGTCAGCTTAGACTTCTTCTGGCGTACAAGGCTGAAATACATAAACATACCAGCATAAGTGCTCTCTTTTCTTTCTTTTTTTTTACTCACCTTGAAAATGGTCCCTAACTTAAATGTTGGAGAGGGTCTTGTTCGGGGTGACATACTGCTTATTTTAGGAAACAGACAGAAAAAGCAGCTAGAGAAAGATAAAGGAATTAGAGACTGGTATATCAGCTGGAGCAAGGGAATGGTATTCCTGAGTAAAGAAAAAGAAAGAAATTACATTTATCGTTGGCAAAAAACAGGGTTCCCTCCAGGGGCTCCCCGCATTGGCAACCTCCTCAGATGACAACATGCTGCCATGCTGAAAGCCCTCAGTAATAAACAATGGAGAGGGGAGGGACATCTTATGGAAGATACAACCCTCTAAAAAATTATTTTGACAAACAAGGGCAAAAAATATAAAATTTGCCCCTATTCAAGATGGCCACTACGACCTCAGGCCAGACCACGCATGCAGCACTAGGACTTATGCAGCCTGTCCGACTCAGCCCGGCCCACCAAGCCGGCTCTTGACGTTCGCGCATGCGCAGACCAGGCAGGAAGACGCTTTGGGACTCAGAAAAGCTGGTGCGAGGTGCGCGCCGCCCACTATAGTATTCAGGAATGAAGGTACAATATCACAAGGAGGGGAAGGTGGTGGGGGAGGAAGAAAGCAAAAAAGAGGGAGAGGGACGCACAGAAAGGAAAACGAGAAAGAATGGATGACAGGAGGGAGAAATGGAAGGCTAAGGCTAACTGAAAAATAGATGTAGCTGCTTTCTCTGCTGCAGGCTTGAGCAAATGCCAGTATATAAATGCAGATAGGAGCTCTTGAATAAGAGACAACTGCTGTCCCAAAAGACCCACAGAAGGAACTTCCCTATCTTATCAAGCGTTTTTAGCTGCCCAAGAATAGGGACTGCACCTGGGAGAGGCTTGAACCCCAGCTGGAAGCTGCCGACGGCAGAGGTAAGGGATGTTCGACCACCATTCATTGACCATGAGGTATGAGGACAAAAAAGGAGAATGCTGGGAGTGCACTAATTCTTTTCTTTTATAATGTTCACTGGTCCTGAGGGAGGAGCCAAGGCGGAGCTTGTCACAGGTATGCTGCCGTGGAGGCACCAGGAAAAGTTTTGCCTATAGTTCTACTTTAAATATAATAAGAATTTTTATTTTAAAAGTCAGTTAAACTTGTTAGGTTACTTTAACTGACACCAGTTGCCACCAACTGGCACCAATGAAGCTTATGCCTTTGAGCTGCAGATGTAGGAAACAAAGTAGATACAAAATGAAGGGTCCATGCACACTAGGCAGCAAAAAAAAAATGCCAGAACTGTTGGCAGAAAAAAAGTAGCTAAAAAAAAACACTCCTGTGGAGCATATTGTACACATATTTAGGTGCTTTTAGGCATTATAATCGTTTCCCCCCACTAGAAAAAATTGACACTCAACAATGCTTGATGCGCCTAAATGCCATGTTTGGGTGCATTAACATGCATTTATGCACAGTGCCTGTTTTTTGTTTTTTTTATTATTTTTTTAGACAGAGCAAGCGAGAGTTATAACCCCTGTCAGATTTTTTTACGCCATCTGTGTTTTATTGCAGAGATTTCCCTTCACTTCCTGTCCAATAGCCAAACAGGAAGTGAGAGGAAATCCCTGCAAATTAATGGAATTTCTTGGGGCCCGCCAGGTCACCAGAATTAGTGTCACCATTGGATTTCCCCTCTATTACTTTACCAGCGACAACCCAACATTTGGGATTTTCCTTTACTTTCACTTTCAATGATAATAGTAAACAGGACAAATAGAGAGGGTGAATCTCCTAAATGGGGGCTCAGACCGCAATAAAAACTGACAGATGTTCTAATCCCTCTCCACTCCACCCCAATCTAAAAAAAAAGTTTTGCCTTTAGTTATACTTTAACTCTTTTTTACCTCTAGATTACTCTAATGAGCCCCAATTAACTAATTCCCCTGTTCTCCCTAAATTTTATTTTCCTTGCAGACTTTTTTTTTTTACTTTTCTTACCCTTAAAAATGTCATTTTTTTTTTTTAGCTTTTATTTGTTTTGTTTGTTCAGTTTTTCCAGTGTCACATTAAAATCACAACATCGAAGGTAACAAAAGTCTTTATTTTCTTTGTAAATACCTCAGCAATGTTTTGTATCAGAACCATAACTTTAGTGTCATTTTAAATGGACAAATTAGAAAATAAAATGTATTTGAATACAGTAAGGCTAATTTTCTACACATTTTTTGAACAACATTCAAAGTGAAAAAAAGTGTGTTTTGTTTTTAGATTTGTTATGTCTATGAATACTTTTTGAAAGGCAATACCATAAAAAAAATGTTTTACTATGCTGATACTTTTTGACATTGTAGCATCTATAAAAGGTCAACAAAAATAATTTTTCAAAAGTCACCAAATGAAAACCTTGTTTGTTTTATAAAAACGTATTAATAAGATGAAAATATAAAATGTATAGCACATTCAGACAGCTGTGGGAAGGTACTATTTTCCTTTGAACTGCATAGAAGGCTTCTGTACTGCTGGTAGCATTATCCCTACACACACTTTTGTTTAGGATACAAACACTTTGTTTTAGGATAACATAGCTATATATATATATATATATATATATATATATATATATATATATATATACATTGCATATAGATATATATATTTATTGCAGATATATATATATACACTGCATATAGAAGTAGTAGTAATTGTTGTATTGTTATTATTATTATTATTATTATTAGCAGTAGTAGTAGTTGTAGTATCGGTAGCAGTAGTTGTATTTTTATTATTATTATTAGTAGTAGTAGTAGTTGTATTATTATTATTATTATTATTATTATTATTATTATTACAGCAGTAGTAGTAGTTGTAGTATTAGTATTAGTAGTTGTATTTTTATTATTATTATTAATAATATTATTATTAATAGTAGTAGTAGTACAAGTATTTTATTATTATTATTATTATTATTATTGTTATTATTATTATTATTATTATTATTATGTATTGACTCTCCTGGTACAGAACCTGTTTAAATATATTTAGTATATATTTTTAGCTTGTTAGTGTTAGTGTTGTTATTCAAAACCAAACTTACCAAACTTATCAAACTTACCTTCCATAGATCAGCCCCCATAGCAAAAAAAAAAAGAAATACCAGAAAACGTTCGCACTCTTAAGAATTTAAACTTTTTCAAAGTTGAATGACATAAACTGAACTTTACACGCACTGTTTAAATAAATTTAAATATTTGGCACACATTTTGCATAGCTTTGCCTTTGCTTTGCTCTGCTGATAATCAAACTACACTATTATTAATCTGCTATTTAAACCCCCTCGTTGTAAAACATACAAGGGGTGTAATTCTAATTATAAATCTCTGAGGAATAATTAGTCCTTGTTGACATCTGAGGTTCTTGTAATGTTCTGTTGATGTTGTTATTGTTGTGGTTATAATTAATTAAATTAAAAATAACTCTCTCATATGGCTTGCCCTGTAGAAGCTAATCAAAGGACTCATTGGTTGATTGGTAAAAGAATATAAAAAAATACATAAATATAATAAAATATATAAAAAATATATATATATATTTTATTTTTTTAAATTTTTGTTTTTTCCTTTATTATGTTCAGAGCTAAAAACTAAATACACTTAAAATGTCCTATTTTTTAAATGTTAGTTCTGTATATTTGAAATTCTATACATTATAATTTTGTATTTTTATTTTCAGCCACGTGTGTAGCTCTAGGCTCTTTCACGTGTTTATCTGGCTATTCTTAACTGTTCTGTTAATAATGTCTGCTTACATAGCTAAAAAACTACACATACAACAGCATGATTACAAGCAGAAAAGGGTAAGAACAGGAAAGTCCACAAATGTTTATATCAATAAAAGTTTCAAGTGAGACAACTGGTGTTGCTTGAATCTATTATTGGAATAAACATTTTCAGATTTCAACAATCTGGTGCCTCACTCCAGTTCTCATGTCTTCATCCAGTTCCCTTTGTTTTCTTGCCTCCTTGGTTTGCCAGTGTCAAAAATGAATGTTCCAAAAGGAGGTGGAATACTTCATATATGGTATCCAGAGATGGGGGAAGAGTTTGATCTGAACACAAGTTTGGCCCAAACTTCACCTGTTCGCCCATTCGGTGAATGTCCAAATTTGCAGGTAGCTCGACAGGATGTTCACCCGCCGAGCATCCCACAATGCACTGCGTGCTTCAAAGTGCATTCTAAGGCCCTAATTGGATGAAGCCAGCTGTCAGGTGCAAGGCTTCTCCAATTAGCACTGTCAGAGCCCTAATTGGACAAAGTGATGAATACTTTCTCCAATCACGGCTCAATACTCATAGTCCCACCCCATACTATAAAAGCTAACTTTAAATAGCCAGCACTTGTAGTGTGTTGATGTGGAGATAGAGCAGGGCTCTGTTTGCTACTAGCAGTTAGTGTGTTCACTTATTGTGATTCTGAGCGTAGGGTGTGTTAGTTTAGTGTTTTAGTGTAGTGCAGTGTTTAACACAACATTCCATAACATTTAGTGCTATATAAAGTGCTGTATACCCTTTTTTTTTGGTTGCTGCGTGTTTTTTTTTTCTTTATGACTTTTTTTTTTGTCCCCTGCCTGCCCCATTGTCAGCTCAGCTGCAGTTTTTCTTAATGCGACGTGGTGTTCCCACTTTTTTATTTTTTTATAGTTTTTGCATTTCTGTCAGCCTTAGTCCTCAATTTAAAGTGCACCAAACTCCACTTTTCAGTGAATAAAGTGCATAAAATCAGATTTTTGTTTTAATTTTCAGATTTTCGTTCTTATTTTAAGATTTTCATTCTTTATGATTTTCTGATTTCTAATTTTTGGATTTTCGCTCTTTTCGGCTTTCCGTTCTTTTTGAAAATTTGTTTTCGTATGCATTCGTCAAAAGAGTCATTTATTCATTTGGATGCTTCTGAACGAATGAATATGCCGAATTTCGAATTTGGAACGAAACAAATTGCACATATCTAGCCAGCAGCGTCTGTGTCCACACAGGTCCGTCCTCAGGCAGGGCACCTTTGTCTCTGTTTAGTGTTGTTGCCCGTGATATCCAGCCACAGCATATAGTGGAGGTGGTGGACTGGCTTACTAAATCATCCTCATCCTCCTCATCCTCTATGAACCTTCAAGCTGGCACATCAGCGCTGCCAGGGTGGCTTATTCTGCCTCCTTGTCCACAGCTACTCCTGCCATAGCTCCAGCATCATGCATGGAGGAGTCAGTGGAAATATTTGAACACAGCATCAGCCATTTGCTTCTTGAGGATACACACCCATTAACACCCATTACTCGATTCAGATGTTGGTTCTGAAGTAGAGGAAGGGACTAACTAGAGCCAACAGAGAGTGGAGAACACTGAGTAACAACCAATTGGCAGTCATGTTCCCCCAGCTGCAACGTATTGCCAAGTTGTCTCCAGTGGTCATAAGGATGGAGGGGATGCTGATGATAAGGTCACTGATGTGACTTGGGTGCTGGATAGAGCAGAGGAGGAAAGTGAGGGAAAAGCAAAACCCCAATAAGGCAGGATGTCCTTCAGAGTCAGGCATCATGGAAGAGTAGAGAGCAGGCACCCTATGCCATCAGTTTGTGGATCTGTTATCTCCTGGCCCCACTCCCCACAGCTCAGCTGTCTGGGCCTTTTTTAGCACATGTGCAGCCAATGGCACTGTTGCAATTTGCAATCTCTGCTGCAAGTGGATCAAATGTGGCAAAAACACCAGCCATTTGGGTACCACATGCTTGACAAGGCATTTAACCTCCTACCGCTCAGCTCATTGGCAGGAGCCACATTCAAGGGAGCAAACTCTTCTCCTCCCTACTCACCTTTCATGTATAATCCTGCTATATTTCATGACCTCTCAGCAGCCTCCACTGACAGGGATTATGGAAAGCGTGGGGTGTCACAGGTCCTTGCAACACGTCTGCCAGCAGCACACCATCAGCTGTAGAGTATAGCAGGCAAATTTCTCTGCCCCAGCTGCTGCATTGAAAAAAAAATACACTCACTGCCACTCACATGCACAGTGTCTAAATTCCAGCTTGTCAAAATTGCTGCCTTCTACATTTCCGTCTGGTGGATTCTGCCCCCTTCCTTGAATTTGCAGAATGTGCTGTACAACAATTGCAAATTCCCTTTCACCATGTCTTTTCACATAAGGCCATTCCAGCTCTGTACCATCATGTGGAAGGCAATGTTTTGGCATTGTTGGGCAAGGCAGTAAGCAGCAAGGTCCACCTTACTGCTGACTCATGGTCCAGCAAGCATGGTCAGGGATGATATATTTTTTTCACAGCACACTTGCTTGCAACTAGGAAGGATACAGGACAGGGCTCAGTGCTGGAGCTTTTTTTGCCACCATGTCTCCATACAGGTGATGGTGATGCTGCGAGCTCTGTCAGCTCCACTCCCTCTTCCTCCTCCTCCTCCATGCCCTGTTCTGCTGGATTGTTCTATGAACCACCAGTACCCCCTAGGTGTTCAAGGGGCCATTCAGCGAGTCAGGCTAAAACTCAGTCAGGCGAGTCAGGTACGAAAACTTGAGCCAGGAATGGTGGTGTGCAATAATGACACTAACCTTCTGTCTGGCCTTCGACAGGGAAAGTTGACACATGTGTCATGTCTGGCATGTGTCCTCAGGTTGATGGTTCAGCGTTTCTTAAACAGATATCCAAGTTTTCAAGATCTTCTAAAGCATACCAGATGAGTCTGTACCAATTTCAGGCGGTCATACACAGCCAGTATTCAGTTGGCTGAAATTAACTGGGAATTCCACCTGCCCATAAACCGCTTGATTTGTGACATGCCCACCAGATGGAACTCAATTTCGGTGATGCTGCAATGGCTGCACATGCAGCAGAGGGCCGTCAAGGAGAACCTGTGTGAGCATGGCACAAGGACAGACTTAGGGCACCTCAGCTTTTTTTTCACAATGCCAATGGCCTCTGATAAAGGATGCATGTACTGTACTGTCAACATTTGAGGCGGCAACAGGGATGGTGAGTTGTGACAATGCATGCATCAGTGACACAATCCCTCTTTTGTTCCTGCTGGAACATACTCCACATGGCATTATGAACAGGGCACTTGAGGCAGAGCAGCAGGAGGAAGAGGAGGACACTTCCTTTCCTCTCAAGGCCCGTTTTATGCAGACACTATTCTTGCGATACTCCATAACACACAAGAGGAGAAGGAGAAAGAGGAGGATTATGGCATTTTTGGAAGCGGAAGACGGAAGACAGAGGAAGACATATGTCAAACCTTAAGAGATGGTTTTCAGTCCCCAGAAATTTTGGGAGTAGTACATGGCTGGGAGGAGTCAGTTCCAGATACTGTAATCCTCAGTGACCCCAAGGATGCTGCTTCTCATGGCAAATTTGCGGTGCATGGGCTCCCTTATTCCTCAAAGTCTGCAAAAGGACCCGAGAATTTGTGGTATCAAGGATTAGGATCATTATTGGTTGACAACCCTCCTTGACCACCATTACAAGGGGAAAGTCTCACCCGTCCCATCCTCACAGAGGGAGCATAAGATGAAATATCTTGAGGACACCTTAAAGAGGAGTTTATGTAACGCTTTTCCAGACTCTGGTACGTTACAGTCTCATGGAAAATCTAATTTTAAGGCTTCTGTTGGTCAAAAGAGCAGCGGTGGAGAAGAAGGCTACCCCAGGGATGCATTTTTTAAAAATTTTTAGACCTCGGCACCCAGGGCTGTCAGCTTCAACGTCCTATCGGCAGTATCTGTATCAAATGGTGGAAGATTATCTAGGGGCGAAAACAGATATGGAGAGCTTTCCAGTAGACGATCCACTGGGTTTCTGGGTCATGAGAATAGACCACTTGCCAAAACTTGCCCAGTATGCAATTGAGGTGCTGGGATTCCCTGCAGCTGCCAGAGGTTTTGTGACAGATAAAAGAGCGCATCTGTCCGTGGACCGGCTGACATTTGTAAAAATGAATCAGTCCTGGATTAGCAGCAGCTATCAAGCTCCTGATGCCGATGTTGCTGATTAAGTGTTATTGCGATTGCTAATCTCTGCAAGACTTTCTAGACTGTTTTTACAGCAAGGCCAATTGTTTTCTTCAAGACTATCTCTAGAATGGTACAGGGTGAAGGCACCAACAACACCCAAAGACCAATTTTTCTGCAACTGTTGTTTAAAGGGGCGTAAAATTTTATTATTTTACAGCAAGGACAATTTTTCCTTTCATCAAGGCTACCTCTAGAATGTTATGGGGTGAAGGCACCAACAACACCCAAAAACTGTTTGAAAGGGGTGTCAAAGTTAAATTAAGTGTTATTGGGATTGCAAATCTCTGCAAGACTGTCTGGACTGCCTAGCTTTGTGGGTGTTGATTTTATCTTGAAGTCATTTTTTGGTGTAGGTGTGTCAAATGTACATTTTTTGCAGCAAGGCCAATTCTTGCTTTCATCAAGACTACCTCTAGAAAGTTAAGGGGTGAGGGCACCAACAAAACCCAAAGACCAATTTTTCTCGCAACTGTGTTTCAGGGGCGTCAAATTATAATTTTTGCAGCAAGGCCAATTATTGCTTTCATCAAGACTACCTCTAGAATGTTACGGGGTGAAGGCACCAACAACACCCAAAGACCAATTTATCTTCACCTGTTTGACAAAAGCGTCACATTTACATTTTTTACAGCAAGGCTAGTTCTTGCTTTCATCAAGACTACCTATATAGGGTTACGGTGGGAGGGCACCTCCAACACCCAAAGCTTAATTTTTCCACACCTTTTACTTCTATCCAGTCTCCAAAAGAGATGCCCGACTTTATCTAAAAACAAATGTTGGCCTGAGTGTCCTATGCTGTAGGCTTGCTCACTGTGGTGCAAAACTTTGTTATTTCCATCCAAAGTCTGCCACAGAGACACCAGAATTTATCCAAAAAAGTCTCCAATCTTGTTCCGAGTGCACTAACATGTGGCTTCATCATACAGACTGGCTCCCCGAGCCGTTGTTTAAGATAAAGAAATCTAAAGGATATCGTACAATAAGACCGTATAGTGCATGGCCACCTTTATACATCTAAAATGAACTACTCTACCTTTCAGTGCTATTAATTGTTAATGGCACCCCAGACACGGAAGCAAGTGCCACATTTTGCCGCGTGAAAAAATGTGCAACAAACTTGGCAAAATGCACAGTAAAAAACGTGCAAACCCCAACACACCAAAATGTCCCACAAGCTACTTTGCAATATTTGTTGCACATAGGACAGTCCATTAAAATTTGTGAGCTGTCCTAAATCTGCAAAAATGTGCCAAAAAATGTGTGCTCTTACTACACTAGGTGTAAATGGGGCCTGAAAGTGAGATTGGTTGTCATGATTTACCTCCTTGCTGCATTGTTTCTCCTAAACCTGTTTCCATTCACATGTGTTGTTTGGCTTTTGTGCTCACCTATGGGCATTGCCTACTATTTTGTGGGTTTATATTTCCTTTCTCCTCTTTCGCCTCCTGGCCCGCCTCCCAGTTTGCTTCTCTATATAAGACATGCTTGTTGCCTGAGCAACTTCCTAGTTCTCTGAGCGCCTATTTGCCCAGTATTACATGCATTCATTATCTGACTTCCCGTGTACTGACTCCTGCTTCATCTACCATTTGTGCTTGTCTGCCGCCTGCCCTAACCCCAGCATGTTTCCTGGATTTCCTTCTGTCTCCTTCACACATGAGTGCTCTCTGCATCTTTAGCTGGACATACCTGAGGGTCGCGACCTGCTGTTCCATCCCCACCATCAGAAACCCTGGTGAAGAAGTAAGCTAGGGCTTAGACTCTGTGCCCTGAGGATCCTCAAGTTGGCAATCTACAAGGGCTCATTATCACTGAAAACTGACAATGGTGTGTTTACACAAGAACAATTATGAATGGGCGTCTCCATCCACTCCCTCCCTTGCATATATTTGTATAAAGCTGGCCATACACTATGCAATATGATTGTACAATTTCCTTTAGATTTACCAAGATTATGTAATAGTAGGGCCCACCTGAATAATCCATTTGATTCAATTAGTATCAAATCAGGCAGGCCCTTGCTATACATAGCTGATGGTAGATCTAAGTGGAAATTGTAAATTTAGATTGTATAGTGTATGTGCAAGGACCCTGATGAAGTCACGTGACCCAGGACGTAACGCAGAGGGCATTTTGTGGATTCAGAACAAAGTATGAATATTGTTATATCTACCCCTGATCAGATTGTTGAAAATATATATGAAGTGTACACTTCTTGAAAAGAATCTCCCCTGAGACAGACTCAGCGTGAAAATCATTTCTGAGTTTATTTTCGCTTTTTTGGTTAGTTTTATACACTTTCTGTTAGACAAAGAATACAGTATATGCAAAACATGTTGTTATGACAATACATAAGATTTTAACAGTGTCAGCAGTTTTAGTACTGATTTCAGCATTTGATCATAACTATTATTAAATTATTTTGGTAATTTCCCCTTTAAGCATTGGATGGTGACGTCATGTCTGCTGTTGGTGCAACTTCTCGGAAGAGACAGGAAGCAACAGCCTTGTTAACTTGATAACTTGATAACTTGATAACTTGTTGCGGTTTGGCTTCAGACTGGAAAAGAGGAACTAGCAGATATCTGCTTTTATCTGAAAAAATTCTTAGAATTAAGAATTTTAACATTTCAAACCACTGATGCAATATTACATTTGAAATAGTCATTTTAATATTTTTACCTGGTAACACCTTATTCACATCCATTACAGGTGGAGCCTTATTCATGTCTAATGTGAGTGAGGTTTTAATCAATAAAATACAAATATGATTTTACTACACTATTGGAGGAGGTTTTTACCCCTTTTGTCTTTACACACAATTGGAGCAAATCTATATGAGAATATGGGCATATAACTGTCTTAAAGGGGCTCATACCCTATTATCCTAAAGAGCACCCAGGAAGAAATGAGTACCTTAGTGGACAGGAGGAGCACGAGATCTTGTTACAAGCATGGTAAAGAAGGTGTGGTCCACCCTATTCTGTGATGCAGTATGGCAGTGCATGATGAGATATGAAGTTTCCTGGATTGTCACATGATAATACAGAAAGTGATGGAATCAGAAAGCATTGTGTAAAATTTTGAACAGGGAGGTGAAGATTGAAGGCTGCCATGGACTAGGTAAGTGAGAGATGAGCACAAGTGAGAGAAAAGACATTAAAAAAAGCTTCTATTAAATTATGAAAAGTGAAATTTTGCCTGAAAAGGTGTACTTTATAAATCAAGCTATGATGAATTACATTGTGGAGAATCTCAGGAAAGGTTTTATTCACCCATGCTCCTTCCCCACAGGCACAAGTTTCTTCTTTGTCCACAGAAAAGATGGTACTTACATCCTTACAAAAATTACAGTGGTCTTAACAAGATTACAATTCCCAATAACTATCCTTTAACCATTTATCAAGGAAAAGTTTAGCTGAATCCAAGGTTCTTGGGTTTTTTCCAGACTGGACGTGAGGGGAGCCTACAACTTAATTTACATTTTTCCAGGTCATGAGAACATGTGAAAAAAAATCTCATTGTCCTATCTAAGCTCTGGGAACATTATCTCTATGATAAACTTTTGAAATCCATTTTAACCAAGCTTAAAGTATGTGTAAAGGTTTGTTTTTTAAAAAACAAACATGTCATGCCTACCTCCTCTGTGTAGCTGGTTTTGCACAGAGTTGCCCCGATCCTCCTCTTCTGGGGTCCTTCAGCGGCGTTCCTGGCTCCTCCTCTTCTCGAGTGCCCCCGTTGGAGAGCCGGTCTCCCTCGGGGCACTCGTGCTGGCGTGCTCCTGTGTCCATTGACACAGACAGCAGGACTCGGCCCCGCCCCTGGCTCCCGCATAATTGGATTTGATTGATAGCAGCGGGAGCCAATGGCTACGCCAACGCTGTATCCTGGCCTAGGCCGACAAGGCCCAGGCCTAGGGCAGCACTTTGTAGGGGGGCAGCACGGAAAGAGTCCCCGCTGGCTTGCGCTACACTGTTAGTGTAGCACCAGTCTTATGGGGAAGACTGGGCAGAGAGGCAAATTAGTCTAGCGCTATAAAAAAAATCTATATAAAAACTCTACAAATATATAAATCTATCTATCTATATATATAGATATCTATCTATCTATATATATAGATAGATATCTATATATATATATATATATATATATATATATATATATATATATATATAGATCTATATAAAAACTCTGGAATAGAAACACTATGTGGAAGCTCTCTTTCTTTACTTTCTCCTCGCCATATTTGGAGGATTGTCGCTGATCGGGTGGAACCCGGTGGAAGATCCCAGCCTACACCCAGATAAAGAACCGGACCAACAAGAATACGAACAAGGGGGTGAGGTCTACCCTTACCCCTCCCCAGAACGTAAGAACCATGAGGTCTTTCCCGTCTACCTGGCTTCTCCTAGGGATTGGAACCAGATCTAACCCTACCGTTTTGATGGTACAAGCCTTTACGACTCACCGCCAAGGGCCTGTGAGTCCAACATCTCTGGTAAGGGCATTATATTTATCTCTGCTGAAGTGTGCGTTTTGAAGACCTGGCTTTGTATGCTGATATGCCTTACTTCTTGTGGTGAAAAGCGTCTACACAAGCTTTGAACATCATGCATCCCCAGGAGTTACCAATCCATATAGACTTTTACAGTCACATATATGTCTATAAGTTTTTTCATTCTTAGTTCATACAATTTCTTATGTTCACATTGTTGGTGCATTTTTGTCATGATAGACATATGACACCGCTTTTGCACTTTCCATGTTTGTATTACCCTGTCAGTAGAGTCTTTGAGACCACTTATTATACTTGGGTTAATCCTTCTTATGTTTGCTTTATTTGATGTCACAATCAATGAGACACATTTATATGGTTTTATGACATCAACCAAGTTGAGAATTCTTGAACACATTTGTCCTTTAGTTTAGAGCCTTATATCTTATAAAGGCTGTTTATACACCTGACAATTTTGTACATCACTTTCACTGCTGTGAGTTTTTATATAGATTTTTTTATAGCGCTATATTGTCTTTCATTCACTTTACAATTAGTCTTATTGTAGTGTTGGCTGCTTTCTTATCCAGAGTTGGCGCGGCAGTTCCCTCTAATTGTTTAAATTAGTCTAGCGCCCCCATAAAGCGGCCGCACCGCTTCCGGTATGCGAGCCTCTGGCATTCCGCAACGGTGGGGGGGTGCTTCTAATTTTGACTGTCCTCTCATCCTGGACCACAAACCTTCCTCACTGTGCTATATGTTTTCTGCTGCACCATTGGCATGGTTATATCTTCTTAGTCCTCTCCATAAAATTATCAGAAATTTGTGCTTAAAGTAGAACTATTGGCAACACTTTTTTTTTCATTTCGGATAGAATAAGGGAGTGTTATAACCCCTGTCAGTTTATTTTTTACCATCTCTGTCCCATTGCAGAGATTTCCCTTCACTTCCTGACCCATAGGCAAACAGGAAGTGAGAGGAAATCTATGCTAATTAAGGGAATCCATCCCCCCCCCCACAGGCCCTCAGAACTAGTGTCCCCACTCAAAAATTTTCAGGGCAGGTGTTAAACAGCAAGGGGCGTGGCCTTGACAGGAAGGGGTGGGTCATATTTAAATTAGGGGGTGCACGAGTTTAGTCAGGCCTAGGGCAGCACAAAACCTAAATACACCACTGGGCTGCGCTGCTATCAATCTATCCAATCAGGACCCGAGACACCGGCTAGAGCTGGTAGGCTCGTCCCCGTCGCTGGAAAGGCCGGTTTCAGATAAGTAAAAGGGGGGCTCTGGCGGGCTGCACGACAGGAGGTTTTTCACCTCAATTCATAATACAGACAATGGTCAGCAATAAATATCAGTGAGGTCAATGCATTAAGGTGAAAAAGCACTTTAAGTCTGCTTTCTTAGATACATCATTCCGGACATTGGAATCTCCATGGATTTTGCAAAGTACAAGTGATCCCTGGCTGGGCTTTACCCCAAGAGTTAAATATAATGCAGCACTTCATTGGTATTGTCAAACTCTGCATAACATTCATCAGACATTTCTCTATAATTATCACACCTATTACAGCCTTGCTACAAAAAGTTACTGTTCTTACAGTATATTTGCTCCCCAAAACCTCTGTCAGCCTTTGAAATCCTTGGTTTTAGCTCCTATACTTACATATGTGGATCCAAACCCTACTGTTTTCCTTAGAAGTCAATGCCTCAAAAGTTGGAGCTGGAGCCATACTCACAGCATTTGCCATCTGCCAATCAGCTACACCCATGCATCTTCTCTTTTAAGAAAGGAGTGGTGCCATTGGCTTGAAGGTGGCCAGCACCCCTTTATTATTACCATGAGAATGTGGAAATATATTAAAACAGCTAAAACAGCTAAATGTTTAGAGAAGCAGAATATCTTTCCACCCACACTTTTCCCAGGAGTAAATTTCACTGATCTTTCTTTTCCATTGCCACGGCAGGGAAAGCAAAAAGCAGTGGCGGCCTGTCCATAGGGGGCACATGGGTGCCGCCCCCCCAGCAGTAAAAAAAATAAATAAAAAAAATGTAAAAAAAACTAAAATTGAAAAAAAATTCCTTTACGTGCACTGTGTTCAGGCGCCGGGCACAGTGCACTATGGGAAGCGCCACGTCAATGCAATCACGAGATTGCAGACGAGGCACTTCATTCGCAGGATTTTTACCTGCTTTGTGGTGAATTCCATCGCGCCGAACAACTTCCGACTGTAGTATCACTACAGGCGGGTGCTTTGTTCTTCGAGTTAAGACGTTACTTCTGGTTTCCCTGTGCCAGAGAGAAACCGGAAGTGATGTCAGAAGCTCCTTGGAATGCACGGCCTGAGGAAAGCTGGTAAGTAAGGCTGCAAAATAGGTGAACTGCGAGCACCATGCTTGGCACTCGCAGTCCACTCAGCTGTGTTAGGAAAGCAAATGACTATTCGCTTTCCTAACACTGAACTGCCTCTCTGCCAATCCGGTGCTCGGGTCTGTTACCTGTCACCTGATTGGCTGAAACGACAGGCGCCGTTACAGGACACCTATCAGGAGGCAGGAGACGCATGAAGGACCCTGCTCGTCGCCATTACCCGCTTCCCCACAGACACAGGGTAAGTGCTGGGCAGACAGATGATGGGCAGTTGAGCACACTGGCAGCATTTGATGGGCACACTGGCAGCATATGATGGGCAGTTGGGCACACTGGCGGAACTTGATGGGCAGTTGGGCACACTGGCAGCATATTATAGGCACACTGGCAGCATATGATGGGAACACTGGCAGCATTTGATGGGCACAGTGGCAGCGTTTGGCACAGTAGCTGCGTTTGATGGCACAGTGGCTGCGTTTGATGGGCACAGTGGCTGCATTAATGGCACAGTGGCTGCGTTTGATGGCACAGTGGCTGCGTTTGATGGCACAGTGGCTGCATTTGATGGCACAGTAGCTGGGTTTGATGGCACAGTGGCTGAGTTTGATGGCACAGTCGCTGCGTTTGATGGGCACAGTGGCTACAATAATGGCACAGTGGCTGCGTTTGATGGCACAGTGGTTGCGTTTGATGGCATAGTGGCTGTGTTTGATGGGCACAGTGGCTGTGTTTGATGTTTTTTTTTTTTTCAAAATTTTTTCAGTTTCTTTGCGCCCTCCCAAAAAATTTTGAGCACCAGCCGCCACTGCCCCAAAGGACTTTCTAGCTTTGAGATTGTTTGCACCACTTCATTGCAGACTCAAAGTCCTCCTCAATGCTCATTGCTTCCAAACTGCAGGCCACTCTGATGTCTGCAAGACTCTCTCAATAATACTGTGACTTATGATGGTCTTCATTAGGAATTTGGGTGACTTACATAGTTACATAGTTACATAGTAGGCATGGTTGAAAAAAGACTCAAGTCCATCAAGTCCAACCTATGTGTGATTATGTGTCAGTATTACATTGTATATCCCTATATGTTGCGGTCATTCAGGTGCTTATCTAATAATTTCTTGAAACTATCGATGCTCCTTGCCGCTCTTACTGTAGAGAACCCTCTACGTAGTTTAAGGTTAAACCTCTTTTCTTCTAATTTTAATGAGTGGCCACGAGTCTTGTTAAACTCTCTCCTGCGAAAAAGTTTTATTTCTATTGTAGTGTCACCAGTACGGTATTTGTATATTGAAATCATATCCCCTCTCAAGCGTCTCTTCTCCAGAGAGAATAAGTTCAGTGCTCGCAACCTTTCCTCATAACTAATATCCTCCAGACCCTTTATTAGCTTTGTTGCCCTTCTTTGTACTCGCTCCATTTCCAGTACGTCCCTCCTGAGGACTGGTGCCCAGAACTGGACAGCATACTCTAGGTGCGGTCGGACCAGAGTCTTGTAGAGTGGGAACCTTGTTAAGTTTGTGCTAGGACTAGGACTCCTGGAACCAAGACATCTGGCCTTCTCTAGTGGCTACCCATTCCCAACTGTCCTTAGACTCACCTCTCCATGAACTTTTCATCGACCCCAACTGTTCTGTAGGCTAGGCCATCTGGATACTTTGAATCATTTTAACAAGATGGCACACTTTGTGGATTCACTTAAATTACCTTCAGCTAACCAACAGCATCTTTGTTTATTAAACACATTTTAAGGTTGCGTACAATTCCTTTGCACATTATCTCTGATTGGGGTTCATAATTTCTTCTGGCAAGCCTTCTGCTCGCTGCAGGGAATCTTTTTCCTTTTCTTCTGCCCACCATCCCAGTCAGGTGGCCAGACTGAAAGGAATATTTTCTTCAAATGCTTTGTATTAGATAACCAACTGGACTGGACATCTCTGTTGCCATGGGCTGAATTAACCCATAATGGTTGCCCTCATTCTTCCTCTGGGTTTTTTTGTGTCTATGGTCTTTATACGAAGCTATGTTCACTTTTCAGCCTGTCATCCAGTGTCCCTGGTGCCATAATGGTAGTCCAAAACTTTGTCCCGAGTACAGTTTATGATAATCTGTCTTCCACTGCATCTGCCCAGAACACTTTCACTGATATTCATTGCTGACCATATGCTCTCGCGACCACTGATGTGGTCGCGAGAGCGCAGTGAGGTATGGGTGCCTGTGTCCTCTGCTGGAAGTAGTGATGTGTAGCAGATGCATCACTAGAGTTGGCTGGATAGCTGGAACAATAGATGACAGCAGGAACAGCAGGCCTGTAGCTGATTTTGTTTTCTGGGTCTACGGCGAGGTGCTGATGACCATTTACCACTGTGATTGGACCCAGTGGGACCCAATCCGCTGGTACCCACTGATCCTTCCTGAAGCAGACAGAACGGCAGTCTGCCTATGTAAATAAGGCAGATTGCCGTTCTGTGACAGGAGAAGACAGAGATCTTGTGTTTCTGCCAAGCAGGAACATGGATCTCTGCCTTCTTACAGTACAAACACCTCCCACACAGTTAGAAAGCACTCCCTGGGGACACATTTAACCCTTTGATTTCCCCTGATGTTAACCCCTTCCCTGCCAGTGTCATTAGTACAGTGATGGTGCATTTTTTTTTAGCACTGATCGCTATATTAGTGTCACTGGTCCTCAAAAAAGTGTCAAAAGTGTCAGTTAGTATCTGATTTGGCCGCCGCAATGTAAAAAAAAAATAATTAAAATTCCATAAAAATATCACATAAATTGTAGACGTGATAACTTTTGCGCAATCCAATCAATATACACTTGTTAGGATTTTTGTTTACCAAAAATATGTAGCAGCATACATATTGGTCTAAATTGATGAAGAAATTCATTTTTTTTTTTTTTTTTTTTTACATTTTTTTTTAATTGGATATGTTTTATAGCAGAAAGTAAAGAAATATTGTTTTTTTTTTTTCAAAATTGTCAGTCTTTTTTTTTTGTTTTTTTTTTGTTTGTAGCACATAAAATAAAAACTGCAGAGGTGATTAAATACTACCAAAAAAAAAGGAGAAAATTACATCAATTTTCATTTTTGTACAGCGTAGCACGAATTGTCAGTTTAAGTGCTGTATCGCAAAAAATGGCCTGGTCATGAACAGGGGGTTAAACCTTCCAGGACTGAAGAGGTTAATAAACATTTGTCCTATTTTTTTTTCTGCTTGTTGGATATCGTCTACTTCATTTCTGCAGTTACATTTCATTCCTAAAAGCTGACCAAAGCTGATGGTGACAGCCAGGGCTGTCTTTAACCACTTGCTTACTGGGCACTTACACCCCCCTCCTGCCCAGACCTATTTTCAGCTTTCAGCGCTCTCACACTTTGAACGACAATTGCGCGGTCATACAACACTGTACCCAAATGAAATTTTTAAACATTTTTTTCACACAAATAGAGCTTTATTTTGGTGATATTTAATCACCACTTTAGGATATTTATTTTTTGCTAAACAAACAAAAAAAGACAGACATTTAAAAAAAAAAAATACATGTTTCATAGTTTGTTATGAATTTTGCAAACGGATAATTTTTCTCCTTCTTTGATATTCGCTGATGAGGCTGCACTGATGGGCACTGATAGGCTGCATTGATGGGCACTGATAGGCTGCATTGATGGGCACTGATATGCTGCATTGATGGGCACTGATAAGGCGGCACTGATGGGCACTAATAGGCAGCACTGGTGGGCACTGATAGGTTGCATTGGTGGGCACTGAGAGGTAGCAATTCGTAAATTTGAAGATTCGAAAATTTGAAAATCTGAAAATAAGAAGGAAAATCCAAAAATTTGAAAGAATAACTAACTAATAATAACAACTAACTATTAAATTATAGGTATTGGAATTTCCTTTCAAATTTGGCTTAGTGAACGTAATGAATACAAATTTATCCGAAGTTACAAATTATCCGAAAATAACGAATGCTGCATCTAAACAAATGGAACTGAACAAAACAATAATGAATAATAATAATAATAAAAAGTTATTATTATTGATATTTATTATTATTAATTCGTTAGTTCCATTCGTTTAGATGCGGCATTCATTATTTCAGATAATTCGTAACTTCGGATAAATTTGTTACGTTCACGTTCAGCCAAATTTGAAAGGAAATTCCAATGGCTATAATTTAATAGTTAGTAGTAGTTAAGTTATTATTAGTTAGTTATTATTTCAGATTTTCAAATTTTTGGGTTTTTTTTGGATTTTCAAAATTTCCAAATTCTTGAATTTCCGAATTTACAAATTTGCAAATTTTCTAATATTCAAATTTATGAATATTCAGAAACATTCGTTAAACGGGTTTTTGTTAATTCGGATATTTCCAAATTAACTAATTTGTCGAAATTCATTAAAATACTAATTCAGAGCAAAACGCATTGCACATGTCTAATTGATTAATTTGAGCAAAAGTTATAGCTTTCAAAGTTAAAAGTTAAAGCTTCTACAAACTGTGGTATATATACTGGAATTTGTAGTTATTTATTTTTTTTACACTATTAATGGCGGCGATCAGTGACATATATCCCGGGCGTTCGATATTGTGGTGAACAATTGGACACTAACTGACACTTTTGACACTGTGGGAACCGGTGACTCTAATACAGTGATCAGTGCTAAAAATATGCCGTGTCACTGTACTAATGACAATGGCAGAGAAAGGGTTAAATATCTAGGGTGATCAAAGGGTTAAACGTGTGCCTAGCCAGTGTTTATGTGTAACCTTTATGTAGAGAGGACAAGAACAGTCAGCCATTGGCACCGCATCCCATAAAGAAATACACAAAAGAAAGGGGGATGGGGTAAAGTTACCCCAGAGACTTTAAAGGTGCTTAAATACTAAAGTAGGTGGAGTAAAAAAGTATGTATGCAGAGTCTAACCGTACAAAAATGTATTTATTCTATTTAATAAATAAGTGAGTGGTATCTACTAAGTGTTTTTTCTTATTGTCTTTGTAAAGCCTGATATGGATATTGAGAGACCTGTTTTTAACTTTTGATAATATGTATTAAATAGAATAAATACATTTTTGTACGGTTAGACTCTGCATACATACTTTTTTACTCCACCTACTTTAGTATTTAAGCACCTTTAAAGTCCCTGGGGTAACTTTACCCCATCCCCCTTTCTTTAGTGTTTATGTGTACTGTATGTGCTGTCCATCACATCCCTGCTTTCAGAACGGAGCTCTGCCTTGTTTACATATGCAGAACTCAGTCCAGTCTTGCTGCCCCCCAATCAGCGGGTGCCGGCAGACATGTTTTTGCCGGAATCCGCTGATCAGCTTCTGCTGTGACTAATCACAGCAGAAGCGGCACGCCCCCTACCCGGAAGTGCAGAATCACGTATATATATATATATATATATATATATAAATATTCTTTAGGGCCCTGGTCCTAGCCATCGGCCCTGGTATAGGCAGTTGGTTGGGTCTTAGGGGGAGTTATGCAAATATCAAAATGCCTTAATGCCTTGATTGTAGACACGTGCGGTTCGTTTTATCCCGTATTTAAATTCAGACGAATTTTAGTTTTTCGGAAATTCAGATGTATCCGAATTTCCGAATTACAATAGCACCGAATTCAAACGAACCCGAAATAACGAAAAAGAATTCAGTTGAAATTCGAATAGTTTTCGAATACTTTTCAAATAGTTTTCAAATTAGAAAAGTTTTCGAATTTGTATAAATTTCAAATTTGCATAGTTTTCAAATGCTAATAGATTTCGAATTCGAATAGTTTTCGAATTTCCAAAGAGAATAAAATAGAATAGAAAAAAAAACTGAAAAAGAAAAGAATATAACAGAAAATAAAAGAATAGAATATAATAGAGTAAAACAGAACAAAATAGAATAGAAAATAAAAGAACAGAATAGACTAGAATATAATAGAAACAAATAAAATAAAACAGAATAAAATAGAAAGAATATAACCATCTTCTGAAATTTGAATTTCAAATAGAATTTGAATTTGAATACATAAGAAAAGGATAGAATAGAAAAAAAAAAGGAATAGAACAAACTATAATAGAATAGAATAGAAAATAATACAAAAATAGAATAGAATAAAATAGAAAGAATATAACCATGTACCGAAATTCAAATTTTGAATAGAATAAATTTGAATACAAAAATAGAAAACATTTGAATCAATACGAATAAACGAAATGAAATCTAAAAAAGGAATAAACAAATTTAACGAAACAAATTTGTGTAAATAACAAATCGAAACGAAACAAAACAATTTTTTTCATTCTGCACGTGTCTACTTGATTGATGGGTGTCAGCCTGGAGGAGTAGGCGATCCTACGCAAGCTGCATTTACATTTAGACCACTTTCGGTCACACCTACATGGAATGCTGAGCCTCCATGACTGAAAGAACTGAAATCCAATGAATGAAAGAGGTGGGCCAGGGGACAGTCAGCCTGAGGAGCAGAGGGGGAGTTATTTCTTACTCTAATTCTATCTTTTATTGTAGTTTTAACCTTTGTCCACAAGATGGCAGCATAGCCTCATGTTTTGATACAAATTCCTCATTGTAGAGGGGGAGTTATTTCTTATACTAACTCTATCTTTTATTGTAGTTTTAGCTTCAGTCCACAAGATGGCAACCTCACATATATATATGATATAAATTCCTTATTGTAAAGGGGGAATTATTTCTTATGGGGCGTACACACGGTCGGACTTTTCGTCTACAAAAGTCCGACAGCCTGTCCGACAGACTTCCGGCGGACTTTCGGCGGACTTGCGGCGGACTTGCGGCAGACTTTCTAACGAACGGACTTGCCTACACACGACCACACAAAAGTCCGACGGATTCGTACGTGATGACGTACACCGGACTAAAATAAGGAAGTTCATAGCCAGTAGCCAATAGCTGCCCTAGCGTGGGTTTTTGTCCGTCGGACTAGCACACAGACGAGCGGATTTTGGGGTCCGTCGTAGTTACGACGTAAAGATTTGAAGCATGTTTCAAATCTAAAGTCCGTCGGATTTGAGGCTGAAAAAGACAGCTGAAAGTCCGGGGAAGCCCACACACGGATTACCAGCCAGCTTTAGTCCGTCGGCGTCCGTTGGACTTTTGTAGACGAAAAGTTCGACCGTGTCTACGCCCCATTACACTAATATGCTCTTGTATTGTAATTTTAACCTTTGTCCGCAAGATGGCAGCATAGCCTTACGTTTTGATACAAAATCCTTATTTTGTAGGAAGAACTTTTTTAATTGTTGTTTTTATATGAATTCTATCTTTTATTGTAGTTTTAGCCTTTGCCCACAAGATGTCAGCTTAGCCTTACGTTTTGATACTAATTCCTTATTGTAGAGGAGGAGTTATTTCTTACACTAATTCTATATTTTATTGTAGTTTTAACCTTTGCCCACAAGATGGCAGCATAGCCTCACATTTTGATACAATTCCTTTTATAGAGGAGGAGTCATTTCTTACACTATTTCTATCTTTTATTGTAGTTTTAGCTTCAGTCCACAAGATGGCAACATAGCCTCACATTTTGATACCAATTCCATATTTTGTAGGAAGAACTTTTTTAATTGTTGTTTTTATATGAATTCTATCTTTTATTGTAGTTGTAGTTTTTGGCCACAAGATGTCCGCTTAGCCTTACGTTTTGATACAAATTCCTTATTGTAGAGGAGGAAATATTTCTTACACTAATTCTATATTTTATTGTAGTTTTAGCCTTTGCCCACAAGATGGCCTCACATTTTTATACAATTTCTTTTATATAGAAGGAGTTATTTCTTACACTAGTTCTATATTTTATTGTAGTTTTAGCTTCAGTCCACAAGATGACAGCATAACCTCGAGTTTTGATACCAATTCCTTATTTTTGTAGGAAGAACATTTCGTAGTTGTTTTTATATGAATTCTATTCTAATTTTATTGTAGTTGTAGTTTTTGGCCACAAGATGTCAGCCTCACGTTTTGATACAAATTCCTTATTATATAGGCGGAGTTATGAAGAATGGGTTTGCTGAAACTTGCAGTTACACTGCTATTGAAAACAACGGAGGTAATAATTAGGTTTTGCAATAAACATTCTCACTTATGGCGCTACTCCCTGCTAATTGCCATAACTGCAAAATTAGTTATTTTACTTTTTAAAGTTTATCCAAACCTATTTACATTTGTATTCATTTTATTTAAATTTAAATTAATTTTTTTTCATTAAATTATTAATTACATTGATTTTATTTATTAATTAATTTATTTATGCAATTGATACATTTGGTTTTATTTATTTTAAATGTATTTATTTTTAGTTTTATTGTATTTATTTATTTTAAAGAATAGGTAAACCCAACATTTCTTATTCCTGATATGTGTCTGCTGTACCATGTAATTGTATAAGAAAGTTTCCTGTTCTCTTTGTATTGCTACCTTTGTGTGAAATCCCTTGTGTTCCTGCCAGCCCCTCTGCTTTCCTATTAAAAACTGACCACACTAAGCAGGAGCGCACAATGTGGTCAGTTCTCTAGCTGTGCTGGGAACTCAGTGTACTCTCCTCCAATGATCAGACGTGTCCTGACACCCCCTACCACCCCCACTGTGCATTCGCTGGGAAGATCAGTGTGCTACTGTTTCTCCTCCCCATCTCTCATGCAGCTAAGAACAGAGAGATGTAAAAAAGGGAAAAAAAATGTTAATATATATATATATATTTAAATCTACACACACTTGTTTTGCTTTTCATTTCTATTTTAGTCACTCGATTTCCAGAAGGTTTTTACCCCTTCGCGAGCAGGAAGTTTTTTGCTATTCAGCACTGCGCTACTTCAACTGGTATTTGTGAACGCGGTACCCAAATAAAATGTATATAATTTTTTTTCCCCCACAAATAGAGCTTTCTTTTGGTGGTATTTGGTCATTTTATTATTTATTTATTATATAAACAAAAAAAGACCAAAAAGTTTGAAAAAAAAATTCTTCATACATTTTGACCAAAATGTGTCAATGGTAAAAACAAAAAACAAAACAAAAAAATCCTAATAAGTGTATGTTGATTGGTTTGTATGAAAGTTATACTGTCTACAAACGAAGGTATAGACAATAGAATTTTTATTTTTATTTTTTTTATACTATTAATGGCGGTGATCAGCATTTGCTTTGCAGTGAGAAAACCCCCCCCACAAAACGGCACATCATTGCTGTCTGCAGAGAGTTCTGTGTTGTTTACCAACGTAGGGCTCTCTTCTGTCATTTGCTCAGCCGATTAGCAGGTTTTGGCCATAAATCATTGGCTGGGGCCCGCTGATCGGCTTGTGCTGTAGCCAATGAAAGCGCAGCCAGGGCGGCGGTTGCAGCCGCCCTGCAGCAGTAAAGCTACAGGAGGAGTTCAGCAAAGTGGTTGTATTACAAGTTGAGGGTTTACAATCACTTTACAATCACTTTAAATGTATTTATTTGTTTAGTTATTTATTACATCAAAACGAGGCTCCGCCCCTGCATATGGGTCATCTAATATGTAATGAGATAAGGGTGGGTATTCCGCCTGTTACTATTCATCCACTAAAGTCTTCTAAGGGTCTTCCTATTATTAACAATCCAGTATGGAGTAAAACATGCAGAATATGAATAACGACTGGCATGTAAGACATGAACATCAATCACAGAGCTTAGAAGTGGCTGTTGACATAGGTGTGCACATCAAAGGACAAGCACATGCATGTGTATATACTGACCATGTCAGTAGAGCAATAAATGGTGTCAGTAGAGCAGTGGATGGTGTCAGTAGGGAACCACATGTTTTCAGAGAGTCCTGTATTTCACCTGAAGTTATTTGTGGGTTTTTCTTTGCAATCCGAACAATTTTCCTGGCAGTTGTGGCTGAAATTCTAGTTGGTCTACCTAACCGTGGTTTGTTTTCAACAGAACCCCTCATTTTCCACTTCTTGAGTAGAGTTTGAACACTGCTGATTGGCATTCTCAATTCCTTGGATATCTTTTTATATCCCTTTCCTGTTTTATACAGTTCAACTACCTTTTCCCGCAGATCCTTTGACAATTCTTTTGCTTTCCCCATGTCTCAGAATCCAGAAACGTCAGTGCAGCACTGGATGAAAGATGCAAGGGTCTGTCAGGCCCCACACAGTCCCCACATCAGAGGCCTACTTTTTGGATCCAACTGTGAGGCAGAGGGTCATGTATTTGATATCTACTATCAGATGCACTGCTCCATATTTATTTGTTTTTTTATTCTCATGTTTTCTTGTTCTTTCCTGTATTTTATTGAAAACTTGCAATAAAAATTGAATGAACCTGAAAAGGTATAAAAATGTGGAGGTGTGTTGTAGATAGTTGCTGTCTCTTAGGCCTGCTGCTTGGATGGGACTGCTTGCACTTGAAGACTAGGCCTGAGAATTAGGCCTGCAGCCAGTGGCGTCAGGATGGGGGGGCTGGGGGGGCTGGAGCCCCGAATGGGTCCCCGAAAAGCCCCGGGTCTCAGGCATGCACCATTCTATTGTTAACCCCGAGCGCCACAGCGAGCGGGGACCGATCTGATCCTGAGCGCAGCCGAGTGCGGCCGAGTGACATAGCAGGTCCCGCCTTCTGGAGCCTGCACTGGATGTCCCATTGGTCCAATGCCGGGACCGTGGGACCTGTGACTTCCATCATAGGCGCTGCAGGCTCCAGAAGGCTGGAATTACACATCACTGTGAGATCCCCGCTTGGCACTCGGCGCCCGGGCAGGCGGCTCTCCTCTCTTCCTCTGGCTGCCTGCTGTGATTTTGATGGGTGCACCACACACCACGGCTGAGGTGAGCTTCTGCAGGACACATGAAGTCTGTCTCCTGGTCAGATAGGTCAGTGTATGTATGTCAGGTAGGTCAGTGTGTGTCAGGTAGGTCAGTGTATGTCAGCCAGGTAGGTCAGTATATATCAGGTAGTTAGGTCAGTTTATGTATGTCAGGTAGGTAGGTCAGTGTATGTATGTCAGGTAGGTACGTCAGTGTAATGGTCAGTGTGTCAGGCAGGTGAGTTTAGTGGTCAGCATTGATGGACACGGGTAAACCAGGCAGCAACCAGCAAGTGAGCTTACCCACCGCCCAGCCAAAAAACCCTGCGCCACTACCGCTCCCCTGTGCCGGCCTTGGACTTCGGGCTGAAGCCCTTGGTCTTTTTGCCACCTAGCAACGTCCCTGCCTGCAGCTGTCCCTTTCTTTATGAAGGGAAGGTGGTCTCAGGATAGAGTCCCAGTAGAGGATCCTGCTAAAGGCGTCTGTAGGGCTGGTGGAAGCTGGAATCTCACGGGTTAAAACTGATTGATTATAAGTAACCCGCTTTCTGGCTATGTGGCTGCAAAGATGCATTAGCTGATGATTTAAGGCGTCTTTATTTGAGCATTTTTTTTCTGCATGTAAACAAGCATTTTAGAAGTGTATTTCAAGCATTTACATGTGTATTCCAGCTTCAGGTGTGTTTGTTTTAGTCAGGGGAATGCAGTAGAGGGAGGAGACCAGTTTTTACAGACTCAAAAATGCGCGAACAAAATTTACAGGGGCTCCTATTAAAGTCTTTAGTCTAAAGTAGCCTGTGTACCTTTTGCAGCATCAATTATTGAGCTATAGTACATGCACCTGAGTGCTCATTTGTAAATGACCACAATTTAAAAACATGGTATTTTGTTTTTGAGAGCTTTCAGCTACAACCTCAAGCTATAAAACACTCAAGTGTGAATGAGGCCTAAAGACTCTTTCTCCTGTCCTGCAGAGTGTGGAGTGTTACAGTCTGAATGAGGCCTAAACATCTGGAACCCTCCATTCCTTTCTTGTGCTATGGTAAGAGTAAAAGTCCTCTGACTGGCTGCCAGTGTTTACAAACTCCCCATCATATGCCAATAATTCAACTTTGGGGAGAAGCTCTGCTAGCCCACCCTGCCACTTCAGGTCCCACTCATGCCTCTGGGCTTCAGGGGGCTGCTACATGAGGGAGCTAGAGGATAGATATAGGAGGAAGACCAATGGGATCTCTGAAAGGATCGATGTGTGCGTACTGGAGGTGTGATATCTCTGGGGAAGGACCAGTCTGATTGCTGGAGATGTGATGTCACTAGGGAAGGACCAGTCTGATTGCTGGAGGTGTGATGTCACTAGGGAAGGACCAGTCTGATTGCTGGAGGTGTGATGTCACTGGGGAAGGACCAGTCTGATTGCTGGAGGTGTGATGTCACTGGGGAAGGACCAGTCTGATTGCTAGAGGTGTGATGTCACTGTGGAAGGACCAATCTGTGTGCTGAAGGTTAAAGTGATTGTAAAGGTGATTTTTTTTTTTTTTTTAAATAACAAACATGTTATACTTACCTTCACTGTGCAGCTCGTTCTGCACAGAGTGGCCCCGAACCTGCTCTTCTGGGGTCCCTCGGCGGCTGTTTCGGCTCCTCCCCGCAAGCATTTACCACCTTAATGCGAGCTCCCTCGCACGGTGGTGAGTGCTTGCGGGCGCGCTCCCGTGATACAGCCGGCGGCTATAGCCGCTCGCTGTATCACTCGGCCCCGCCCCCTGACGCGCCGCGTCATCGGATGTGATTGACAGCAGCGCGGGCCAATGGCTGCGCTGCTTTCAATCCATCCACTGCAGCCAATCAGGGAGCAGGCTGAGCTGCAATGAGGACGCGCAGCGAAGGTTCGAGGGGTCAGGTAAGTAAAACGGGGGGGCTGGGGGCGGCGGTACTGTCCAAAGTTTTTTCACCTTAATGCATAGAATGCATTAAGGTGAAAAAATTTTTACCTTTACAACCCCTTTAACTCTGACTTATGGAAGGCCAGGAAGAGGCAGTTTTGCCTACTGGCAAAATGAAAGTAGAACTTTTGCATTATATAATCTAGCATGGGGTAAAATTGCTGATTACCACATACTATGTTGTTCCTTAACCACTTAAGGACCAAGACTCTTTTTGAGATTTTGTTGTTTACAAGTTAAAACCAGTTGCTGAAAAATTACGTAGAACCCCCAAACATTATATATATGTTTTTTTCAGACACCCTAGAGAATAAAATGGCAGTCATTGCAATTCTTTATGTCACATCATATTTTCTAAGCGGTCATACAAGCGCAATTTTTTGGGAAAAATTACACTTTTTTTTACTTAAAAGATAAGACAACAGTAAAGTTAGCACATTTTTTTTTAGATTGTGAAAGATAATGTTACGCCGAGTAAATTTATACCCAACATGTCATGCTTCAAAATTGAGCCCGCTCGTGGAATGGCGACAAGCTTTAACCCTTAAAAATCTCCATAGGCAAAGTTTAAAAATTTCTATAGGTTACCAGTTTTGAGTTACAGAGGAGGTCTAGTGCTAGAATTATTTATCTCGCTCTAACGATCACGACCATAACTCACATATGTGGTTTGAACACCGTTTTCATATGCGGACGCGACTTACGCATGCGTTCGCTTCTGCACGCAAGCTCGGCGGGGCGGGGCGGGACGCTTTAAATTTTTAATTTTTTTAGTATTTATTTTACTTTTTATTTTTACACTGTCCTTAAAAAAAAAAAATTGGGCCACTTTAATTCCTATTACAGGGAATGTAAACATCCCTTTTAATAGAGATCTGAGGTCAAAAAGACCACAGATCTCATATTTAGACTTAAATGCAATAAAAAATAAATGTAATTTGAAAGAAAATTAATAAAAAATTCCCCTTTAAGAGCATTGGGCGGAAGTGACGTTTGACGTCGCTTCCGCCATCCAATGCTTTGGAGCCAAGTGGGGGTCATCTTTCCCTCACTCAGCATCCAGGCAGTGAGGGGAGCAGACCCGATCGCCTCCACTGCTACTGACGGCTCCGGTAAGTGGCGGAGATGACCAGAGCATAGTGGGGGGGCCCTCTCCCCCCACTGATAAAAGTGATCTCACTGTGAATCCACCACAGAGACCACTTATCTGAAAGCCAGTTGCCCGCTGTGGAGAAAAATACTGGGGTTATGACAGCTATCTGCTGCCATAAGAACGGTATTTAAGGTCAAAGCATAGCTCCCAACTGTCCCTGATTTCGAGGGACTGCCCCTGATTTGGAACAATGTTCCTCTGTACCTCATTTCTCCTCATTTGTGACTCATTTTGGTCTGATCCATATAGATGTATATAAAATGCACTTTTTATCTATCAAAAAGTGTTTTCCAGTGCTAAACCTTTCATCTGATTTGTAAATTGCTGCATTTGTAAATTCCGAAAGCCAATATGAAGTAATAGTAGTGGTAAAAAAAGCACTTGTGGGTTTACCCAATCTTGTTTTTTTGAACAATTCTCCATTAAGGAGGCGTGGCCAGGGGTGTGTCCGATGCCTACATACTTTTCCTGATAGGTGTCCCTCATTCCTATCTCAAAAAGTTGGGAGATATGTCAAAGTACCGATGTATATCCACGGTAGGCGGTTGCACTTAATTTTGATGTATTGTTTGTGAAAAAAGTTTGTTATCTGGAAAGTCAGTTTCTTCTGTAACCCAAGTGCCTTTCTATTGTTGCAATGTGTAAAATGAATAAACATATTGAAAAAGAAAATTGTTGAGTAAAGTGGTGTATACCAAAAATTTCTAAATTTCTGGTCACAAAGGTTTTGATTACCCTGGAACATAGAAGAGTTAGAAGCAAAGTAAAATAGCTTTTGCCCTTCACTGCTGATACAGACCTGAGACCTCAGGTGCAAAGATCTGGAAACCAAAATCTCTTCAAGACATAAAGTAAGCAGTCAACAGCAATTTCAGCCTGTTGATATCTTCCCAAACTTCAGCTTTGGTTGGAGGAATGTTAATGCTTCTAAATGGACACTTTCTTAGTCTGTAATGAAAATTTCTGACTGATTCTTTTTCTTATCTCCTTCAGCTTCAGACCATAGATGAGTGGATTTAGGAGTGGGGGGGTTGTCATGACGTGCACTGATATGATTGTCCTCAGTTCATAATTTAATCTTTCAGGTACGAATCGATATATGATGATCTCAAAAAACAAACTGGCAATGTAGCTAGTCACAGTTATTAGGTGTGGAGTGCAGGTTTGCATAGCTTTTGCTCTAAAGCCCCTTGATGACTTTATACAGGCTCTTAGAATCTGAATGTAGGAGAAAATAATCAATATCGGCATGAGACCTATAAATGTTATTGAGATGAAAAGTCCGTACACGTTATTTACAGTGACATCAATGCAAGACAGCCTTACCACTGACCAATTGTCACAATAGAACTTTAGTATCATCGTGTCACATAGAGGAAGCCTGATGGTCAACACTACATGAATACAAATCACAATAATTGTATAAAACCAGGCCAAAAGCACTAGCTTGAGGACCATTAACAAGGAAACAATGTTGTTGTATCTCAGAGGATTGCAAATGCACATGTAGCGATCGTATGCCATGATGGTAAGGATGCTCATTTCACACCCCACGTACGTGTGGATGCAAAACACTTGGGTCAAACATCCAACGTAAGTAATGGTGTTGATGTGGGTGACCAGATTGAAGATCAAACTGAGAAAGAAAGAGGTGCTCCCATAGAGGCCATTAATGCACAGTACACAAACAAATATATACATGGGCTGTTGTAGGCTCTTGTGTAACAAAACTGTTGCGATAACAGAAACATTGAGCATAATAACACTGATATATACTAGAAGAGCCAATGCACTGTAGAGGTATCTCAGCGAACCCATTTCTCTGAAGCCGAGTGTCAGCAGCAACTGGTGGGAAGACGTATCATTCTGCATAGTTCTCACCCGTTCTTCAGTTTTACCTCTATATACAAGACAATGGAAGTTAGTAAGATTAGCCAACAATCTAGATATTAAAAGGTTCTTTCCAACCAAAGTCAGTCAGTGGCAGACATATTCATCAATGTGCTCCTGTGCAAGAAGAAATAAACACTTGATAGATAGATAGATAGATAGATAGATAGATAGATAGATAGATAGATAGATAGATAGATAGATAGATAGATAGATAGATAGATAGATAGATAGATAGATAGATAGATAGATAGACATGCAGGCAAAGAGTAGTGTTTTTGATACTCTGGACTCTTATATAGTTTAATATGCAACTGGGGTCAGACATTGAGCACCACCATGATCCTAGCACCCAGTTGGTCCAAAATAGTGGAAATCAGCCCCTAACTCCAAGAGGCTGCACAAATGGTATGTCTATCCCTTTCATTTATGGCTATTGTGACTGTGCTGTGCCCTGCCAGGGTGTAAAAAGGGCCTTGTGTCACCCAAGGTTCTTATCCAGGAAAGTCGAGGGGCCCCAAGCTGCCCGTGTCATACAGAGGGAACTGGATTTTCTGTTTCCTCAGAGGTTGATAAATCCTGGTTCAGATCCTGGAGTCTGGAGGCTTTGTAGAAACATGGGAGAGATGAAGCCTCCAATAGGTCTGGGTTTTGTGGACAACCAACACTCTGATTGGTGCGTTTAATCTTGGACAACTCCTCCCACCCACTCCACAATACGCTGGTCAGTCTGCAGAGTACCATCAGTGACAGATAGCTGCATGTAGAACAGAGCATGCCGATGCATGACAGAGTGACACAGGAAATCCTTTTTGCCTGTGGCCATCAAATTATATTATTCTTCTCCTGGATGGCTGATGTGAAGATTTAATCTGGTTTATGATCAGTTTTTTGTGTAGTTTTTATAGCATGTTGGCATTATGCTAATTATTATTTGGGGTAATGCTAGAGAAAGTGGTGTAATATTTGAATTTTGGCAGTTTGATTTTCTGATAGTTTTCAATCTGTGTTATTTATTCTATGTTGTATATGTAGATGGATGAGGAGGAGAGGTCTAGGACTGGGATCCGTGCAAGTGGACAGTATGTGGTTTGGGTGAAATATACATGTGATGTTCTGCAACCCTGTATGTCGAGGAGGGGCCCAGCTGCACATTTTGGTCTGCTATCTTCTATCTGCTATCTGGACTACACCCAACTACCAAGGAAAAGTAGGCAGAGGTGGCAAATGGGGACAGTTCACAAAAATGTATGTCTTGGAAGAAATTTTTCTATACTCACCTAAGTCTGCTGTATGTGTCCTATAAATAACGACCAATGAATCCAGCACTGATGTAGGCCAGACACCTCTTTCTGATGTCATCACACCCTCCAAGGACTCTCCTCTGTGGAGAAAAAAAAGATTTGGCTGCAGATTTATCTTGTGACCACAGATTTGGATGTGAGCATTTGGGGCATTTAGAATCTAAAAAAAAATAAAAATACACCAGCAAGTAGTTAGGAGGAATGGAAGGTATGTTCGGCTTTATGTTTTTACTATGTGTGTAAAATCTGTACTATACTAATACACATAATTTAAAGCCTATCTTCACAAAACTACCTTGCAGTGGGGCTGCACCTGCACTGTAAGGGTTAATTGCTCATTCCGGTCTAGGGAAGGGTAAAGGCACTTTTACATACCAAATCTTCCGCTCCCCATTAGGCAGCACCCCCCCCCCCCATACTCCAGCGGTGGACTGTCCTTAGGCATCACTACATCCGGTGCACCACTATAGTTCTTGCATTGGTCTTGATGATGTCAGGACCTTAGACTGCTGAAGCATGGGGGGGGGGGGTGATACAGTGGAGACCAGTCTAGCAGTGTGGAGAAGCAGAGGATAGGGTAAGTAAGTTTACTTTAACAAGTCCAAATGAGCAGCCCCCCTGCAAAATAGAACTTTCAAGTTTCCTGGAGTTGGGCTTTAAATTAAATTCATGACACAAGATTCACAGAGCATTATAAGTTTTCCTTAAAGAGAGAACATGAAAAGTTGTTTGTCTTCAAGGAAACCTTCCATAAGAGAAATAGGCTGCCATTGCAATTCTCCGTCTTAAAATTTAAATTGCCCGGCAGCAGTCTTGACTCTCTGGTCTGATTTGTTACTGAGTAACCAACCAAGAAGAAGAATGCAGATCAGGAGAGAAGAGTCAGTGATGAATCTGAATGCTTCTTCAGAATATTTAAGCAGCAAGCAATTAATATTTTCATGACTGTTGGATAACAGATGTGCTTAGCCCCATTTACCTAACCCCAACTTATATTCTTACTCTTAATAATTAAGACCACACCAAAGTTGGAGTAACAAAGGCTGTAGCAGCCTACTTTATTTAACAAAATCTATAACTTTTTTTAAATTAATATCAAAAACATATCAGAAAAGAACAACATCTGTTATACCACCCATGAATATGTCTAACGTTGGTCTGAGCAGGACTTAGTAAACCATCTGTGGCCATACCAATATTACACTGCGATCCCAATCAAGCATATTAGAAATAGGCCTCAAGCCGACAAGCTGGCTCAGAGACTACCAATGACTGCAGTGCCTCCATTATCACTTCCCGGCTAACCTCCGTTAACCAGAAACCACCATCAGGACCCATAACAGCGATAGATCCCGAACTCTTACTTCTGCCATCTTCCTTCCCCAGCACAGACCAACGCCCACCGCTGCCACAACATCATATAATCCATCACCTGTCTAAAATTGAAAAAAAACAACCTGCAAAACATTTTTATTAGGACAGTCTCAGGGAGGGTGGGCGGGAACTTTTCTCCTCACTCTGTTAATCCTCCCAAGGCGGGGCCTACATTTATTGCTTCCTCTAGCCCCCACCCCCTCGGCTCCATAATACCACCCATTAAATCAATATCCTCCCTGTTACCACTGTCATGAGCTCCCTGCACCTAGGAATTTCATTCCCTGGCTTCGTGCTTTCTGAAGAGAAGGTTAGCATTGACTATCCTTATGTTTCTACCATGACAAGTGTTATGCGTCCTTTCCAACTTTCCCTCTAAATAAAACCATTTAAATCCCTGTCTGAGGTAGGTACAGAGTAGGTGGGAAGCAGTCACTCAGCTGTTTGTAAATCTGAGCTTGAGCTGTTGAGCTCTATGAACAACATGCAACACAGCAACTAACAACAAGGAAATGTGATACGGAGCCTGGAGCTCCACCTGCTGACTAGGTTTGTAAACATGAAACATTCCTAAGCAATATTTCATATATACCTGACTTAAAACTAAAAACATAGTTAATCAAGTTCAGAACATAATTACAAAAAATATATTTAGCACATGCTATACATATGATCAACTTATATATATGGTGGTTTATAGAGCCAAAAAGATTAGAGTTGTGTAGATGTCCCAATATTTATGGACCTGCCTGTATTTATATAAATTGATTAAATGATTTACAGATGATATGTCATTCACATTAGAATAACCCTGCTCTGATATTCAGCTAATCTGAAGAATTGAGGCAGGCTATGTAAGGTGCCTCCTGCCTGCAGAGAGTCCTCAATGGCTTCCCTACAGAAATGTTTCTCAACTCCAGTCCTGAAGTACCCCAACAGGTCATGTTTTAAGGATTTCCCTCAGATGAAATGGCTTTGGTAATTACTAAGGTAGTGAAACTGATCAACTCACCTGTGCAAAATAATGGTAAGCCTGAAAACATGACCTGTTGGGGGTACTTGAGGACTGGAGTTGAGAAACATTGCCCTAGAGCACTGCTTTAGTTTCCCAGAAAGATGGAGCTTCCCTAGAGCACTGCATCCTGGAAAGATGGAGCTTCTGTATACTGGGTACATTACAGTGCTTAGTGTCTGAGCAACCTATCACCAGGCTTAGGCACTGTTACATTGTTGGGAGTTGAGAAACATTGCCTAAAGCACTGCTTCAGCCTACCGGAAAGTTGGAGCTTCCCTAGAGCACTGCTTCAGCCTACCAGAAAAATGGTTCTTCCCTAGAGCACTGCTTCAGACTCCTGGAAAGCTGGAGATTCCCTAGAGCACTGCTTCAGCCTCCCAGGAAGGCTGGAGCTTCCCTAGAGCACTGCTTCAGCCTACTGGAAAGTTGTAGCTTCCCTAGAGCACTGCTTCAGCCTACCAGAAAGATGGAGCTTCCCTAGAGCACTGCTTCAGCCTACCGGAAAAATGGTTCTTCCCTAGAGCACTGCTTCAGCCAACCGGAAAGATGGAGCTTCCCTCGAGCACTGCTTCAGCCTCCTGGAAAGATGAAGCTTCTGCGTACTAGGTACATTACAGTGATTGGTGTAAACCTATCACCTATTACCAAGCTTAGGCACTGTTACATTGTTGGGAGGAAGAGTATTAGGAGCTGTAATGTCCTGTACACACAGTCGGACATTGATCGCACATTCCGACAACAAAATCCATTGATTTTTTTCAATGGATGTTGGCTCAAACTTGTCTTGCATACACACGGTCACACAAAGTTGTCGAAAAACCCGATCGTTCTGAACGCGGTGACGTAAAACATGTACGTCGGGACTATAAACGGGGCAGTAGCCTATAGCTTTCGTCTCTTAATTTATTCTGAGCATGCGTGGCACTTTGTGCGTCGGATTTGTGTACACACAATCGAAATTTCCGACAACGGATTTTGTTGTTGGAAAATTTTATAGCAAGCTCTCAAACTTTGTGTGTCGGAAAATCCGATGGAAAATGTATGATGGAGCCCACACACGGTCGGAATTTCCGACAACAAGGTCCTATCACACATTTTCCGTTGGAAAATCTGACCATGTGTACAGGGCATAAGAGTTCACTAGATGATATGAACCTCTGGACTCTTTTATTTACTATTAAAATAAAAAAAAAATAATAATTATAATATATTTTTGGAAAAATTATTTGCAGACGAGCACTTATGAGAAATGAGATGATTGCAAATGATTGTTTAGTGTACAAAGCAACTAAAATCTAAAAAAATGTAATTAGTGTATGCAGCGCTTTAAGAGTGTGTCGGAGATCTTATGCCGTGTACGTACGGCCGGACTTTTCGACCAAACATGTCCGACGGAACAAATCCGTCTGACAATTCGACTGTGTGTGGGCTTCATTGGACCTGCAGTGGACTTTTTCTGTCGAAAATGTGACGGACTTTAGATTTAGAACATGTTTCAAATCTGTCCGACGGACTCGAGTCTGGTCGAAAAATCCATTCGTCTGTATGCTAGAAAACTGATGCTAGGGCAGCTATTGGCTACTGGCTATGAACTTCCTTATTCTAGTCCGGTCGTACGTCATCACAGTCGAATCCGTCGGACTTTGGTGTGATTGTGTGTAGACAAGTCCGATTTGACGGAAGTCCATCGAAAAGTCAGGCGAAAGTCCGTCGAAAAGTCCGACGTGATTCAGTCCGTCGAACGTCCGGTCATGTGTATACAGCATTATTGATCTGAAACCTGGGGCCCACCTTTTTTTTAAATCTTGAGTTACACAGAGCATGTTAATCCTTGGTCTATCACTTCCCACCTCCCTCGCCTTACCATCCATCCGTTAGTTTAATGAGGCAAGAAAGTGGGATTGGGATGGGCTGGATGATGACTTTCTCAGCTAAAGTCAACATTGGCATAAAAAATGTTTCTTTTGTTTTGGGGCTGCAGGATTCTTGGGCACACATCTGCTCACCTCTTTTTAGCAGTCTCTTGGCAAAAAAACCCTGCAAGGCCCAATGCCCACCTGTGGTCCCAAAGCTCTCTTATGAGATTGAGACGATGGAAGAAATTCAGGAAAAAGAATGGCGGAGAGCCACAAACTCTAGTTCTCCAATCCCCGTTGTACTGCTCAGAGGGTGGAAAAGTGAAAATCAGCGGGTCAGGGAGGAGCCCTTTAAAAGCACTGTCACTTTGCCCTTTCAGAAAATGTACTTAGCTTGAAAAAGAAAACTAACTGAGCCACCACATCTAAGGACTGGTAGACTGCAATATATATCAAATTTGATCTTAGGTTTATATATTGTTTGATATGTAATAGAGGAAACATGCCTTTTAGTTTTAGTTTTGGATAAAATGTTAAGAGTATTAAACATCTGCCAGGTTTGTATTGTCATCTGTGCCCCAATTAGGAGCATTTACTCTATTTGTCATATTGACCATTAGCACCTGGACTGAAAGTGATGGGGAAAAAAAAAACATTTTGATTTCGGCAGGACAGGAAGAGAGGAGAAATCTTCCAGTGCTCCCCCTATCTTTGGAGAGATTTATTCTCACTTTTTGCAGTAGGTAAAAGGAAATCTCCCCAATAGGAAACAGATGCTATTTTAACCATTCCTGACTCTAAATAAGAAACAAAAGGTTGGTGTTTAACTTCTTTCTAGGTGCATTTTTAGGACACGTTTCATACATCTTTTCCAGCCACCATTACTGACAATTGTCAGCTGTCAAAATGACAGTCAGTAATCCCGTTGTATTGCACATCAGGATTGACTGTTAAAATGACATTTGTAGTTAGTCTGTAAGTGTTACTAAGCAAATACAATCTACATAGTGACTTGGTTAAATTGATGATAGGCAACTCCTATCCTCATATTGATTAGTGGTTCCAAATTAATAATAACTACTGCAGTAGGGAACAGACACAAAAGATACACTCCGCATCTTTCCAAATAACCGTTCTGCCTTATTATGATGCAATTGAAGGTTTTTATACACATGATTACGTAGGTATCACATTATTATTACAATTGTACGTTTATGGTAACAAGGGGCATTACATAGGCAGGCTAATTCTAATCAGGACTCGAAAGAATGTAAACATGTACTGAAAACATTATTAGTACTATGTACACAGTGAGGGCAGTGTGCAATACATACAAAATAGAATACAATTATATACAGAACGTACAAATTTCCATTACAATAGTTACATAGTCAGGTTGAAAAAAGTCACAAGTCCATCTAGTTCAACAAATATAAAAAAAAAAAAACTCATACAATCCCATATACCCAATCCTTTACCCACAGTTGATCCAGAGGAAGGCGAAAAACCCCAGCAATTTGCTACAGCAGGGGAAAAAAATCCTTCCTGATCCCCAAGAGGCAATCAGATTTTCCCTGGATCAACTTTACCTATAAATGTTAGCACCCAGTTAAATTATATACGTTTAGGAAAGAATCCAGGCCTTTTTTAAAGCAATCTACCAAGCTGGCCAGAACCACCTCTGGAGGGAGTCTATTCCACATTTTCACAGCTTTGAAGAAATCTTTCCATATTTGGAGATTAAATCTGTTTTCCTCTAGACGTAAAGAGTGCCCCCTTGTCCTCTGTGATGAACTTAAAGTGAATAACTCAACACCAAGTTCACTATATGGACCTATTATGTATTTGTACATGTTGATCATATCTCCCTTAGTCTCCTCTTCTCAAGAGAGAATGAATTCAGTTTCTCTAATCTTTCCTCATAGCTGAGCTCCTCCATGCCTCTTACCAGTTTGGTTGCCCTTCTCTGCACTTTCTCCAGTTCCCTGATATCCTTTTCGTGAACTGGTGCCCAAAACTGAACTGCATATTCCAGATGAGGTCTTGTTAATGATTTGTACAGGGGCAAAATTATATCTCTATCTCTGGAGCCCTTGCTGAGCTCACCTTACCACCCCCCAGACTAATGGTCTCTGCAAGCGCTTTAACGGGACCCTCAAGCAAATGCTGAGGACCTTTTCGGACGCTTGCAGAGGCTGGGAGAGATTCCTGGCTCACCTGTTATTTGGTACCCCAGGAATCTACTGGGTTCTCTCCCTTTAAGTTACGATATGGGAGAAGGGTCCACGGACCCCTCGATCTCATTAGAGGACACTGGGAGGGAGAGACATAGCAGAAGGGGACCCCCATAGTGCCCTATGTTCTGGAACTCAGGGACTGCATGGAGCAACTCTCTCTGATGGTAAGGGAGAATCTCCAGGCGGCCCAGGGGAGACAGAGGAGATGGTACAATTGGGGGGGCCCAACAGCATATCTCTCTCTCTCTCTGGAGTCCATACCTCTCTTCATACAAGAAAAGATTTAGCTTGCTTTGGAAACCGCAGCTTGTATTGCATGCTACTATTGAGCTTATGATCTACCAAAACCCTCGTATTCTTCTCCACCATTGATTCCCCCAGTTGTACTCCCCCTAGTATGTATGATGCATGCATAACTTTACATTTATCAACATTAAACCTCATTTGTCACTTAGTTACCAAATTTAACAGTACATTGAGGTCGGCTTGTAAATTGGAGACATCCTGTAAGGACGTTATTTCACTGCATAGCTTGGTATCATCTGCAAACACTGAAATGGTACTTTTAATCCCAGACCCAATATTATTTATAAAGATATTAAAAAGTAAGGGTCCCGGCACTGAACCTTGGGGTACACCACTGATAACCTTAGACCATTCAGAGTAAGAATCATTAACCACTACTCTCTGAATTCTGTCTTCTAGCCAGTTTTCTATCCATTTACAAACTGATCTTTCCAAGCCTGTAGACTTTACCTTACACATGAGCCGTGTGTGGGGAACTGTGTCAAACACTTTTGTAAAATCCAAGTATACCACGTCCACCGCCACCCCTCTGTCCAAGGTTTTACTTACCTCCTCATAAAAAGAAATCAGGCTTGTATGACAACTTCTGTCTTTCATGAATCCATGCTGTCTGTTGCTTAAAATATGTTTTTCCAGCAAGAACTCGTCTATGTGGTCTTTTATTAAACTCTCCAGTATCTTCCCGACTATAGAAGTTTAACTAACAGGTCTATAGTTACTTGGTAAAGACTTTGATCTCTTTTTAAATATAGGCACCACGTTCGCCCTGCGCCAATCCAGTGGTACTATTCCCGTCATTAATGAGTCCCTAAAAATTAGATACAATGGCTTTGAAACTACAGAGCTCAATTCTTTTAGGATCTGTGGGTGGATGCCATCAGGTCCAGGCTTTATCCACCTTTATTCTGTCTAAATAATACTGGACCATATCACTTTTGAGCCATTGTGGATCATTTGGGGCTGTGTCACTACCACCCCCATTATGGACATGAGCTCCCCCATACTCCTTTGTATACACAGTTAAACGAACAGCTCTATAGTTACTTGGTAAAGACTTTGATCCCTTTTTAAATATGGGCACCACATTGGCCCTACACCAATTCCAGTCATTAACCGCTTGCTGACCAGCGCTCGCCGATGTACGTTGGCAGAATGGCGCTGGTAGGCAAAAGGGCATACAGGTGCATCCCCTTTAAGAAGCGGTGTCGCAGGCGCGTGACCGCGGGTCCCGCGGACTCGATGTCTGCCAGGTGTCTGTGATCGTGTCATGGAGAGGTAGAACAGGGAAATGCTTTTGTAAACAAAGCATTTCCCCGTTCTGCCTAGTGACAGGACAGAGATCACAGCTCTCTCTTATCGAGATCACTGTCCTGTGTGTTGAAGTCCATCCCCCTAATAGTTAGAATCACTCCCTAGGACACATTAACCCTTTCGCTGCCCCCTAGTGGTTAACCCCTTCACTGCCAGTGTCATTTACACAGTAATCAGTGCATTTTTAAAGCATCGATCGCTGTATAAATGACAATGGTCCCAAAATAGTGTCCACCATAATGACGCAATCCCAATAAAAACCGCAGATCACTGTCATTACTACTAAAAAAAATAAAAATAAATAAAAATGCCAAAAAACTATCCCTTATTTTGTAGGTGCAATAAATTTTGTGCAAACCAATCAATATACGCTTAAGAATACATATCAGCCTAAACTGAGGAAAAAAATGTTTTTTTATATATTTTTGGGGATATTTATTATAGCAAAAAGTCAAAAATAATGTGTTTTTTTCAAAATTGTCACTATTTTTTTGTTTATAGAGCAAAATATAAAAACCACAGAGGCAAACAAATACCACCAAAACAAAGCTCTATTTGTGGGAAAAAAAGGACGTCATTTTTGTTTGGGTATAACGTCGCACAACCGTGCAATTGTCAGTTAAAGCGACGCAGTGCCGAATCGCAAAAAGTGCTCTAGTCAGGAAGGGGGTAAAATCCGCCGGGGCTGAAGTAGTTAATGAGACCCTAAAAATTAGAAACAATGTCTTTAAAATGACAGAGCTCAATTCTTTTGGGATCCGTGGGTGAATGCCATCTGGTCCAGGTGCTTTATCCACCTTTATTCTGTCTATTTTGTAAAGGGCGTACATACTTATACCTGACCTTTTTACTATTAATATATTTGAAGAATTTTTGGGGGTTTGTCCTACTATCTATTGCAATCTGTCGTTTATTTTGAATTTTTGCATCCTTTATTTCCTTTTTACATATTCTATTAAATCCTTTGTAACATTTAAACGATGATAGTGTTCCTTCATTTGTATATTTTTAAAAGCTCTTTTTTTATTATTTATAGCTTTTTTAATTTTGGCCATGAGCCACATAGGTTTTATCTTTAGCCTTTTATACGTAACAATGTAATTGCTTTGCATATGTTTTGTTTCATTGTATTTACCATTTCATTTATATTTAGATTGAAGGTATGGCATCACTTAAAGAAACATTACAAGTTAATATTTTTTAATAAAATATATTTGTATTTAATAGCTTGTTAACACTTAGTTAACCACAATTAGCCTTAATTAGCTCTTTCTTCCCCTTCTCTCCCTTGCTATTATTTTTCTGCTGATTTGCTTTTTTGTATTAATTATGTTTTTTTTAGTTTTCCTTTAGTTTGTTACTTTTTTTCTGTGTCACATAACAAGAAAATGTGCAAATTTTTTTTACAATAAAACTACTTTTTTAAATTAACTCTGCAGTGTGTGCTACTAGAAGTGAGAGTAGGCAAACTTAGTCTGGGCCAGGGATAAACCTGAGTCAGGGTCAGGATTATTAGAGGCCAGGGCTGGATGACTCATCCAGGCAGCTCTCTGGTGCCCCCCCATTTCTAGAATGTTGGAGAACATTCTGGAATTTAGTGGGCGGAAGTTAGGAGGGGTTCCTTGAATATTTAGGGGCCCTTAGCCAATCCCCAGGTTGGGGGCCTGGCAGGAAAGGAGCCTTTAAATAGACATGAGCCAAGCCAGCAGGGGAGTTGGGTGGAAGATGGAGAAGCAGTGCTGAGGAGAGTCTGTTGGTGGCCCTTGAGAGACCCCTGCCAGGAAGGGGTTTTACCTCAGGCTGGAGCACTGGAGGCTGGCCTGGAAGGATCCCACCACAGGAGGCAGTGGGAAGGACGCTAACTGGAGAGGTAGCAGAGAAAGCAAGGAGAGACAGTGAGTGAGTCTTCATCTAACCTTGCCCTGGGGAGTCTCCGTGTGTGTATCAGTTGGGAAGACTGGGTAGAGAAAGCTGCCAGGTGGGCTGATGGCAGCCAGGTGGGCTAGCATTTCTGCAAGCAGTAGAACTGGGATCAGTATCTACGGAGAGGCAGAAGGTTGTGTGAGATGCTGTTCACTCCACATGTACTATTTTACCAAGGGACTACAAGTTCCTAGCCTGTAATGGGCTGTTGCCGAACTAACTAGAGATTGTTAGGTCCCCCAGGAGTGAACCAGCAGGAGCTGTACATTTGAACCATGTTTGTGCAGGTGGAAGGAAGGAGAGGGATCTGTAAATATGTAGGAATTTGTCCCTGGTTTTGATTGTTGGACATTTTCAAGTTGGACATCTCATAATCCCTTTCCCCATCAAAGTTGTCATCCCCTAATAAAACAAGGAAAACAAGCCAAAGGTCTGATCACTGTGTCTGGATGCAAGAAGGAAATTCTGTGTGACTGGCTGTGCAGTAGTGGGGAACCCTGACATCAGCAACCCCTACAGGGGTAGTGCTACACTTTGTTATCTTAACTGCTAGCCGACCAGCCGCCGCAGTTATACTGTGGCAGGTTGGCACGGCTGCACAAAACGGCGTAGCTGTACGTTGCTCCTTTAAGATGTCATAGCAGCGTGTCCCCAGAGCCAATGCGCATGCCCAGCGGACGCGATGTCCACCGGACACCTGCGATCACTCCTAACAGAACGAGAACGGGGTTGTGTGTGTGTAAACACACAAATCCTGTTCTCTCAGGGGAGAGGAGACAGATTGTGTGTTCATACTAAGCATGAACACTGATCGGTCTCCTCCCCTAGTCAGTCCCATCCCCCTACAGTTAGAACCCACCTAGGGAACACAGTTAACCCCTTGAGTGCCCCCTAGTGTTAACCCCTTTCCTGCCAGTGACATTTATACAGTAATCAGTGGCTATTTTTAGCTCTGATCACTGTATAAATGTCAATGGTCCCAAAATAGTGTAAAAAGTATCCGATCTGTCCACCCCAATGTCACAGTCCTGATAAAAATCGTAGATCGCTGCCATTACTAGTAAAAAAAATAATAATAAAAATTACATAAATCTATCCCCTATTTTGTAGACGCTATAACTTTTGTGCAAACCAATCAATATACACTTATTGCGATTTTTTAAATCAAAAATATGTAGAAGAATAGAAGAATATATATCGGCCTAAACCGATGAAGAAATTTGTTTTTTTTTTTGGGGGGGGGGGTTTGGATATTTATTATAGCAAAAAGTACAAAATATTGTGTTTTTTTCAAAATGATCGGTCTTTTTTTGTTAGCGCAAAAAATAAAAAACACAGAGGTGATCAAAAACCACCAAAAGAAAGCTCTATTTGTGGGGGAAAAAAGACTAAAATTCTGTTTTGGTACAACGTTGCATGACCGCGCAATTGTCAGTTAAAGCGATGCAGTGGCGTATACTGGGGATGCATGCCCTGACCGCATTCAGTAAATGCTTTAGAAGTGACTCACAATATCTCTTACTGGACATGGGAGTCAAGTTGAGAAGCACTGCGGCAGGGTTGTCAAAAAAGGAGACATCCGTTAGTTTGTGAACAATTTGTAGGACTTGTTGACAAAAAGGCTTAATGTTTGGACAGTCCCCGAAAATATGAAATGTTGTACCGACCTGGGCTCGGCATCGCCAACAAGAAGGTATGTGTCCAGGAAGCATGGATGCTAGAACAGAGGGAGTCCGGTACCAAAGTGACAGGATTTTAAATGTAGTGTCTTGGTATTTGCTACACAAAGAAGATTTGTGGGCAAAGAAAAGTACAGTATACAATGCTTCTACATTTCTTTTTAAGTTAATAATGTAACCAAGAAAAAAAAATGGTGAACTGTATGCAACCTCAAAACCTTTTTTTTAATATTTTCGTCATTGTGCCTTACTGTATACAGTTTTACAGTAATTATATTTTCTTTTGCAAATCTGTAGTTTTGTACCCTGAGACCCTGCCACTTTCTGTGGCATGCTGACACTGTTAAGCCACTGCCTCACTAATACTAGCAGCATTGTCACCCTGCCATGTGTGGTCCTTCAATTGGCTATGGATTGCTAATCTGATAGACATCATAGGCCCAACAGTATCAGAAAAATGTATTTGCTTAAAAACTGTAAATATGAAAGTATTAAGCCAAATATACTGAAAGGTGGATTTTGAGTTTACGCTTTATGAGGCCATTGTTGTGTACTGCATTGTTACTAAGTGTAATATTGGATAACAATTGATATCATTGCAGTTTGGACATCAACTAAAATGTGGCTTCTCAAGAAGCAAATTGTACAGGGCGATGCATTAAGTCTGATGAGGATTGCACAGACAATTGACATCAAAGAAAGGTGGATTAATGTATGCAATGGTTACCATTGGACCAGTAGGACCCTTGAGGCTATTCACTGCCCTCACACCTGGCCAGGAAGGTTCCTGAAGGACAAGGATCATGTGGACACCCTCAGTGACCATCTGCTTAAATAAAAAATCAGCTTTGAGCCTGGGACAAGAATAAAATTTTGTGACCTCTGGTACAAGATATCTTTTACAAAAGATCAAGCCTATGATTCACAGGAGGTCCTTGAGGTTGTGTCCCAAGATTGGACTACACTAATGTGTGAAAGATCTCAGCGAGAATGCATGTGTTAGAGAAGTCCTATTTCTTTGTCTCCCATCTCCCTACTACCATATACCTTTTCCTCATCTCCCTATTTGTAAAAGAATCCAACTCTTGATTCAAAAGTACCAAACCTCAAGAATGGGATTTTAAAGGCAATTATGAAAAAGAAAATTGTATAATAAAGAAAATGATATATATAAAAACGACATGAATTTTATTAATACAAAATACGAAGCATAAAAACAAAATTCTTATGGGAACAAACCACAAGAAAAACACAGGTACATGCATAGAAATATTTACAATTGTAGACAGAGGTGGTAGAATCCTACTACATAGGCATAGACCATACAAACGGGTAGCCGAGAAGGTAAGTAGTAGAGAAGTCCTTTAAAATCCCATTTTCGAGGTTTGGTACTTTTCAATGCTTATAGGGATAATGGCAATTTACAGATCAACCTATGGGAGTCTATTTATTATCCAACTCTTGATTCAAGATCTCGTGGTTCTTCATTGGAATTAAGGCACTCCAACCAGAGTATATTTTACACTGGAACCCTGAGGTCAGTACTCACGTGTAATAGATGGTGCAGGGCACAAGCATGATCTACAGCTGAGAATGCTGCTCGCTCTATCAATGCCACTTTATAGTCTTCCAGAGACAAGGCAAACACTGATCGAGAAAATTGAATTTTAATGATCATTTACCACACAGGTTGTTAGCTTACAGTGGTCCCTGGGGGGATGTAAACAGATCCCATGGGCAAATACAGACACGTTTCCAATTATCCTAAAACCCACTGCAATAGTTCAGGTTATCATAAGCCAAAGGTATTTCTCAGTACACATCACCCTGAACGTGCCTGATCTCATCCTAAACTTATATTCAGTAGATTCACTCACGTACTGGGTGAAGTCAACTGGTAAAGGAGTCATTCACACCCAGAGGTCAATGAGTTCACCAACTGATAGAAGTACTATATATATTATGGCTGATGCAGCACATTGTGGATGCATTGTGTCCTCAGTAAGTTACTGTCCTTTTTTTGGTGTTACACTAGTTCATAAGCACTAGTTAATAAAAAAAAAGTTAGCATAAGTACAGGTATTGATGACATGGTGCAGCCATAATTCCTCATCACTCTTAAAGTATCTCTTAAGCCAAAGCTTGGTGTGGAGGAACTTGAGTGGCCCTCACAGAGCAATGGCCTTAACACTACTAAACATAATTGGGATGAATTGGAATACTGACTGCAAGCCTAATCTTATCATCTAACATCAGCAGGGGTCAAGTCCTGGGAAAATAAGTGTGGGAACTCACCCAAGATCCCCCCCACCTCAAAAATAAAAAAGTGTGTGTATATATACATACTCCTTTTTTAACAAATAAAGTGCAACATCTATTGTAAAATGCCAGTTTATGAGGACATCTTCAAAATTCACATGCATTAACCACTTCAGCCCCGGAAGATTTGGCTGCTCAATGACCAGGCCATTTTTTGCGATTCGGCACTGCATCGCTTTAACTGACAATTGCGCGGTCGTGCAACGCTGTACCCAAACCAAATTGACGTCCTTTTTTTCCCACAAATAGAGCTTTCTTTTGGTTGTATTTGATCATCTCTGCGGTTTTTATTTTTTGCGCTATAAACAAAAAAAGAGCAACAATTTTGAAAAAAACACAATATTTTGTACTATTTGCCATAATAAATATCCCCAATTTTTTTTTAAAAAAGCAAATGTTTTCCTCAATTTAGGCCGATATGTATTCTTCTACATATTTTTGGTGATAAAAATCGCAATAAGCGTATATTGATTGGTTTGTGCAAAAGTTATAGTGTCTACAAAATAGGGGAAAGATTTATGGCATTTTTATTATAATTTTTTTTTTTTACTAGTAATGGTGGCGATCTGCAATTTTTATCAGGACTGCGACATTATGGCGGACAGATCGGACACTTTTGACACATTTTTGGGAGGATTGACAATTATTCAGCGATCAGTGATATAAATATGCACTGATTACTGTATACATGTCACTGGCAGGGAAGGGGTTAACACTAAGGGGCGATTAAGAGTTTAACTGTGTTCCCTGACTGTGTGTTCTAACTGTAGGGGAGGGGACTAACTAGAGGAGATGACAGATCGTTGTTCCCACCTATTAGGAACTCAGGATCTCTCTCTCCTCTCCTCTCCTCACAGAACAGGGATGTGTGTGTTTACACACACGCTTCCCTGTTCTGGCTCTCGTGCCGCTATCGCGCGTGGACGGCGGTCATTACGACCGCTGGCCACACACATCAGCACCCTGGCAGTGTAGCGCGCGCTATCCTCGCTTAAAGGGCCAATGTACCGCTACGACAGTTTGCGGGAACGTGCTGACCTGCCGCTGTATAATGACGGCTGCTGGTCAGCAAGCAGTTAAATAAATAAATATAGAACAGATGTAATAACAAAATAATTTAACCTGTATGCTATAGACATGTGCAATTCGTTTTGTTCCAAATTAGTTTTTTAACGAATTTCGACAAATTCGTTGATTCGGAAATACCCGAATTAACGAAAACCCGTTTAACAAATTTTTCCGAATATTCGTAAATTTGTACATTTGTACATTCGTAAATTAGTGAATTCGTAAATTTGTAAATTGAGAAATTTGAAATAATAATTAACTAATAATAACTTAACTACTATTACTAGTAACTATTAAATTATAGGTATCGTGGTTTCCTTTCAAATTTGGCTGTTAGTGAAGGTAACACATACAAATTTATCTGAAGGTTACGAATTATCCGAAGTAATGAATGCCGTATCCAAGCGAATGCGACGTAATGAATTAATAATAATAAAAAACAATAATGATAATAAAAACTTTTTATTATCATTATTTATTATTAATTTGTTCCGTTCCATTTGTTTAGATGTGGCATTTGTTATTTTGGATAATTCGTAACTTCGGATAAATTCGTATTTGTTACGTTCACTAACAGCCACATTTGAAAGGAAATTACAATACCTATAATTTAATAGTTAGTTACTATTTCTGATTTTTGAATGTTCGGGTTCTTGGATTTTAAAATTGCGAATTTACAAATGTACGAATTTACAAATGTACGAATTTACGAATGTACGAATTCACGAATTTACGAATTGCGATCAAAACGAATGACCTGAAAAAAAAAAACGAATGAAACGAAAACGAAAATGAACACATTTTTTGGCTGTGCACATGTCTAGTATGCTATACTAACAAAAAAAAAGCACCACAATGTGTGATAATGGTTCAATCCAGACTCACTGTGCCCATCAACGCAGGCTCGCTGTGCCATCAATGCAGGCTCAATGTGCCCATCAATGCAGCCGCACTGTGCCCATCATTGCAGCCTCACTTTGCCCTCATTGCAGCCTCACTTTGCCCATCATTGCAGCCTCACTGTGCCCATCAATGCAGCCTCACTTTGCCCATGAATGCAGCCTCACTGTGCCCATCAATGCAGCCTCACCTTGCCCATCAATGCAGACTCACTGTGCCCATGAGATGCAGACTAATTTGTGCCTGGATTACACACAGCGGGAGATCTACGCTGTGTGTAATCCAGGCACAGATTAGTCTGTATAGGTCTGCAATGTTTAGCGGCGCTGTAACAAAGTTCGCCTCCTAGACCGGCTTCTGTGGCAGAATACTGATCCAATGCTGGGAAATTTAATCAGTGTTCCGCCTATTACAGGAGCTGGTCTAGGAGGCGGGACTTTGTTACAGTGGCCGTACGCCAAACATTGCAGGGCCATAGATCATTCTTTGTTCTGGGGGGTTCAGCAACAGGTACCGAGTAAAAGTCTTTTTAACCACTTGCTTACTGGGCACTTAAACCCCCCTCCTGTCCAGACCAATTTTCATCTTTTAGCGCTGATGCACTTTGGATGACAATTGCGCGGTCATACAACACTGTACCCAAATTACATTTTTATCATTTTTTCCCACAAATAGAGCTTTCTTTTGGTGGTATTTGATCACCTCTGCAGTTTTTATTTTTTGTTAAAATTTAGTTGAATTTTTAAAAGAAAAATGTATATTTTTTTATATTTTTCTCCTTCATTGATGTACACTGATGAGGTGGCAGTTATGGGCACTGATGGGTGGCAATAATTGGCACTGATTGGTTACACTGATAGGCAGCACTGCTAGGTGGCACTGATTGGCACCATTGGTGGGCATTGATAGGTGGCACTCATGGGCATTGATAGGTGGCACTGGTGGGCACTGGCAAGTGGCAATGGCAGGTGGCACTGGCAGGGGGTACTGGTGGGCACAGATGAGGCAGATGTGCCTCCTTCCTCTTCCTCTGTCCCTTGTACATAAGCCGGTGATCGGCTTTTTTTTTTCTCATCACACTTTTAGTGTGAGGGGAAGAAGAATGATTACCAAGCTTTTGTTTATATCATGTGATCAGCTGTCATTGGCTGACAGCTGATCACGTGGTAAGGGGCCGGGATCGGCCCCTTACTCGGATTTGTGATCACCCAAGTCTCCTGCAGGGCATGTGCAGGGAGCGTGTAAAGGGGAGGCCGTCATATGACGGCCTCCCGGAAATTTAGGTCCGCGCTGTGGCCGTCATTTGGCTATAGTACGGATGCCAAGTGGTTAAATAAAATAAATTGCTCCAAATTCATAAAGATTGAAAAAAGGATTTCATAGTTGTTTTGTACCATGAAATCCGGTGCAGGCAAATGCAATGTGTATGTAAACTGTGCTTGGGGTGTCGTTAAGATTGCACTGACACACCGAACACAGGTTGCAAACGCAGTGCATTTGCCTTCCCCCGGATTGCATGGTACAAAACAGTCATGCAATCCAGTTGCAGTGCAATTCCAAAATTGCTGCATGCACGACTTTGGCATAGCTCCCAACTGTCCCTGATTTGGAGAAATGTCCCTCTGTCCCTCATTCCTCCTCATTTGTCCCTCATTTTGGTCTGATCTATATAGATGTTTATGAAATGCACTTTTTATCTATTAACCCCCCTGGCGGTATTCCCGAGTCTGGCTCGGGGTGGATTTTACATACCAAAAGCGGTATCCCCGAGCCAGACTCGGGCTTGCATTGCAGGATCCAGGAAGAGTATACTTACCTTGTCCCCTGGTTCCTGCGATGTCTCCCCGCTGTGATCGGCGAGCCGCTGTGTCTCGCTCGATTCACAGCGCCGAGCTCCGTTCCCTGCGAGCGTTGCGACGCACGGGGACAGAGTTCGGCGGTAAATTCAAAAGTGAAACACACAGTATAGATACAGCATACTGTAATCTTACAGATTACAGTACTGTATCAAATAACTACACATCCCCATTTGTCCCTAGTGGTTTGCCCAGTGTCCTGCATGCAGTTTTATATATATAAAACTGTTCTTTCTGCCAGGAAACTGGAGATTGTCCATAGCAACCAAAACTGTCTCTTTACATCAAAAGTGGTTTTAGACCAGCTAGAAAAAAGCGATAATAAATTATAATCACTTGCAGAATTGAGCGATAGTGATTTGTGGGGAGATCCGTCATCAAATACTAAAAGTAATAAAAGCTAAAATTCTGCAACTGAGCAAATTTCAGTGTTTTTGATTTGATTACATTATTATATAATTTTTATTATTATTATATTATTATGTGTTTTAATTATTTATAGTTATTTATTATATTATAATTTTTTATTTCGTTTTTCAAACTTTATCATACCCGGGATGTCTACTACACTCTTGTTTGGACAGATTTAAGTGAACTATTCCTAAGAATTACAGGCCTACAATATAAAATGCCAAATTTCTGTGCAAAATAATGGTACCGCTTTTAGCACCTAAAATCTGAAATAATCATACCGCCAGGGAGGTTAAAAAATGTTTTTCAGCGCTAAACCTTTCATCTGATTTCTAAGGCTGCGTCCGACAGACTGCCGACGGACTGCCACTGTACTTTCGAACGAACGGACTGGCCTACACACAATCACACCAAAGTCCGACGGATTCGAACGTGATGACGTACGCCCGGACTAAAATAAGGAAGTTGATAGCCAGTAGCCAATAGCTGCCCTAGCGTGGGTTTTCGTCCAAAACGAACGACAGATTGCAAAAGATAGTAGGATAAACCCCCAAAAATTCTTCAAATATATTAATAGTAAAAAGGCCAGGTCTGAGCATGTAGGCCATTTACAAAATAATCTAGAGTGGGTGACTGGAGACAAAGAAAAGGCAAATTTATGAAATACTTTTTTAAGCTGTGTATACAAAGGAGCATGGGGGAGCTCATGTCCATAATGGGGGTGGTAGTGACACAGCCCCGAATGATCCACAATGGCTCAAAAGTGATATGGTCCAGTATTATTTAGACAGAATAAAGGTGGATAAAGCCTGGACCTGATGGCATCCACCCACAGATCCTAAAATAATTGAGCTCTGTAGTTTCAAAGCCATTGTATCTAATTTTTAGGGACTCATTAATGACGGGAATAGTACCACTGGATTGGCGCAGGGCGAACGTGGTGCCTATATTTAAAAAGAGATCAAAGTTGTTACCAAGTAACTATAGAGCTGTTCGTTTAACTTCTATAGTCGGGAAGATACTGAAGCGTTTAATAAAAGACCACATAGACGAGTTCTTGCTGGAAAAAAACATTTTAAGCAACAGACAGCATGGATTCATGAAAGACAGAAGTTGTTAGACAAACCTGATTTCTTTTTATGAAGAGGTAAGTAAAACCTTGGACAGAGGGGTGGCTGTGGACGTGGTATACTTTGCAAAAGCGTTCGACACAGCTCTCTACACACGGCTCATGTGTAAGTTAAAGTCTACAGGCTTGGAAATATCAGTTTGTAAATGGATAGAAAACTGGCTAAAAGATAGCATTCAGAGAGTAGTGGTTAATGATTCTTACTCTGAATGGTCTAAGGTTATCAGTGGTGTACCCCAAGGTTCAGTGTCAGGACCCTTACTTTTTAATATCTTTATAAATGATGTAGGGTCTGGGATCAAAAGTAACATTTCTGTCTTTGCAGATGACACCAAGCTATGCAGTGGAATAACGTCCTTACAGGATGTCATCAATTTACAAGCCGACCTCAATGCACTGTCTGATTGGGCGACTATGTGGCAGATGAGGTTTAATGTTGATACATGTAAAGTTATGCACTTGGGGGCTAAGAATATGCATGCATCATACATACTAGGGGGAGTACAACTGGGGGAATCTGTGGTGGAGAAGGATGTGTGGGTTTCGGTAGATCATAAGCTCAATAATAGCATGCAATGCCAAGCTGCGGTTTCCAAAGTGAGCAAAGTCCTTTCTTGTATTAAGAGAGGTATGGACTCTAGAGAGAGAGATATCATTTTGCCCCTGTTCAAATCATTAGTAAGACCTCATCTGGAATATGCAGTTCAGTTTTGGGCACCAGTTCTCAAAAAGGATATCCGGGAACTGGAGAAAGTGCAGAGAAGGGCAACCAAACTGATAAGAGGCATGGAGGAGCTCAGCTATGAGGAAAGATTAGAGGAACTGAATTTATTCACTCTTGAGAAGAGGAGAATAAGGCCCATATGATCAAAATGTACAAATATATAAGGGGTCCATATAGTGAACTTGGTGTTGAGTTATTCTCTATACGGTCAACCCAGAGGACACAGGGGCACTCTTTACGTCTGGAGTAAAAGATTTCATCTCCAAATAGGCAAAGGTTTCTTCACAGTGAGAGCTGTGAAAATGTGGAATAGACTCCCTCCAGAGGTGGTTCTGGCCAGCTCAGTAGATTGCTTTAAGAAAGGCCTGGATACTTTCCTAAATGTACATAATATAACTGGGTACTAACATTTATAGGTAAAGTTGATCCTGGGAAAATTCGATTGCCTCTTGGGGGATTCCCCTGCTGTAGCAAATTGGAGCATGCTCTGCTGGGGTTTTTTGCCTTCCTCTGGATCAACTGAGGGTATAAAATTGGGTATATTGGATTGTACGATATTTTTTATTTTATTTATTTATTGTTTTTAAGGTTGAACTGGATGGACTTGTGTCTTTTTTCAACCTGACTAACTATGTAACTATGACCGTTGGACTAGCATACAGACGAGTAGATTTTTCGACCGGACTCGAGTCCGTCGGAAAGATTTGAAGCATGTTTCATGTGTCCTATGCCTGCATACTTTTGCTGATAGGTGGCCCTCATTCCCATCTCAAAAAGTTGGGAGGTATGCTTTGGTGTGATCTGAGCCTATACAAAATGAATGGACCAAAATGCCACCGCCCTGAAACGCATGTGAACCGAACAGGAATGTGGTGTGGTTCCTGTGTGATTCACATGTGGATCATATTGTGAACTGAGACTTAAGCCTCGTACACACAATCGGATTTTCCGACGGGAATTTTGTGATGACAGGCTGTTGGCGGAAAATTGTTGTTGGATTTTCCGCTGAGAAATGTTGGATAGCAGGCGAAAAATACAAGAACCCCCTGACGGGGCTTTAAAGCAGCCAATGAGATGCAGTATAATAGTTGAAAAAGTTTCAATTTTATTAGTACAGAAAATATGAATAGTATATTAAAAAGGGCATTGGGAGTGAGTATTGACTATTAGAGTCAAGGCATGAACTGGATATGGCATACAGTAGCAACGGGCAATTCATACAATTAAAACCAATGCAAGACACAATGTGCCAAAGGGCAACCAATGTTTTTACAAGTGTTGTATCCTTAAAAATAAGAACAACAGACAATGTCTATAAATAAGGGCAATATACAATACGGTATATGTGGAACAACGGAAGCTGTATATGTGAATTCTGACGCGTTTCGACCCTTCCCGGGTCTTCTTCAGAGGATGATTGTCCACTATTATAGGATTTTTGTCGTTATAGAGTCAGTTCTAACGTTGTGGAGTATTTAGGATAGTGCGATTTCTCCTCTGCTCCCCTGTCTTCCCCGTGTCGCACCAGCTCCCAAGTGAGCGGGTGGTGGACCAAGTGTATCTTACGAGGGATCACGTCTACCAACCCCCCATATGTAGGAGAGGGAAGGGAAGGGAGGGACAGCAGGCAACCAAAACTGCACCCGAATGGGTTCACGTTGGTGCCAATCAAACAGGAGCTGAATAGGAAGGTTGGTATATTCCTCATTCAATGTGTTCAGTCGGCGAGTGTGTGGACTGGCATCTCCAAGTTGAAAAAGGTTCAATTGAACCTTTTTCAACTTAGAGATGCCAGTCCAAGTTGGCCTACCCGTCTACACTCATGTGAGTGTCTTTTGTTGTTTATGTTGGATGGCAGGCTTTAACATTTTCCGCGGACAAATGTGTGTTGTCGGATTTTCCGAGCGTGTGTACACAAGTCCGTCGGACAAAAGTCCAAAGTACAAACACGCATGCTGGGAAGCAAGGACGAGCCGGAAGCGGTCGGTCTTGTAAACAAGCATTCATAATCGAGAATTAACATTCATGACGCTGCAAATTATGAAATCTTGAAATGCAGCGCACAATTCTCTTCTTCTTTAATGGGATAATAATGAAGCTGCTTTGCTGGTGATACTGATGGAGTTATTGCAAACAAATTTTCAAAGGCTTTTTTTTTCTAGTGATATCAAGAATAATATTATTATGCTTTATTTTTTTGGGGGGGGGGCAAGTTACCACAACACCATTATCCTGTAGTTTTTAAGATCAAAGATACAACTATGTTGGTGTCCCTTGTCAATTTTACATTTTTTTTTTTAATGTAACTACCGACTCCCAAACTGTCATTTGAAGTAAAACACATAGCCAAGTATTATTCTCCACAATTGTTTTTATTGTGCATTAAAAAAAGAAAACAAATAAAATTAGACATGCTATCTGCCAATAGAACCAAAAAGTGCATTCTATGCATCCAAAAATATAGAAAATATACCAAATCAAGTCATTATTCAATCACAAAATAAAATAAAAGGCTCATGTATGTGTCCTGCTTCTTAATATAGGGGGTCAACAATGTCAAGAGTTGGTGAAAGCAGGGGTCCGTCATCTGGGGATAATTCCAAAAATCATCCGGATTATTCTGCTGGAGCTCCCGCAGTAAAGGCATATGACATAATTGGTCACCATTAATAAAGCAACCAATTTTTGGTCCAAGAACTCCTCCTCCTCCTCCTCCTGTTCCTGGACTGGACTTGGGTCAAAGCAATAACTTCAAGGCCAATAATTAATAACACGTTATCTCATCTGATTTCACAACATGGCTGGTTGGCCATTCACAAACTAACTGAAAAGCACGAAATGAAAACACGAAAAGAAAAGCACGAATCAACCGTCACCAAACTTCTACTAACACTAAATTAGCAGAAGGAGCCCAAAGGGTGGCGCTAAAGAGCTGAAAAATCACGTAGTACGTCACTACCTTCGTGTTTGTTGGCCGACAATTCCTTGCCATTTGTATGCAAGACAAGTTCCTGGCCAACACCTTTCAGACAAAAGTCTGAGGTTTTGTCTGCGTAAAATCTGATCGTGTGTACGAGGCTTTAAGCCTCGTACACATGATCGGATTTTCGGCAGGCAATTGTGTGATGACAGACTGTTTGCCTAAAATCCAACCGTTAGTACGCTCCATCAGACAATTTTTGTCCAACTTTCCACCAACAAATGTTGGATGGCAGGCTAGTCAATTTTCGGTGTACAGCGGTCTGTTGTCAGATTTTCCTATCGTCTGTACACAAGTCCGTCACAAAAAAGTTGAAAGTACAAAAACGCATGCTCAGAATCAATGCTCACCAAACACGACATTAGCAGAAAGTGCCCAAAGGGTGGCGCTCAAGAGCTGAATGTATGTCACTACGTTTGTGTTTGTTGGCCAACACTTGTGTACCGTTTGTTTGCAAGACAAGTTCCTGGCACACGCCCCTCGGACAAAAGTCTGACGCTTTGTTGGCCAACAATCTGATCGTGTGTACAAGGCTTTAATCAGTCCAGCCTGGCTCTGGCAGCCATGTTGTGGTGCTCACTGCTGAGTCAGAGAGCTGAGGGGTAAACCAGTAAGCACCACAGCATGGCTGCCAGTGCTAGGCTGGACTATCAGTAATACAGCAGCAATGGAAAACTCAGCCCAGCCTCAGTCAATGTCATTAATCAGGCCTATTCTGACACTTCTCTCTTACATGCAAAAATCTGTATTTTTTTTGCTAGACCCCCAAACATTATTATTATTTATTATTATTATTATACAGGATTTATATAGCGCCAAATGTTTGGGCAGCGCTTTATTATCTATTTTTTAGCAGAGACCCTACAGAATAACATGGCGATTTTTGCAATTTTTTATGATACACGGGAATTTGCGCAGCGGTTTTCTAAACACAATTTTTTGAGAAAAAATACACTTCAATGAATTTTAATGTGGAAAACACTATAGCCCAATTTTTTGGAAAAAACATAAAAGATGATGTTGTGCTGAACAAATAGATACCTAACATGTCACGCTTTAAAATTGCGCACGTTCGTGGAATGGCGACAAACTGCGATACCTAAAAATCTCCATAGGCGACGCTTTAATTTTTTACAGGTTGCCAGTTTAGAGTTACAGCGGAGGTCTAGTGCTAGAACTATTGCCCTCACTATAACGTTTGTGGCGATATGTCACATGTGTGGTGCGAACATTGTTTACATATATATTTTTACATTGTCCCTTTAAAAAAAAAAAAAAAACACTTTTATTGCTGTCACAGGAAAAGTAAACATCCCTTGTGATAGCTATAAAGCATTACAGGTTCTCTTTATGGAGACATCTGAGGACTATAAGACCCCAGATCGGTCCTCTACACTTTAAAGCATGGAATTTAAAAAACAAAACATTGATCTCATGCTTTCCTTAAAAAAAAATAAAAAGTCTTGTTTATATTCTCCCTAACGGGAAGTGATGAAATACTCATGGCTTCTGGTCTCCTAGACCATAGAGATGACACTCTGGTCCCCGATCACCTCTATGGCTAGCTGCATCAACTGCAAGATCAGATGCCAGGGAAAGAAGAGCCCAGAAAAGCACCGGAGAGCGGCAGGAGGGGATTTAAACAGCTAATTAGCCGCTAGGATTGCTTTTACAGTGTAGGGCATCATGGAACAAACGATACTGGGATTACTGCTGACAGTTGCAGCCATGGCCCCGGTATAACCGCTTGAACACACCGGGAGAAGAGGCGGAACACCGGGAGAAGTCGGAAGAAGACCCCCTGAAGTCGGAAGAAGACCCCGGAGCTGCCTAATAAATTACTCTTAAAACCTGTGTACTGTGTTTTTTTTATTGACACTTATTTCCCTAGTGAATGGGTAGGGGTACGATGTACCCCATACTCATTCACATAGGGTGGGGTGCCAGGATCTGGGGGCCCCCTTATTAAAGGGGGCTCCCGGATTCCGATAAGCCCTCCGCCCGCAGACCCCGACAACCAACGGCCAGGGTTGTTGGGAAGAGGCCCTTGTCCTCATCAACATGGAGACAAAGTGCTTCGGGGTGGGGGGGCCCACAGGGTGCCCCCCCTCCCCCAAGGCCCCCACCCCCCATGTTGAGGGCATGCAACCTGGTACGACTCAGGAGGTGGGGGCGCTCGCTCGTCCCCACCCCCTTTCCTGACCGGCCGGGCTGCATGCTCAGATAAGAGTCTGGTATGGATTTTGGGGGGACCCCACGCCGATTTTTCGGCGTAGGGGGTTCCCCTTACAATCCATACCAGACCTAAGGGCCTGGTATGCCCCTGGGGGGGAACTCATGCCGGTTTTTACATTTAAAATTTGGTGCGGCGTTCCCTCTCAGGATTCATACCGGACAGCTGTCAGCACTGCCTGTCGCTCATCTCGAAAGGAAAAAAAAGTTTTCCTTTCCTGATCAGTGAGCCAGCGCGACATGCACAGCACCCTGTCGCCGAGAACCAGCGCGATGGGATCGCGCTGGAAACACAATCTCGCGGTCAGGTACTGTACATGTACATGACTTTAAGTGGCTAAGGCCCTGTTCACATCTAGCCATTTGGGATCGCTGACAGAATCGCTGCGATTTTGCCCACCATTCCAAATCACACTAATGCTGGCATGCTGGCAAAATGCAGCACGTGTGTTTTGTGTGCAATTTTGTTTTAATGGCACCGAAAATGTGGCGCAGTTTTGGCTCAATTGTCATGTGCTTTATCACATGGCAAAAGAATCACGTGAAGCTTGTCAATGAAAAAGGAGCTTCTTTTGAGCGGCAATCCTAGCAAAACCACACTGCAATTTGTTACCATTAAAAATGAATGGCACAAATATGTGTGCTGCGTTTTGCCACCATTGCAGTGCAATTTGGAATCTCGAGCGATTCCACCCACGATCCCAAAACGCTGGATGTGAACGGGGCCTGACACAACAGCAATAGAAGACTCAGTCCAGTCTCAGTCACTAACATTACCAATTGTCACACAGTCTCTTATGGTTACCTAATCTCTGTAGCCGATTTACCTGGGCAATGGCTGGTGTTGGCGCTTCAGACATCATGGCACCATGGTTGTTATGGTGTCAGGATGATTGAAGCACATTATTTCTATTATTACATTGTAATTTAAAATGAAATAGTTCAACTCACCAAAATGTAGAATCTGTGGGAGCCCTGAACATGTCACTTGCCACGTCGCCTGTCACCAGATGCAGCATGTCACTTGCCATGTTGCCTGCCACCAGATGCAGCATGTCACATGCCACCATCACTTGTCACTAGATGCAGCTTGTCACTTTCAACGTTACCTGCCACCAGATGCAGCTTGTCACTTGCCACCTCGCCTGCCACCAGATGCAGCATGTCACTTGCCACATCACCTGCCACCAGATGCAGCTTGTCCCTTTCCATGCCACCTGCCACAAGATGCAGCTTGTCACTTTCAACATCACCTGCCACCAGATGCAGCTTTTCACTTGCCACCTCACCTGCCACCAGATGCAGCGTGTCACTTGCCATGTCACCTGCCACCAGATGCAGCTTGTCCCTTTCCACGTCACCTGCCACCAGATGCAGCTTGTCACTTTCCACATCACCTGCCACCAGATGCAGCTTGTCACTTTCCACGTCACCTGCCACCAGAAGCAGCTTGTCACTTGCCATGTTGCCTGCCACCAGAGGCAGCTTGTCACTTTCCATGTCACCTGCCACCAAATGTAGCTTGTTGCTTGCCACCAGATGCAGCATGTCACTTGCCACCTCGCCTGCCACCAGATGCAGCATGTCACTTGCCACATCACCTGCCACCAGATGCAGCTTGTCACTTTCCACATCACCTGCCACCAGATGCAGCATGTCACTTGCCACATCACCTGCCACCAGATGCAGCTTGTCACTTTCCACGTCACCTGCCACCAGATTCAGTTTGTCACTTGCCATGTCTCCTGCCACCAGATGCAGCTTGTCACTTGCCACCAGATGAAGCATGTCACTTGCCACCTCGCCTGCCACCAGATGCAGTGTGTCACTTGCCATGTCACCTGCCACCAAATGCAGCTTGTCACTTTCCACGTTGCCTGCCACCAAATGCAGCTTGTCACTTGCCACGTCGCCTGTCACCAGATGCAGCGTGTCACTTGCCATGTCGGCTGCCACCAGATGCAGCATGTCACATGCCACCATCACTTGTCACTAGATGCAGCTTGTCACTTTCAACGTCACCTGCCACCAGATGTAGCTTGTCACTTGCCACCAGATTCAGCTTGTCACTCGCCACCTCGCCTGCCACCAGATACAGCGTGTCACTTGCCACATCACCTGCCAACAGATGCCGCTTGTCACTTGCCATGTTGCCTGCCACCAGATGCAGCTTGTCACTTGCCACCAGATGCAACATGTCACTTGCCACTAGATGCAGCTTGTCACTTTCAACATCACCTGCCACCACATGCAGCTTTTCACTTGCCACCTCACCTGCCACCAAATGCAGCATGTCACTTGCCATGTCACCTGCCACCAGATGCAGCTTGTCCCTTGCCACGTCACCTGCCACCAGATGCAGCTTGTCACTTTCCACATCACCTGCCACCAGATGCAGCTTGTCACTTTCCACGTCACCTGCCACCAGAAGCAGCTTGTCACTTGCCATGTTGCCTGCCACCAGAGGCAGCTTGTCACTTTCCATGTCACCTGCCACCAAATGCAGCTTGTCGCTTGCCACCAGATGCAGCATGTCACTTGCTACCTCGCCTGCCACCAGATGCAGCATGTCACTTGCCACATCACCTGCCACCAGATGCAGCTTGTCACTTTCCACATCACCTGCCACCAGATTCAGTTTGTCACTTGCCATGTCTCCTGCCACCAGATGCAGCTTGTCACTTACCACCAGATGAAGCATGTCACTTGCCACCTCGCCTGCCACCAGATGCAGTGAGTCACTTGCCATGTCACCTGCCACCAAATGCAGCTTGTCACTTTCCACGTTGCCTGCCACCAGATGCAGCTTGACATTTGTCACCAGATGCAGCATGTCACATGCCACCGTCACTTGCCACTAGATGCAATTTGTCACTTTCAACATCACCTGCCACCAGATGCAGCTTGTCACTTGCCACCAGATGCAGCGTGTCACTTGCCACGTCACCTGCCACCAGATGCAGCTTGTCACTTTCCATGTCACCTGCCACCAGATGCAGCTTGTCACTTTCCATGTCACCTGCCACCAGATGCAGCTTGTCACTTTCCATGTCACCTGCCACCAGATGCAGCTTGTCACTTACCAGGTCGCCTGCCACCAGATGCAGCGTGTCACTTTGCCATGTCACCTGCCTCCAAATGCAGCTTGTGGATACACAAAATATTGACACTTTGGGCCCAATTTGGACATTTTCACTTAGGGGTGTACTCACTTTTGTTGCCAGCGGTTTAGACATTAATGGCTGTGTGTTGAGTTATTTTGAGGGGACAGCAAATTTACACTGTTATACAAGCTGTACACTTATTACTTTACATTGTAGCAAAGTGTCATGTCTTCAGTGTTGTCACATGAAAAGTGTAAGATATCAGGGTGATTCAGCTCAAGTGGTGTATGCGATTTGAAGAAACACGTGTCAGTCCAGACTGCATTTTCAATGGCCTGCCAGCCCACTTTTATTTAAAGGAAGCAAAAAGTTCAAATCAAACAGAAATTTCCCTCGCAGGGGGTTCCACCATTATTGCACCATGGTTATTCAGCCTCCTGGCTTACCTACTGACAACTTAGCTGACTCCTCAGCAAGACTTCCTGTCTCCTTGGGTGGAGCTGTCTCCAAGTAGGAGCCCTGAGCTCTATCCCTGGGATGTTTATGAGCCCAGCCCACAGATGTGCAATCAGCATGCCTATGTGTACAAGAACCAGGGTGAAAGTGCTAATCCAAACTGTGAAATGGGGTCACCTCTCCACAAAAGTTATAATAAAATATTTACAAAAATGTAGGGGTGTACTCACTTTTGTGAGATACTGTATGTGCAATGCATATCAAAAGGTATACTAGCATAGTGCAGATATAACTCCATCGCCCCAAAGCACAACAAAATCTCATATAATCATCTAAATCAAAAATAATCCTCAGATCTTTATGGTTTGTTCGGACACACAAACACGTTCTACTATACCAGCTCCCTTGGGCCAGGGGTATCCAGCCACAATCCCCACAGCTTTTCAAACTTGCCAGGACGTCCCAGTCGTGTATAAGTGTGTTTTTCTAGGCAAAGCTTTGCCCACAGACGCCACCCAGGACTTATGTGTAGGGGGATCTGGTGACTTCCACATTACTAGAAGTAACCAACAGACGAGGAAAAGGGCCCTTCCCACTGCTATCCTAGGATGCTCCTCCTCAATGACATCCTCTAAAACATTTAGGAGGCAGCGTTTAGGGTCCCATGAGATTTATGCCCCAAATACAATATTCAAGGTGTCTACAACCTGTCTCCAGTAAAGATGTAGTTTAGGGCAATGTCATAGTAAATTAATTAAGTCCCCATGATCCCGTTTGCATCTATGACAATGTAACTACGTGCTGTACCCCATCGTATAGAGCCTTAAGGGAATATAATGAGAGCGGAGAGGATAGATGGAGGATCACTCACGGGAGCACTGTAAAGCACGTCCGCTCACATGCCCGTCCTGGCCATGCCCCCCTCTGTATTATCATCATTTGTCAAATAGGGTTCCATGACCACGTGGCCATATTTGGTCTTTGACGTCACCTGAGATCTCCTACATCTTTTTTTACTTTTAGTGGAGGGTCCCAGGAGATGTAAATCGACACTAGTCAACAATGGGATCAGATGTGTCCATTGGTTCATGGGATTTTTACTCTTTTGGAGAGCTTTAGGTATTGCTGATGTGGATCGGCACCACTGGATGTTGTGGGATACATAGCACTTTGGTAGGTATATTTTTATATTCTTTTTAGGTAATTTCATATTTTATTAATGATTTTGAGTATATATACGGTAGTTTATTTCTAGTTGTGGGATACATAGCATTTTTAGTGGATGTAGCCTCTTTGGTAGGTATATTTTTATATTGTTTTTAGGTCATTTTATGTTTTATTAATGATTTTGAGTATATATAGTTTATTCCTAGTTGTCCATTAACCTAAAAAACAAAACAGTACTGGCTTGCACAGCGTGGTGTCTGATTGAGACAGCATAAATATTGTAGCAAGAGCTTTCTTTTTATTGTGACACGTGAACATATTTTTTAGTATTTAATTTCAATAATAAGAAATGATAGAGTTTTAGGAGTGCCTAATAAATTAGAAAATTTTAGTATGTGTGTGAAAATGAAAGAATAAAATAAGTGGGTGGCGAAAGGGTTAAACCAATGGTCTCTACATTTTTTTTGTATAACTTGGGTTGAACAAGTGGTCTTCACATTTTATTAGTCGATTACAGTGATTGGATGAGGACTGTAGTAGGCTCATTTGCAGGTTCAGTAGGACGAGGGTAACAAGGATGGACAATGCAAGCCCTGCTCCCATATTCCAGATATCCTTTTTCTGGGCAGAGGATGTAAGTCTGGTGGCCATCACTACCGGCTAAGATTTGGAAAGGGGGAGTCATTTTTTATTTTCCTGGCTGGTCTTGGTGTAGCAGGTCCGTGTACCCACAGCTCTCTTGCTGTGGATATATCAGCCTATAAGAATAGTGTGCTGATCTGGTATCTTTTTATTATCCAAACCAAATAAACATGATTAGAACTAATGGAAGAGCAGTAGGAAGTAGGGGGCTCTAATGAACATATCCTCGAGTTGTATGAATTACTAGAGGACCCTCACTTCTTAGAGTGGCTCTGTTACTTTAGAATTAGCTTACCTTTACACAAAAATTAAATGAAAAGATGAACTAACTCATAACAACCCTCCCGTACCCTCGATCTCTGCTGCGCCTGCCTCCTTGAATGATCTTTCACTATCCACACTACCTGATGCAGCTTTCTGGGCATTGGAAATCCACGTTCTTCTGCACCTTTCTTTCTTGATGTCACCCCAGAACAAAGATGGTTCAGAGAGATTCTCATTGGTCATGTGGTGGCGTTGATCAATGACCGCTCACCTATACAAGCATTATTATGCTACACAGCCTTTGAGCTGTATATTGCATTTTCTATATGTCTGCAACTCTACACCAACTGACATGGGCACCAGATGACAATCATTGAAGGAGATTTTTGTTGTTGTATTTGTATTTTGAGTTGTATTGTTTGTGTAAAGATGAACTAACCATTTAGAAAACATTTAAAAAAAAAGGTTGCCTGCAAATGAACACTCTAAATACTTACCTCTGGCAGGGGGCAAGTACTCACTTCAAGTAGTTCTAAAACCTAAACATTTTTTTCTGCGCCATGTACCTGAAGACTGGCGAAGAACCGGCTCAGGTGAGGACTGTGCAGGATCAATGGTCTGGTAAGTGCATGTTTATTAAAACCCATCAGCTACAGTATTTGTAGCTGTTGATATTTTTTTTTCCAGCATGAAGTTCTTCTAAAGGGCAGGCCTTCCACCAAAATGCAAGCTCAGGTTTAGTAAATTTACCATTATCTAAAAACAGAGCTCTACCCCAAAAACACTAGAGGAGGATATTAAAAAAACATACTTAGTTTAAACCTGGCTTCATTACTGGAGCAACTGATGGTCACGACTTTTCCATTGAGATCCTGAGAATGCTCAGTATATGTTGCACCCCATGCAGGAGTATCTTCTTCCTAGATTTCAGATGAGCGTTTTTCAAAATTTTTACCCTAGAGGAACCCTTGAAACAATTTTCAGGTCTCAGGGAACCTCTGCTAAAACCAACTCATTGGGGGTCGGTGGGAAGAATGCTCCTTACATTGGTGGTCAGTGTGAAGAATGCCCCTTACATTGGCAATCAGTGAAAAGAATGCCCCCCTTACAGTGGTGGCCGGAATGCCACCCTTAGGCTCACCATACACCCTATGATCTATACAACCTCATTTCGCTCTACCAACAAGTTTATAATGCAAGGGTCTTCTTCTTGGTTGGATACAGATTGATTGGATAGATGAGGTAGGTCTTCGTCTTACATAGTATTGGTAAATCTAAAGTTCATAGTTACATAGTTACATAGTTACATAGTTAGTCAGGTTGAAAAAAGACACAAGTCCATCCAGTCCAACCATAAAAAAAAAACCGTGGACCTAAATCAGGAAAGGATTATATATTGTCAAATATTGTATTAGGGTTATTGAGTCATTAGAAAACTGTATCAACTGGAATATGAACAAACCCTTTTTAGAAAAAAGCTACAAAAGTTTTGGGTCAATTTTATTGTAAAGCTTTTTAAAGTCTGTTTTACACTGCTGTTTTATATCATTTTTTATGCTATTTAAAATCTTTGTTTTACAAACAAACATTAAATACAGGGTGGACCTATGACACTGGATTTGCAGGGCATTATGGGTTTTCAATAGAGACAGTAAAACAGAAGCTTCTTCCTTTCAGACTGTCTCTCTGTGATTGAAACTTCAATTACAGAGAGGGGGGAGGGGCCTAAAATGTTATTTTTTAGCTCCTGACTATAAAAAATAGAACATATATACATAAACACTACACCTTTCCATCAAAAATCAAACGTCCATAGCTATATTTAGTTGGTCTGTTTAATATGCTACAAATGGTTGACATGAACATTGCTGTCCCTTAAGTGTAAGATATAAAAGATCTTAACCCTGATATCTTTTAGCTTTAGTCCATAAATTAAAGGGTTAAGAATAGGTGGCCCCACAAGGAGCTGGACGGACATGACCATCCTTAGCTCATATGGGAACTCCGTAGGGATATAGCGATACATGAGAAGCTCGAAGAGCAAATTGCAAGCATAATTGGTGATGGTGATCAAGTGAGGGGTGCATGTCTGAAGAGCCTTGGCTCTAAAGTCTTTAGAGGATCGGGCACAGGCCTTAAGAATCTTAATGTACGAGCAGATGATCAATATGGGCATTAAGGCAATGAAGGTTGAGGCAATAAAGAGACCAAAGCCATTATTCACTGTTGTATCCACACAAGAGAGCCTCACAATGGACCAGTTGTCGCAGTATATCTTCAATATAATATTGCTACATAGTGGAAGCCGAATTGTCAACACAATATGAATGCCAACTAGGATGATAGTGTATGACCAGGCCACAACAACCAATTTAAAAACTATGGTCAAGGACATAATGTTGTTATATCTTAGAGGGTTACAGATACACACAAAGCGGTCATAGGCCATAGCAGTTAATATGGTCATCTCACATCCTAAGTACGTATGGATACAGAAGACTTGTGTAACACATCCAATGTAGGAAATAGTTTGTATACTGAAGATTAGGTCCACGATAAGGCTGGGGAAAAAGGTGGCGCTCCCGTATAAACCATTGACGCATAATACGGCTATAAAAATGTACATAGGCTCTTGCAGACTCTTGTGCAAGGCTATGATCGAGATCACAGAACTGTTAAACAAGATGATGGATCCATAGACCAAACATGCTAAAATACTGTAGATGTATCTTGTAAATTTCATGTCTTCAAAACTGAGATACAGCACAGTTGGGTGAGGGTATGAGGAATTGTTCATTTTTGTCAAGGAGTTTTTTCCTAAACAAAAAAATATATAATTATATTGAATGAAGGTAAAAGCATGTCAAGAGGTACACCAGTTTATAGCTATATTTTCATTTAAAATTAAATATAAATCCCCAACATGGTTATTTGAATATTACGGTATCTACCTTGACCAAGGATTGGGTTTTCTGGCAAGACCTAGACCTGGAACTAAATTTGCCAGACTTCTTTCATCATGTTTGTCAGATACCATTTAAAGTGGAACTAAAGTTCTGCTGTTGTACATTGCAAGCAGGCAGTTTTCTTTTTATTGCAGAGGAGACATGTAATGTGTTTTCTGCTATACAGTATAACACACTTACCTGTTTGCAAAAACACTATATGGCAATATCATTCATTGCTTTGTGCTTACACAACAAAAGCAGACATAAAAATGCAGGCATTTCCATATGAAATGACACTTGTAGATCGTCACCAAGTATTATTGAATGAAAAAGGAGGTGTGTTGTTTTTTTTTTTTTTCATTTGTTTAGCAAAAAATAAAAAAACCAGTGGTGATCAAATACCACCAAAAGAAAGCTCTATTTGTGTGAACAAAATGATAAAAATTTCACATGGTTACAGTGTTGCATGACCACACAATTGTCATTCATAATGTGACAGCGCTGAAAGCTGAAGATTGGCCGAACAGGAAGGGGGTAAAAGTGCCCAGTAGGCAAGTGGTTAAACAGGAGTTTTAGAATAAAATGTATATATAAAATGTATACTTCTTATTTACAGTATAACTATTTTTTAACTAACACTGGTCAAACTAGAAAATATGCTTTTTTTCATTCATTTAGGTCATTTTGTCTATAGGTTCCATTTTTTTTTTTTTGCAATGGCAATATTACCAAAACAAATAGATAAGTGAAAGGGTGGACTCATGTTGCAAGCACATTCACCTCCATGGGTACCATTCATTAAAACCAGACAACAAAGAAGGAAACCCACATCCAAACCTCCTAAACTAAAGAGAAAAAGAGGGGGAGGGGTAACAATGGGAATTTTATTGAACCGCACGGAGACAACAAATCCACAGCTGTTTAAAAGGGCTCAACAACATACAACTTTATTATATGTATATGAAATAAGACCTTAAAAGGTTAGAGAAACACCACTAGTAAAAAAAAAACATTATTGCTGAATGTAGGGTGCACAACATTACATATGTGAGATGGCCACAAGTCAATGTGGTGCTAAAAATCAATGCATTTCACAGTTGTACACTTCTTCAAGGAAATTTTTTTGGCATGCTTCTTGAAAGATGGTATACTAAAAGGAAATATATAAATTAAAAATAACCTGAAAAAAATAAAACATATACTGTATATATATTGTGGGGGATGTTTGGCTCAGTGGTAGATGTGTTTTCAAGTAAGTTCACATCAGTCAGAAGCTATTTTTAAGAGCCTGTAACCCACTTTTATTAAAAGGGAAAACAGAAAGTCCATAAAACATAAGGAGTTGAGGTCACGTGCTCAGCATCATATCCAGAGGTTGTCTTTGGGAAATAGACATCTGAGTGCTGCCAGCATTGCTGCAGAGGTTGTAGGGGTGGGGGGTCAGCCTGTCAGTGCTCAGACCATACGCTGCACACTGCATCAAAATGGTCTGCATGGCTGTCATCCCAGAAGGAAGCCTCTTATAAAGATGATGCACAAGAAAGCCCGCAAACAGTTTGCTGAAGACAAGCAGACTATAGACATGGATTACTGGAACCATGTCCTGTGGTCTGATGAGAACAAGATAAACGTATTTGGTTCAGATGGTGCCAAACGTGTGTGGCGGAAACCAGGTGAGAAGTACAATGACAAGTGTGTCTTGCCTACAGTCAAGCATGGTGGTGGGAGTGTCATGGTCTGGGGCTGCATGAGTGCTGCCGGCACTGGGGAGCTACAGTTCATTGAGGGAACCATGAATATCAACATTTACTGTGACATACTGAAGCAGAGCATGATCCCCACCTTTCGGAGACTGGGACACAGGCCAACATGATAACGACCCCCAACTCACCTCCAAGACAACCACTGCCTTGCTACAGAAACTGAGGGTAAAGGTGATGGACTGGGCAAGCATGTCTCCAGACCTAAACCCTATTGAGCATCTGTGGGGCATCCCCAAATGGAAGGTGGAGGAGTGGCAATCTGTGAAGCTCTGGTGAACTCCATCCCGAAGAGGGTTAAGGCAGTGCTGTGAATAATGGTGGCCACACAAAATATTGACACTTTGGGCCCAATTTGGACATTTTCTCTTAGGGGTGTACTCACATTTGTAGTCAGAGTCTGGATACTGGAATACAACTTACCCCAGCAACTGTGTGTAGGGAAGGAGGGGGGATTATAAGCCCCAGGCTCCACCATTGTAAATGGTGCCACAAATCCTATCCAGCTTCTCTTGAGGCAAACTGGCAAGCATGCGATCAGTATCAAGGGTAATACCTAGAAAGGTAATAACCATGGCAGGCCCACAGTTCCATGAGCGATTCAAGATCCTTGGAAGACTGCGCAGGGCTCTCTAATAGCAAAAAATCATCCAAATAATGAATGACCCTCTGACACCCTTTGCGATTAAACAATATCCAATTGAGAGCAGAGGCAAAAATGTTGAAGAGCCACGGACTGCTCTTGGACCCAAAAGTCAACTTCGGGGCAAAATAATACTGCTCCCGCCATTTGATCCCATGCCATTGCCAGAGGGTTGGATTGATGGGGAGGCATCCGAAATATCATCTTTGGATAACCATGTGCCCGTACCTGACTGCAAAATGTACTGAATGGCCAAGTCCACTGACGAACACTGTAGCGAAAATTCTTCTGAAGGAATAAGAGAATTAAGGCATAGATTAAGTGATGTTTATTTGAAAATTTACCCTTAACCACACCGATGGGGCTGACTCTCCACATACTAAAAGGAGCAGCGAGAAGAGGCCCTATGACAAACCACTTGGCTAATTCAACCTGTAACAATTCATCTACTAATAGGGCATTGCTGGTGGCAGATAATAGGTTAGCACATTCAAAAGTCTGCAATGGCAAAGTAATAAGGCCTGTAAGCAAACCGTCAGAAAACCCCCATGCAATAAACTGCCTGAGAGTAGGGGATGGGTGGTAAAACAACCAGAAATCTAATCTGGACACATTGACATGGCTTAGTCAGGAAGGACCGGATGACTTGAGGGGACAGGAGGATTCGGGGTGTGCCCTGAAGCAGTTGGCGCAAACATGAAGGAGTCTGCATTGACTATAGATGCAGGTCAGGTAACTGAAATTGTTGCACAGCTGAGCTTTGCCTAAAAAATGAATGGGTCTGCCCAGTTTGTCTACCAGACCCGTTGGCCCTGTGGAGGATCCACTGGACACCTGCCTGGCAGAACCCAACGGCAGGGAATGCTCCAGATTGGGACACCATTGGTGGTGTGGGCTGATGACTGACAATGGCCACACGTTGGAAATTTCTGATTGGCAAAGTGCCTACTGAACAGTTCCATGTCAATGTTGCTCCAACATGTGACCATCTTAAACTGCGCCCAGGTGGCTGCGACCTTCGCTGAAAAAGACCGGTGATAGTCATAAAGCGTAGCGCCACCGTACTTATGAGCCAGGTCCACCACCTTGTGGATGTAAAGGTCCAATACCTCTCTCCTGCCTGGACTAACAGCACAAATGACATCTCTGTAAATACCAGAGTACAGAACAAATTCAGCTATGCTGAGTTTACGATTAAGCCTCAGGTCTTTAATTTTGAGAACCACAGAAAATAAAAGAGAAGGGTCAGACAGCGCAAAACTAATCCTAACACACAGCAGCTGGACACTGAAGGTCAATTTAAAAATCCTTAGATAAAACTGTAAAAACAAAGCAGTGCAGCGCTTAGAAGAAATAAATATAAGAAATATATTTGCCTGTGGGTGTGTCATCCATTGACTATTCATTCCTTCAGAACAAGACATATTTTTGGGACTTGGCTTCATATTTATATTTATTTCTTCTAAGCGCTGCACTGCTTTGTTTTTACAGTTTTGAGAACCACAGAGACTTCCCCACAGGCGTAAGACTTGTTTTCAACAACATCTTTTGACGCTATGAGCAGATATGCCAGATTTATATCCTTCTTCTCTAAGATATCCTTCTTGTAACCTACAGACCGTGGTAGGCAGAAATAGGAGTGTAAGTGACCTGCAACGTATGACGTATGAAAGTACGGGTGAGAAGACTGCAAGTATTACAATCAATTAAAAACAAAACCTCAGCCCGCACGGATCTGTAGATGTGACAGATCCTAGTATGTGGTCTAACTAGCTATGACCCCTGACCGAGAGACACAGAACACACCTTGCTGTTCCTGAATGTAAAATGTGGAGTCCATCTGAAACAACATCATGAGGTATGCTCTGAATACAATGACAGGTAAGCGAAACCTAAAAGCAACAACCAACATGAGATACCACCTGACCAGAGTGAAACATGAGCTCTATACGTGACAGATCCTGATATGTGGTGCAACTAGCTATGACCCCTGACTGAAAGACACCAAGAACACACCTTGCTGTTCCTGAACGTAAAATGTGGAGTCCACCTGAAACAACATTATGAGGTATGCACTGAATAAAATGACAGGTAAGCGAAACCTAAAAGCAACAACCAACATGAGATGACCAGAGTGAAGCGTGAGCTCTGAGGTGTTTTTTTTTTTTTTCCTGGGCTGGGGGAAACCAGGCAGAGCGTTGCCTGCCCTGCCTGTGAGAAGTGACAAGGTGTGGTGTCCGTGACAGTGGCAGCCCTAAATGAGGGGCTAATGTGACCACCAAGCAGTGGAACTACAAGACTCAGGAACTGTCTGAGTTACGTCACTGACGATCCCAAGCCGGCAGCCCCTGGCGCTGGGCCCGAGGCCTGCCATGCTTGACCTAAAATGCTGACGTGCGTGATGTGGCAACCCAAGAAGGGGCTGAGGCGAGACCCCAATGGAACTACAAGACCCAGAGGATTGCCTGAGTGACCCCAGTGCTAAGGCCCCTGGTGCCAGCTTGGCATAGATGACCATCAGGAGCTGTGTGAGCAGATCGGGGATTGTGGTGAACAATTGCTAAAAGGAACATAAATGAGTGCAGCTGTGATAACAATCCTAGACCCCTAACCAGTGAAACTCAGGAATATCTGAGATAAGACAGGGATTGCCAGAGCCATGACCCACGGGGACAGGGAATGGATGACAGCCAACCTGGGACTGAAAGGGTGCCCTGCATGTGGGTGATGGACATGTGATGACCCCAATGCCGCATGTGCAGACCGCCGACTCCACCTGAATGGGGGGGTGCGGCAGCCTGTCCACGTTCCCCTCAAACCCCGGGCTGCCGGTCCCGCACGTGTGTGTCACATGCCTATGGAGAAACCCCCAAGTGAAAAGCAGCAGTCCCTGAAAGGAACAGCCAGTGGTGACAGCTCCTGCACAGAAACCCCGTGAGACCCCCGAAGGTCTGGCACCAGCAAATTCCCCCCCCCCCACATTCTGGCCCCACAACTAGCCGGATAGCTGCGTGCCTGTGGGGGACCACATGCGGTAGGCACCTGCACCGTAAGCTGCCACCGTACGATAACCGGAGATGTCGTCAGGCTTCGTTCCGTGCACGATACGGAAATGAAGGTAAAACGACCTTCCTGTGAGCCCGCTGCTATTTGCCTGGCAATCGAGCCACACCAATCGGAAGGAAGCTGGATGGGGGAGCAGAACGACCACACTGCCTGACACAAACTCCACGCTGCCGGAAGTGACGCATCGACAACCATAAACATGCCAGCCGATGTTTGTAGGGAAGGACGGGGGATTATAAGCCCCCGGCTCCTCCTACAACCTCAGGCTGGCCAATGGCCAGCCTTCTAACTTGTTGCCACTGGTTTAGACATTAATGGCTGTGTGTTGAGTTATTTTGAGGGGACAGCAAATTTACACTGTTATACAAGCTGTACACTCACTACTTTACATTGTAGCAAAGTGTCATTTCTTCAGTGTTGTCACATGAAAAGATAGAATAAAATATTTACAAAAATGTGAGGGGTGTGCTCACTTTTGTGAGATACTGTATTTTAATTGTGTATTTTTATCAATTTACAAAATGCAAAGTGAGTGAACAGAAGATACATTTAAGTCAAATCAATATTTGGTGTGACTACCCTTTGGCCTCAAACCAGCATCAATTCTTCTAGGTACACGTGCACACAGTTTTTTTGAGGGAACTTGTCAGGTAGGTTGTTCTACGTACACCTTGAAGAACTAAGAACAGATCTTCTGTGGATGTCGGCTGCCTCCAGTTCTTCTTTCTCTTCATGTAATCCCAGACAGACTTGATGATGTTGACATCAGGGCTGTGTGAGGGCCAAACCTTCAGGACTCCTTGTTCCTCTTTGTTCCTCTTTGACTCCTTGTTTCTCTTTACCCTAAAAATAGTTTTTAATGACATTGGCTGTATGTCTGTGGTCATTGTCCTGCTGCAAAAGACATTTGGGGCCAATCATACACCTTAATACATTGCCAAAACTTACGTTTCATCTTCCTAGTATAAAATGGCTCGCATGGACAACATATAGATTTTGCTCATTGTCCAAAAAAATATGCGGATATTTTTTCTTTACCATTGGGTAGAGGAATCAATCAACCACCCAACCTACCTACCTACCTACCTATCATAGATAGTTACAATGTTATTTCCAAATAAACAGGCCCATGATAAAATTGCAAATATTAGTCAATAAGGGGTATATGGGTTTTAGAGCTGAATGGTGAAGAAATGAATAGTTGGAGGTGCAATTTTTCTTTATGCATGGCATGGCCATATGTGAAGAGCAATATCTGAACGAATTGCACAAATATTTCAAATTCGAACTCAGGAAAGTGTAAAGGGCTCCTTTACACTGGGCCGCAGTACAGGAAAACGACGTTCCATGCGTATTTCCTGCACTGCATTCACTGTGCTGTGACGACACCCCAAACACAATTTGTAATTGCAGTACACTTACCTGCACTGGATCACATGGCACCGCAGCACCATGCAATCCGATGTAGTGCTTGCACTACTTTTGGTGTGATTTCATCTCATTCAAATGAACGGGCTGAGAATCGCGCCACACTTTGTCACATAGGAATTGAACATTTGGGATTCAGGTATGAACCTTCCCTAAAAATGTACAATATGTAAAGCTAAATTTTTGTTCAAGTTTTGGACAGAGTGGGAAAGGATTAGGATCCCTGGTGGCTTTTTACTTCTATCAGAAGCTCTATTTGAGATTTTCCCTCACTTCCTTTACTCCTGACAATGGTTTTACCAATTTGGAAGTGACAAAAAGTCTACAACACAGAAACAGAAGGAAATTCACCTGACAGGGGTTCTAGCCTTTCTTTTCTCTACTAAAGAAGATCATTTTTATTTTTTTCTCTGCTGCTGTTGGGGAGATCCCCTCACTTCCTGTCGGGTAAAATTTTGTCAACAGGACAGGAAGTGAGGAGAAATCTCCCTAAACAAGACCTGGATAGCAGTGAAACCTGAAAAAGGTTGTAACCCATCCCTACTTTATACAAAATTAAGACAAACAAAATGTTGACTTGACATACACTTTAACCGCTTAAGGACCGCCCCACGTAAATATACTGTGGCAGGGCGGGCCCTAAGCACAAAAATCACATACCTGTACATGATTCCTGTAATTGACTCTGGGGCGAGCGCCGCTGAAGCCCCGCTACCACTGTGATTGGACACAGCAGGAGCCAATAAGTGGGTCCGGCAGCTGGGATGGCTGTTTGCCACCCGCAATCGTTCACAGGAGAGGCAGAAAGGCAGTCTGCCTATGTAAGCAAGGCAGACCGCTGTTCTGCCAGAGAAGAAAATGGAGATCTTGTGTTTCTGCTAAGCAGAAATACGGATCTCTGTTTTCCTTTAGTCAAAGCACCTCCCCCACAGTTAGAAACCAAACATAAGGAACACAGTTAACCCTTTGATTGCCCCTGATGTTAACCCCTTCCCTGCCAGTGTCATTTATACAGTGACAGTGCATTTTTTAGCACTGATCACTGTATTGGTGTCACTGGCCTGCAAAAAGTGTCACTTAGGGGATGATTTACTAAAGTCAAATTTACTGTGCACTTTTGAAGGTACGGTTGCTCCAGAGCTTAGTAAATGAGGGAGAGCTCTGCTGCAGGGTTGCCAACCGCCAGTAAATTTACTGACAGTTTGTAAAAATCTGTGATTTTTTTTACAACTGCCAGTAAATATCAGGGGCTGATAATTTCATGCTGTGTTGACTTTTTAAGTGTAAATCAAGCAAATTACTTTGTTATAGGTATTGTCAGTGTTTCCATATCATGTTTATACTGTTCAAATATTCACTGTGTTAGTTCTGTAATTTCTCAGGTGGCCAGTAAAAAATGTGCTCCGCCAGTAAATTTTCCATTTTTCCATGTTTTGTCAGTAAAAAATGCTGCGGGAGGTTGGCAACCCTGCTCTGCTGGCTTCCATCATCCAATCATCTGCAAGCAAAAATGCGCTTTTTTTAAATTTTCCTTGCGTGTGATTGGTTGTTTTTTGTAAAGTGAAGCTTTACCTCATTTACTAAGCTCTGGGGCAACAGTGCACAGTCTATTTGCCTTTAGTAAATCAACCCCTTAGTATTCAGATTTGTCCGCCGTAATGTCACAGTCTCGCTAAAAATCGCTGATCTCCGCCATTACCAGTAAAAAAAAAAAAAAAAGTCCCTAAATATATCCCAAAGTTTGTAGATGCTATAACTTTTGTGCAAACCAATCAATATGCACTTGTTAGGATTTGTTTTACCAAAAATATGTAGCAGAGTACATATTGGCCTAAATTGATGAAGAAATTTGATTTTTAAAAAATGTTTTATTGCATATGTTAATTTTTTTTTATTTTTTAAATTGTATTTTTTTTTTTGTTTATAGCGCAAAAGGGGGTCAAATAACACCAAAAGAAAGCTCTATTTGTGGTAAAAAAAAGGACAATTTCATTTGGGTAGACTGTCGCACAACCGCGCATTTCTCAGTTAAAGTAACGCAGTGCCGTATCACAAAAAAATGGCCTGGTCAGGAAGGGGGTAAAACCAGAGCTTTAGTGGTTAAAAGGTCCATTTATATATTTTTACTCAACTTTCACACAGAGTGGAATCATCCAGTTAGAAAAAAGTGATAACCCTAGTTGAAAGCTGCGTGAATCTTGAGTGAAAACATTTAAAAGTAGTTTCCTATGTGTTGTCTGTGTTTTTGCTCTTCCGAGGCCAAGAAGGAAAATCTGCCTAATGTGGACAATTTAAGCAACAATATCACAATTTATTCTAATTTCTCTATTCCAAAACAAAAAAAAAACAAAAAAAAAAAATAAAACCTCTTGTGTCTGACCTAGAACGTACACAAATGAAATGAGATAGGGAATCAAACTGTAAGACATCATTATTACAGATAATGATTGGTGTCTCTGTATACTCACTGGAGATAGAGACTGTGATATCCCAGCCATCCCTGACCCAGCGCAGATTTATATATATTTAATAGGTAATCAAGGGACTAATTAGCCTTGTAATTTAGGTCATTGTGTATATACAGTAGTACAGTGCTAATTGTGTTTTATTACCTACAGGGAACTCTGTCCAGAGGGGAAATAGCTCAAAGATTACTCTATGTTCTTTTAAACAAAATACATAATTTTTGTTATATTACTAATGTTCATTGAAAGACATTAGATGATAATAAATTAAAACTTAAACTGATAAATATATACAGTATCTCACAAAAGTGAGTACACCTCTCACATTTTTGTAAATATTTTATTCTAACTTTTCATGTGACAACACTGAAGAAATGACACTTTGCTACAATGTAAAGTAGTGAGTGTACAGCTTGTATAACAGTATAAATTTGCTGTCCCCTCAAAATAACTCAACACACAGCCATTAATGTCTAAACCGCTGGCAGCAAAAGTGAGTACACCCCTAAGTGCAAATCTCCAAATTGGGCCAAAAGTGTCAATATTTTGTGTGACCACCATTTTTTTCCACCATTGCCTTAACCCTCCTGAGCATGGAGTTCACCAGAGCTTCATAGGTTGCCACTGAAGTCCTCTTCCACTCCTCCATGATGATATCACGGAGCTGGTTAGAGACCTTGCACTCCTCCACCTTCCGTTTGAAGAAACCCCACAGATGCTCAATGGTTTTAGGTCTGGAGACATGTTTGGCCAGTCCATCAACTTTACCCTCAGCTTCTTTAGCAAGCCAGTGGCTGTCTTGGAGGTGTGTTTGGGATCGTTATCATATTGCAATACTGCCCTGCGGCCCAGTTTCCAAAGGGAGGGGATCATGCTCTGTTCCAGTATGTCACAGTACATGTTGGCATTCATGGATCCCTCAGTGAACTTCAGTGAACTGACCTGGAGGGGGGCCTCTTTCTAACAGTGTACAGTGAACACCTTCATTCACTCTGGTCCTCACAGGACCCCCTCCTTGTGCCATGACTCTCACCCCTGCCCCAACCTCTCACAAAGTAGAAATAAAATTGGCAATGTGTAGAGCTCCTCTTACCTTAACTATGGGTACTGTAGCTGTGGCTGGTTCCCGCATGCTCTGTGGCTAACTGGTTCCCACTTTCTCTGTGGTTGGCTGGCTCCCGCGTCCTCTGTGGCTGGCTCCTGTGGGTGGCTGGCTGGCTCTCTGGTGTGGGTGGGTCACCGTGGGTGGCTAGCTGGCTGGCATCTTGGGCCCAATGTGGGTGGGTGGCTGGCACCCTGGCCTTTCTGTGGGTGGGTCACCGTGGGAGGTTGGCTGGCATGCACCCTGGCCCTGCTGTGGATGGGTCACCATGGGTGGTTGGCTGGCACCCTGGCCCTGCTGTGGGTGGGTGGCTGGCTGGCACCCTGGCTGGCTGGTGTGTTCACTCCTTTCTGCCATTTTGGGCACTGTTTGCCGAGGTGAGGGAGGTACTTGGAGGGAAGTGGTGACCTTTGCCCTATCCAGGATGGTAGATCTAGAAGGTTTGCAGCAGGCCCTGTGTGCAGAGACATGTGGCGCAACACATGATGACGTTGCCTGCGTGTGCGGGTCCTCTTTGTGCCCATTTGAGAGTTTATGAGAGTTAGAAAAAGCCCTCATCAGTACCCATCAATGCAGCCTCTCCAGTGCCTCTCAATTCAGCCTCACCAGTGCCAATCAGCACAGCCTCACCAGTGCCCATGAATGCAGCCTGTTCAGTGCCCCTCAATGCAACCTCACCAGTGCCCCTCAGTGCAGCCTCACCAGTGCACCTCAATGCAGCTTTACCAGTTTCCCCCTCAATGCAGCCTCGCCAGAGTTCCCCCTCCATGCAGCCTCACCAGAGTGCCTCCTTCATGCAGCCACACCAGAGTTCCCCCTCCATGCAGCCACACCAGAGTGCCCCCTCCATGCAGCCACACCAGAGTGCTCCCTCCATGCAGCCACACCAGAGTGCCCCCTCCATGCAGCCACACCAAAGTGCCCCCTCCTTGCAGCCTCACCAGAGTGCCCCCTCCTTGCAACCTCACCAGAGTGCCCCCTCCATGCAGCCTCACCTAGAGTGCCCCCTCCATGCAGCCTGATCAGTGCATGGGGGATAGAGAGGAGAGCCGCCAGATCACACAGAGCGGGTAACTCTCGCTGTGACACCTGACGATCGCTGTCATTGGATGCCCCGCCTCCTTCATTAGACGTCACACATCCCGGCATTGGACCAGTGAGACATCTATCAAAGGAGGCGGGACATCAGATGACAGCGGTAAGCGGGAGATCCCTGCTCTATGTAATCAAGCGGCGCCTGCCCACCCCCTTACCCTCCGAGGCAGCACTGGGGCCCATGCGGGCCTGAAAAGGTGATCACCAGCCCTAAAGGGTCCAGCAGGTAGCGCTGGTGGGCACCTTTTAGCAGCCAGGCCCTCGGACCATGTCCGAATGGACCGACTGGTCAGTCCGCCACAAAGCCTAGGCCATCTTTATGTAGAGAAACAATTCTTTTTCTCAGATCCTCAGAGAGTTCTTTGCCATGAGGTGGCATGTTGAACTTTCAGTGACCAGTATGAGAGAGTGAGAGCGATAACACCAAATTTAACATACCTGCTCCCCTTTCACACCTGAGACCTTGTAACACTAACAACGGGGAGGGAAATGGCTAATTGGGCCCAATTTGGACATTTTCACTCAAGGGTGTACTTACATTTGTTGCCAGCTTTTTATTTAGACATTAATGGCTGTGTGTTGAGTTATTTTGAGGGGACAGCAAATTTACACTGTTATACAAGCTGTACACTCACTACTTTACATTGTAGTGTCATTCCTTTACACTATGGGTGTCATTTACTATAGCCCGAATATGCGAACGTGTGGTGCATTAAATTAGCGTCAAATTAGGCCAACGCGCAATTCCCGGAGCGCGCTATTAGCAGCGAACATGCCTTTGTATATTCAAAATCGGTGCTAATCGACGATCCTGCGGATCTGCAAGTGCCAATTGCGAACCCCAATGAAGTCTATGGGAACCGATCAGGAAAAATCAAAAGTGCCCATTTTGAAGGGTTATATGCAAACAATCAGGCATAAAAGATGTATGGGGGTCTGGGTACTGCCCTGAGGAACATGTATCAATAAAAATTTAAAAAGATAGTTTTTTCTGGAGCAGTGATTTTATTAATAAGGTAGCGATGCCGCTCCAAGTGTGTTGGTGTCTCTAATAACCGTCCTCCCTACTCACAACTTCAGGTTAAGATCTATATTGATGTGAAACACGTTAGCCTGTCTGTACCTTTCATCACCATGATGTAAGAAATTTTGGAATTTTGCCACGAATAAAAGGTGTTATTCGGAGTGCGGCTGTACAACTGTTTTCTTCGATTTTAATAATGCTTAAAGTGAAACAATAAAAATGAAAAATTCCTTTAAATATCGTGCCTGGGGGGTCCCCTTGGTCTGCATGTAAAGTAGCGCATCTGGCCGATGTGTGGAACATTGCTTCAGCAAAATTACATTTTTTAAGGAAAAAATGCCATTTAGAATTGCTTGCGGCTGTAATGTATTGCCGGTTCCTGGCAATATAGATAGTTACATAGTTACATACAGTGGCGGCCCGTCCATAGGGGGCGCCTGGGCGCCGCCCCCCCCCCCCCCCCCCCTCCAGGCAGCAAAAAAAAAAAAAAAGTCAAAAAAAAAAAAAAAAATTTTAATACTGGCCCTTTAAAAAAAAAAAAAGGAAAAAAAAGGTCCTTAAGTGCACTGTGTTCGGACGCCGGATACAGTGCGACGCCGGACACAGTGCACTTAGGAAGTGCATAGGAAGCGCCACGTCTATGCAATCACGAGATTGCAGACGTGGCGCTGCATTTGCGGGCGTTTAGCCCGCCTTGGGGCGTTTGCTGAAGCGCCGAGTAGCTTCCGCTCAGCCATAGCAATACATACTACAGGCGCCGGGCGGAAGCTACTTGGCACTTCAGATTTGATTGACATCTGCCCTGAGGCAGATGTCACTTCCTGGTTCTCTCTCTCATTGCGCCCGAGAGAGGAAGCAGGAAGAATGCTGCTGCCAGTGTGAGGAGGAGGACACCGCAGGAGACTGAAGGTAAGTACCGCTGTGTGGAGAATCGGGGGGACACCTGCTGAGGGGGGGCTCTGGTGGGGGGCTCTGATGGGGACAACTGCTGTGGGGGGTTCTGATGGGGACAACTGCTGTGGGGGGTTCTGATGGGGACAACTGCTGTGGGGGGCTCTGATGGGGACAACTGCTGTGGGGGGCTCTGATGGGGACAACTGCTGTGGGGGGCTCTGATGGGGACAACTGCTGTGGGGGGCTCTGATGGGGACACCCTGCTGTGGGGGGACTCTGATGGGGGACACCTGCTGTTGGGGGACTCTGATGGGGACACCTGCTGTGGGGGGCTCTGATGGGGACAACTGCTGTGGGGGTTCTGATGGGGACAACTGCTGTGGGGGGCTCTGATGGGGACAACTGCTGTGGGGGGCTCTGATGGGGGACAACTGCTGTGGGGGGACTCTGATGGGGGACACCTGCTGTTGGGGGACTCTGATGGGGACACCTGCTGTGGGGGACTCTGATGGGGGACACCTGCTGTTGGGGGACTCTGATGGGGACACCTGCTGTGGGGGACTCTGATGGGGACACCTTCTGTGGGGGGGCTCTGATGGGGGACACCTGCTGTGGAGGGACTCTGATGGGGGACACCTGCTATGGGGGGCTCTGATGGGGGACACCTGCTGTGGGGGGTTCTGATGGGGACAACTGCTGTGGGGGGCTCTGATGGGGACAACTGCTGCGGGGGGGTCTGATGGGGACAACTGCTGTGGGGGGCTCTGATGGGGACAACTGCTGTGGGGGGCTCTGATGGGGGACACCTGCTGTGGGGGGCTCTGATGGGGACAACTGCTGTGGGGGGCTCTGATGGGGGACACCCTGCTGTGGGGGGACTCTGATGGGGGACACCTGCTGTTGGGGGACTCTGATGGGGACACCTGCTGTGGGGGACTCTGATGGGGACACCTTCTGTGGGGGGGCTCTGATGGGGGACACCTGCTGTGGAGGGACTCTGATGGGGGACACCTGCTGTGGGGGGCTCTGATAGGGGACACCTGCTGTGGGGGGCTCTGATGGGGGACACCTGCTGTGGGGGACTCTGATGGGGACACCTGCTGTGGGGGGACTCTGATGGGGGACACCTGCTGTGGGGGGACTCTGATGGGGGACACCTGCTGTGGGGGGACTCTGATGGGGGACACCTGCTGTGGGGGGACTCTGATGGGGGACACCTGCTGTGGGGGGGACTCTGATGGGGGACACCTGCTGTGGGGGGGACACTGATGGGGGACACCTGCTGTGGGGGGGGACTCTGATGGGGGACACCTGCTGTGGGGGGGACTCTGATGGGGGACACCTGCTGTGGGGGGGACTCTGATGGGGGACACCTGCTGTGGGGGGGACTCTGGTGGGGGACACCTGCTGTGGGGGGGACTCTGATGGGGGACACCTGCTGTGGGGGGGACTCTGATGGGGGACACCTGCTGTGGGGGGACTCTGATGGGGGACACCTGCTGTGGGGGGACTCTGATGGGGGACACCTGCTGTGGGGGGACTCTGATGGGGGACACCTGCTGTGGGGGGGACTCTGATGGGGGACACCTGCTGTGGGGGGACTCTGATGGGGGACACCTGCTGTGGGGGGGACACTGATGGGGGACACCTGCTGTGGGGGGGACTCTGATGGGGGACACCTGCTGTGGGGGGGACTCTGATGGGGGACACCTGCTGTGGGGGGGACTCTGATGGGGGGACACCTGCTGTGGGGGGGACTCTGATGGGGGACACCTGCTGTGGGGGGACTCTGATGGGGGACACCTGCTGTGGGGGGGACTCTGATGGGGGACACCTGCTGTGGGGGGGACTCTGATGGGGGACACCTGCTGTGGGGGGGATTCTGATGGGGGACACCTGCTGTGGGGGGGATTCTGATGGGGGACACCTGCTGTGGGGGGGATTCTGATGGGGGACACCTGCTGTGGGGGGGACTCTGATGGGGGACACCTGCTGTGGGGGGCTCTGATGGGGACACATGCTGTGGGGGGACACTGATGGCAACTCTGATGTAAGGGGACAGAGGCTGCATTTTGGGGGGGGGAGGCAGAGGCTGCATTTGATGTGACACAGGCTGCATGTAAGAAGGGACTGCTGGGGACACCTGATGGCATCTGGTGACAGGCGACGTGGCTAGTGACACACTCGGGGCTCCCACTGATTCTGCATTGTGGTGAGTTGAACGATTTCATTTTATATTACAATGTAATAATAGTAATAATGAGCTTCAATCATCCTGACACCATAACAACCATGGTGCCGGGATGATTGAAGCGCTAACACCAGGTGTTTGGAGTATCTTTATCTGCTGATTGTTAAACTTTGTAGAATACACATATTTCTATTGTTGTGTAGGATCTAGGCCTGCTGTCCCTCTCTCCCTCGCCCTCTCCCTCCATCTCTCGTTCATCTCAGATGCTAACCACACCACCTTAGAGCCACGCCCACCTGTGGTCCATGCCAACGGACCTTATTTTGTACAGTAAACGTTTATGGGGAACTGTGTCAAATGCTTTTGCAAAATCCAGATACACCACGTCTACGGGCCTTCCTTTATCTAGATGGCAACTCACCTCCTCATAGAAGGTTAATAGATTGGTTTGGCAAGAACGATTCTTCATGAATCCATGCTGATTACTGCTAATGATATCATTCTTATTACTAAAATCTTGTATATAGTCCCTTATCATCCCCTCCAAGAGTTTACATACTATTGATGTTAGGCTAACTGGTCTGTAATTCCCAGGGATGTATTTTGGGCCCTTTTTAAATATTGGCGCTACATTGGCTTTTCTCCAATCAGCTGGTACCATTCCAGTCAGTAGACTATCTGTAAAAAATAGGAACAACGGTCTGGCAATCACTTGACTGAGTTCCCTAAGTACCCTCGGATGCAAGCCATCTGGTCCCGGTGATTTGTTAATGTTAAGTTTCTCAAGTCTAATTTTAATTCTGTCCTCTGTTAACCATGGAGGTGCTTCCTGTGTTGTGTCATGAGGATAAACACTGCAGTTTTGGTTACTGAAGCCCCCCGATTCACTCGTGAAGACTGAGGAGAAGAATAAATTCAATACCTTCGCCATCTCCCCATCCTTTGTAACCAGATGTCCTTCCTCATTCTTTATGGGGCCAATATGGTCTGTCCTCCCTTTTTTACTGTTTACATACTTAAAGAATTTCTTGGGATTTTTTTTGCTCTCCTCCGCTATGTGTTTTTCATGTTCTATCTTAGCTGTCCTAATTGCACCCTTACATTTCTTGTTGCACTCTTTATAAAGTCTGAATGCTGAGGATGATCCATTATACTAGAAACACACAATAGGTCTCCTTTCCCTTTACCTGGATCTGTGTGTTTACACACACAGATCCAGGTCCTGTCAGGGGAGAGGGAACCTATTGTGTGTTTCTAGTATATAGGAACACAGATCGGTCTCCTCCCCAAGTCAGTCCCATCCCCTCAGTTAGAATCACTCCCTAGGTAACACATTTAACCCCTTGATTGCCCCCTAGTGTTAACCCCTTCCCTGCCAGTGACATTTATACAGTAATCAGTGCATTTTTATATGGTCCCAAAATAGTATGGGGTACATCATACCCCTTAAGTGAATGTCCCCCTATATATGCACCAGAAATAAATGAAAATAGTTGATGTAAAATCCTACTAAGTGAATGTGCACATCTTCTGTGTCATGTAAATAAATATTGCAGTAAATGAGTTGAGTTTATACTTGCTCCACTTCTAACGGGGACCTTTGTATAAGCAATAAAACAAAATTAAATAAAAAATGATATTATTACTACATATATATACACGGGGTCCGTGAAACAACACACTGTTTAGGTGCTCACGGTAACCATATGAGGTTACCACATATCCCCAATAAATATAGTGATTAAAGTGCACTGTGTATAAAGTGAACCAAAGTGCAACAAACTCTATATTACAGTATATTAAATATCCTCAAATTTCATATATAAACCATAAAAAATATAGGAATCCAAACAAATAACACTCATAATAGAGACAGCGAGTGTGAATACACCATCTGTAGACCAGTCCCTATAAATTGGAATATATTGGAATAAAATGTCTATTATGTGGAGACGGGAACAATTGAGAACATCAGGATCGGTTGACATGCATTCAGGAATGCTCAAGGGGTGATATAAGGTGACTTCCGTGCAAGTAGAAGCTGGTGACTCCAAGTGCTCCCCCCCCGGTGCTCCCCCACTCACCAGAATCCGTCACCCCCAAGGGGGTATTAGGCAGAGGAGTGGGTGTCTTTGGGTAGCTGTCTCTGATGTCCTCTTAGGCTCCACTGCACCATGAGTTTCTTCCGTTTAGACCGATAATGTGGGTCCCCTTATGCTGATCCAAGCCCCGGGTACCTCCGCTATAATCCACCTCCGTGCTGAAAAAATCCTCCTCCTCAAATGTATGCAGTCCTGCATACGTTTGATACGCTTTTATTGTATTATTTAATAAATCGGACGTACTTCACTATGCAAGCCCCCTGTCTATTTCTTTGCGTGGGGAGGACTTAGCAGCACGGAGGTGGATAATAGCGGAGGTACCCGGGCTTGGATCAGCATAAGGGGACCCACATTATCGGTCTAAACGGAAGAAACTCATGGTGCAGTGGAGCCTAAGAGGGACATCAGAGACAGCTACCCAAAGACACCCACTCCTCTGCCTAATACCCCCTTGGGGGTGACGGATTCTGGTGAGTGGGGGAGCACCGGGGGGGGGGAGCACTTGGAGTCACCAGCTTCTACTTGCACGGAAGTCACCTTATATCACCCCTTGAGCATTCCTGAATGCATGTCAACCGATCCTGATGTTCTCAATTGTTCCCGTCTCCACATAATAAACATTTTATTCCAATATATTCCAATTTATAGGGACTGGTCTACAGATGGTGTATTCACACTCGCTGTCTCTATTATGAGTGTTATTTGTTTGGATTCCTATATTTTTTATGGTTTATATATGAAATTTGAGGATATTTAATATACTGTAATATAGAGTTTGTTGCACTTTGGTTCACTTTATACACAGTGCACTTTAATCACTATATTTATTGGGGATATGTGGTAACCTCATATGGTTACCGTGAGCACCTAAACAGTGTGTTGTTTCACGGACCCCGTGTATATATATGTAGTAATAATATCATTTTTTATTTAATTTTGTTTTATTGCTTATGCAAAGGTCCCCATTAGAGGTGGAGCAAATATAAACTCAACTCATTTACTGCAATATTTATTTACATGACACAGAAGATGTGCACATTCACTTAGTAGGATTTTACATCAACTATTTTCATTTATTTCTGGTGCATATATAGGGGGACATTCACTTAAGGAACACATATTTATTCCTTTCGTTTCACATACACAATTGTTGTCTCTATTTTTATTTATCCACTTATTTATTTATTTATTTATTTTCTTGACCCTTAAACAACACTTACTTTCAATAGGGCAGCGCCAATTCCCCACATCTCTTCATTACATACTTCCAATTAATTCCTAATTAGGAATTAATTAAGGGGAGGCTGCAGCCCTTTTAAATAGTTATTTTCCTAAGCGCGGACTTTTAAATTAAGTATCTTATACATCATACCCCTACTCATTCACCTAGGAAAAAAAGTGTCAATAAAAAAACACACTAGACAGGTTTTTAAAGTAATTTATTAGGCAGCTCCGGGGGTCTTCTTTCGACTCCGGCCTCTTCTCTGCATTCTCCGGTTCTTCTCCCGCTCTCCGTCTTCTTCCCTCTTCTCTTCTTCCGATGTTGACACAATGCTCTCTCCCGCTGTAATGCCATGTGCGTAGTGCGCAACGACTTATATAGGCATGGGGCGTGGTCACCGGGTGATGTCACCCGATGACCCCACCCCTTATGACATCACTGCCACATCATGCCCTGGGCCAGTGAATAGGTAGTAAGCCAGGCTTGACTGAGCACCCCATGGAAATTTGACGCGTTTCATGGCTATCTGCCATTCATCAGGAGTTGGGTACAGAAGTAAACTGTACATACAAATGGATATGTAATATTAATTAATATGCCCTACCCCTTTAAGGGGAGGAAAGACCTCATGGGGAAAAAGAAATCTATACTCACAAGTCGGCTATAACACTGTACTTGGCTGGCAGCAAGGAAGATGGGACCCCAAATGGTTGTCTGTTCCGGAGATAAGGCAAGGGACCCCACCCCAGCCAGGAAACCACCAACATGGGATGCTCGACTGCCACAACACATTCCACATGTGTGGGGAGGATTGCAAATATGGTGTTCTGGAAAAAATATATGTAAAAAAAAATGTGAAAAACATATGTGAGAAAAATATAAAAGGTGGAAAAATATGAAAAGTGAAAAAACATAAGTGTAAGTGAAAAAAAAAATATATATATGATGATATGTGTATATTCTAATGAAAGTTGTATACATATACATACACAATGGTACATGGGTGTATTAAATGTGTCAAAAAAAGGGAAGAAAAAAGGGCTGAAAAAAATCTGTTTTGAAGGATGGTTATGGCTGATTACTGTCAGAATGCTGAGAGATAAACAGCTGTCTTTTTGTGGGTTTTGGCTTTCTAAGAGGCTGCAATTAGTAGTGCTGGGGAAATGTCAAGGCTGATTATATTCCTTGCCCATGGAAAACATATGACACAATTTGCAATGGTGGTGGAACCCTCCTACACATAAATACTACATTTAGACACGTCCCTGAGCCAGGAGTTACCGTATTTTTCGGACCATAAGACGCACTTTTTTCCCCCAGAAATATGGAGGAAAATGTCCCTGCATCTTATAGTGCGAATATACGACAGGCACTGCCCCCCGCCGCTGGCACCGCCCACCGCCGCCGCTGGCACCGCCCCCTGCCACCACCCCCTGCCACCGCCCCCTGCCACAACTCGCATTGCCTCCCGCCGATACCACTGGAAGAGAGGCAAGAGAGCGGGGATAGACTTCCAAACCCCCCGTGGGCGCCAGGTGAGACAGAAAACAGGCCATTATGAACCTGATGGAGGAGGGAGAAGTGCCAGCTGTCCGTCGGGGAGCTCGGAGAACAGAGAGAACGCAGGGCCGGGGACTCTGACAGGAGCGGCCAGAGGAAGAGGCGAAGGCAGGAGTCAGCTCCCAGGAACGATGGCCGGTGAGGAGGATGAGGGCGGACCGAGGACAGGAGGAATAGGCAGGCCGCTGCAATAACATCAGGTAAGGCAATGGTCACTTTGCATTTTCGATGGTAATGGTCACTCTGCATTTTCTTTGGCAATTTTCACTGGAAAATATTTTAGTACACCATTTGGTTCAGAATTTTTTTTTTCTTGTTTTCAACCTCTAAAACCTAGGTGCGTCTTATGGAGCGAAAAATATGGTATGTTTAACAACATAGGAAGAACAGAACTTCTTTACATGAAGTGGCATATTTGGGATGCAAACCCAGAAACTCAGTGGTGGTAGGCTGAAATGCTAACCTCTAAGCCACTGAGCTGCCACATGTGGAACACTCCTACACATAAATATAGCATTACTTTGGACATATAGGTGGTGAAATTATATATGTCAGAGTTATTGTTCTTGATTTATTCTGTGATATTTCTTGGTGTGTGAGTGTAGAATTGTCATGAAGATCCTGCCAATAATCAGCGATCCAGACGCAGGGGGACACGGCCGCGGGTTCCACTGCGCATGCGCACTCGTTCACGGGTGCTGTCACGCACGGGCACGCGCGCGCACTCCCGCTAGTGCCAGGCGGGCTATTTAAACCGGCCTGTCACACTCCATCCCCGCTGTCTGCTCTACAGCGTTCCGTGTGCCTTAACCTGATCTGACCTGTGTACTCTGCTATCTGACCCGGCTTCCTGTGAGACCATCCTGCTATCCGCCTGCACCAGACCCTCTTGGCTTGCCTGACCATCCCTCTGTGTTGTCCCTGGTACCTCTGCTGATCGACCGATACCGACCTCTGGCTTGTTTGACCACCCTTCAGTCTGACACCTGTATCCAGCGTCCCAGTCTACTACCTGCTGCCTTGTTCCTGGTTCCAGTCCAGCATTCCAGTCTACTACCTGCTGCCTTGTTCCTGGTTCCAGTCCAGCATTCCAGTCTACTACCTGCTGCTTGTTCCTGGTTCCAGCCCAGCGTTCCAGTCTACTACCTGCTGCCTTGTTCCTGGTTCCAGTCCAGCATTCCAGTCTACTACCTGCTGCCTTGTTCCAGGTTCCAGTCCAGTGTTCCAGGCTACTACCTGCTGCCCTGTTCCAGGTTCCAGTCCAGCATTCCAGGCTACTACCTGCTGCCTTGTTCCAGGTTCCAGTCCGGTGTTCCAGGCTACTACCTGCTGCTTGTTCCAGGTTCCAGTCCAGCGTTCCAGGCTACTACCTGCTGCTTTATTCCTGGTTCCAGTCCTGCTTACTTACCTGCTTACTTACCTGCTTCCTTATCTGCTGTGGCTCCGGGACCTCTCTGCGATTCAGCGTCCTCTTCAGCTTCTGGACCCAGAGGGTGTCACCACTCCTGAACTTCCGGTGACTGTCGATCCTGCCAGGCACCCATACCACTCCTCACTCCTGGCCTTCTGTCTCCATTCCAGAGGAACAGGAGTGGGAGCTGTAAGGGAGGTCCTTCTCTGCACTTCAGGCTCACAACCCACCAGGTACGTGACAGTAGCAGACAGCCATGTCTGAGCCTGAGCAGGGAACGTCTCCCATGGAGGAACTCTGTGCACACCTGGCAGGATTGACTGAAGCAGTCAAGAATCTGCAGCAAGGATACACCAGGCTGGAGGAACGAGTGTTAACCTTGTCTAATCCCATTGGGGCTCAGGGAGTCCCTTCCGCTTCTGCTCCTTCAGTCGGGCCTTCCTCAACAGTGGTGATGCTCCCTCCAGAACCCAAGGTTCCGACGCCTGAACGTTTTTCCGGAAATCGCCTCAAATTCAGAGCTTTCCGCAACTCCTGTGAACTGTTCTTTGCTCTTCAGCCACGTACCTTCTCCCTTGAGGCTACTAAGGTGGGCTACGTAATCTCTCTGCTTTCTGGTGACCCCCAAACTTGGGCCCACCGCCTCTTGGAGCAAAAAGACGTATCCTTGACTAATCTGTCTGCCTTCTTTGACGCACTAGGTCAGCTGTATGATGACCCCCAGCTGTCCGTGACTGCAGAAGCGGCTTTGCACACCCTTCAGCAGGGTCGCAGGGCTGCAGAAGATTATGTGGCGGAATTCAGAAAGTGGAGTGTAGACACGAATTGGAATGATGCGGCTCTCCGCTATCAGTTTCGAATGGGACTTTCTGACTCTCTGAAAGATGAATTGGCCAGGGTGGGTACCCCACAGACTTTGAACGCATTGATCGATCTAACCATCCAGATCGATCGACGTCTAAGAGAACGAAGGACTGAGAGAGCGATGGGAACCTCTCGCCCAACTTGGGTTACCCCTAAAGTTCCCCATCATACATCACCAGCACCACCAATGTCTACTTTTAACCCACCTGAGCCAATGCAATTAGGGGTTCTGCGGCCTTCTCTTACTCAGGAAGAACGACAACGTCGTCGAGTGAAAAATCTGTGCCTGTATTGTGGGGAACCTGGGCACTATGTCAGGAACTGTCCCCTTAAGCTCCGTAAGTGCCTATCTCTGTCCTCTGACTATGCTGTACCTCTAGTTAAGAACACTACTCACCTTGCTCTCTCTCTCCTGTTACAACTTCCAGGAGAGACCCTGCAAATAGCCGCCATTATTGACTCTGGAGCTTGCAGTTGTTTCATGGACTCTCTTTTTGCTACCCAACACCGGATACCTCTGTTGCCTAAAACCCATGGACTTTCCATTCATCTAGCTGATGGAACAGCCATTAAGTCAGGGCCTGTTACCCAAGAGACTGTTCCAATACCCGTTTCCATCTCCAATTCTCATCAAGAACTGTTACGCCTAGATATCATCGCTTCACCTATGTTCCCCATAATCCTCGGCATGCCATGGTTACAGGCCCACAATCCTGACATTAATTGGATCACAGGTGAGGTTACCTTTTCCTCCCCATATTGCCAACAGTCTTGTAGACTTCAGGACACTCAGAAGAATCCTACCTTGCTCTGTTTAAACACAGATCCTAGTCTGCACCTTTCCATCCCTTCTGCATATCATGATTTCTTAGATGTATTCAGCAAGCAGGGGGCAGAGGTCTTACCCCCTCACCGGGCCTATGACTGTCCTATCGAATTACTCCCCGGTGCCGAGATACCTTTTGGAAGAATATTTCCTTTAACGGAAGTGGAACAAGGGGCTTTAAAAGAATATATCGATGAGAATCTAAAGAAAGGCTTCATTCGTCCATCCACGTCTCCAGCAGGTGCAGGTATCTTCTTCGTACAAAAGAAAGACAAGACCCTCAGACCATGTGTAGATTACCGTGAGCTGAACAAAATCACTGTAAAGAACCGTTACCCTCTTCCTCTGGTACCAGAGCTGTTCCAAAGACTTGGGACAGCTACCATATTCACTAAGCTTGACCTCCGCGGAGCCTACAATTTGGTTCGTATTAGGAACGGAGACGAATGGAAGACCGCCTTTCGTACCCGTTATGGACATTTTGAATACCTTGTGATGCCGTTTGGACTGTGCAATGCTCCTGCTACATTCCAGTACTTCATCAATGATGTTTTACGAGACTTTCTAGATCTGTTTGTTATCTTCTATTTAGACGACATACTAATTTTTTCTTGTTCCCTTGAATCCCATCGCAGGCACGTCAGAAGTGTATTGGCCCGGCTTCGACAACACTGTCTATATGCAAAAGCTGAGAAATGTGAATTTGAACAGGAAAGTATTCCATTTTTGGGGTTAATCATTTCCAGCAAGGGCATTAAGATGGACCCCCAAAAGGTCACTGCAGTACTAGACTGGCCAGTCCCAACAGATAAGAAGGGGATCCAGCGATTCGTTGGATTCGCTAACTTCTACCGCAAATTTATTAAGGGGTTTTCAGCCATCATCACACCCATCACACAGCTAACTAAACAGGGTACTCGTTTCCACTGGTCTGCTGAGGCTCAAAAGGCTTTCGAGACTCTCAAGGGCCTTTTTACCTCTGCTTCCGTACTAAAACATCCAGATTCCTCTCTGCCATTTGTACTAGAGGTGGACGCATCCGAAATTGCGGTAGGGGCAGTGTTGTCCCAAAGACAGGGAACCAAGGCCCTGTTATATCCTGTGGCCTTCTTCTCTCGTAAATTGTCCACGGCAGAGAGAAATTATGATGTAGGTGACAGAGAATTATTGGCTATTAAATCCGCGTTGGAGGAGTGGCGCTATCTGCTAGAGGGTGCCGCTCATCCAGTCTTAATTTTTACAGATCATAAGAACCTGGAGTATCTGAGGTCTGCAAAAAGGTTGAAGCCACGCCAAGCCAGGTGGGCCCTCTTTTTCTCCAGGTTCTCTTTTCATGTCACTTATCGCCCTGGTTCCAAGAATACCAAGCCTGATGCCCTATCCAGGATGTTTCACAAGCCCCAAGAGGTTTCCCCTCCGGACACCATTCTGTCCCCGGGGAATTTTCTTTTGCTTCAGGGAGATTTTCTTTCCCGGATTAAGCAGGCTTCCGCAGAATTGGGGTCTTCCATTAGGCCAGAACTCCAAGTTAAGGATGGGTTATTATGGCACGAGAATAGGATTTTTATACCCGAAGAACTACGAGTTTCAGTACTAGAACTCTGTCATGACCATGCTTTTGCTGGGCATTTTGGAGTGGCTAAAACTACTGATCTGGTACAGCGTACCTTTTGGTGGCCTCAGTTACGTGATGATTGTAGGAGATTTGTTGAATCCTGTACCACCTGTATCAGAAACAAGGGGCACAGGACCAAGGCATGGGGTTTGTTAAAGCCATTACCTGTCCCAGATAGGCCTTGGAAGATGCTTTCTATAGATTTTATTGTGGAATTACCTCCGGCTGGGGGTTTCACCTCAATTTTTGTCATAGTAGACCGGTTGTCGAAGATGGCCCACTTTGTCCCAATGAAGGGCACTCCCTCAGCTACAGAAACGGCACAGGCATTCATTAGAGAAGTCATCAGGCTCCATGGGGTACCAGTTAATATCGTTTCAGATCGGGGGGTACAGTTTACCTCCCGATTCTGGAGGTCTCTATGCAAAACTTTGAAGATTGAACTCTCATTTTCATCTGCTTACCACCCCCAGACTAATGGGCAAACAGAGAGAACAAACCAGACTCTTGAACAATATTTACGCTGTTTTTCTTCATTTGCCCAGGATGATTGGATCTCTGTTCTTCCATTGGCCGAGTTTGCCTACAACAACTCTATTCATTCCGCTATCAAACAAACCCCATTTTTTGCAAATTATGGTTACCACCCTTCTTTTCTGCCTAATTCTCTTCCAGAGTGCACAGTACCCGCAGTTCAAGAGAGGTTGGACTTCTTCACTTCCAACAATCAAGTTTTGCAGGAGACCATGACCAGGACCCAGGAGTATAATAAAGCAACTTTTGATAAAAAGAGACGAGGTGAGCTGTTACTTACACCCGGGGATCAGGTATGGTTATCTACAGTAAATCTCAGGATGGCCTGCCCATCAAAGAAATTGGGTCCCAAGTTCCTTGGCCCATTTCCTGTTAAGCGAAGGATTAATGAGGTGGCATACGAACTTGAACTTCCGGATTCATTAAAAGTGCATCCAGTATTTCATGTGTCTCTACTCAAACCCTCTGTTTCTAACCCATTTCCAGGCCGAAGTACGGATCCTCCTGATCCAATTTTGGTGGATGGGGAGGAAGAATTCGAGGTGGAGGCTATCATGGACCATAGGAGAAGAGGCAACCAAAATCAATTTTTGATAAAATGGAGGGGGTTCGGCCCAGAAGAAAATTCTTGGGAACCCGAGGATAATATTCATGCTGAAAATCTTTTACAATCTTTTAAAAGAGCCCATCCGGAGAAATTCCTTCAAAGGGGCATCCGGAGGCTGCCCCTTGGGGGGGGGCAATGTCATGAAGATCCTGCCAATAATCAGCGATCCAGACGCAGGGGGACACGGCCGCGGGTTCCACTGCGCATGCGCACGCGTTCACGGGTGCTGTCACGCACGGGCACGCGCACTCCCGCTAGTGCCAGGCGGGCTATTTAAACCGGCCTGTCACACTCCATCCCCGCTGTCTGCTCTACAGCGTTCCGTGTGCCTTAACCTGATCTGACCTGTGTACTCTGCTATCTGACCCGGCTTCCTGTTAGACCATCCTGCTATCCGCCTGCACCAGACCCTCTTGGCTTGCCTGACCATCCCTCTGTGTTGTCCCTGGTACCTCTGCTGATCGACCGATACCGACCTCTGGCTTGTTTGACCACCCTTCAGTCTGACACCTGTATCCAGCGTCCCAGTCTACTACCTGCTGCCTTGTTCCTGGTTCCAGTCCAGCATTCCAGTCTACTACCTGCTGCCTTGTTCCTGGTTCAAGTCCAGCATTCCAGTCTACTACCTGCTGCCTTGTTCCTGGTTCAAGTCCAGCATTCCAGTCTACTACCTGCTGCTTGTTCCTGGTTCCAGCCCAGCGTTCCAGTCTACTACCTGCTGCCTTGTTCCTGGTTCCAGTCCAGCATTCCAGTCTACTACCTGCTGCCTTGTTCCAGGTTCCAGTCCAGTGTTCCAGGCTACTACCTGCTGCCCTGTTCCAGGTTCCAGTCCAGCGTTCCAGGCTACTACCTGCTGCCTTGTTCCAGGTTCCAGTCCGGTGTTCCAGGCTACTACCTGCTGCCTTGTTCCAGGTTCCAGTCCGGTGTTCCAGGCTACTACCTGCTGCCTTGTTCCAGGTTCCAGTCCAGCGTTCCAGGCTACTACCTGCTGCTTTATTCCTGGTTCCAGTCCTGCTTACTTACCTGCTTACTTACCTGCTTCCTTATCTGCTGTGGCTCCGGGACCTCTCTGCGATTCAGCGTCCTCTTCAGCTTCTGGACCCAGAGGGTGTCACCACTCCTGAACTTCCGGTGACTGTCGATCCTGCCAGGCACCCATACCACTCCTCACTCCTGGCCTTCTGTCTCCATTCCAGAGGAACAGGAGTGGGAGCTGTAAGGGAGGTCCTTCTCTGCACTTCAGGCTCACAACCCACCAGGTACGTGACAAGAATAGTGATGTTACCCTCTGATTTTTGGGAATGACATTTTGATTTCTGATGTTGGTACACATATCACATTTTTTGGGCTCAAACTATGATTATTTGGAAATAATAAAAAACACACACAATTGTGACTCATTTTAACCGGTTTCCAACCGGCTCACACAGATATACTGAGTCAGAATGGCTCTCTTGGGCGAAACCCCATACGGGTATGTCCTTTCTCTTTTCGGCCACCAGAGAGGGACCCGATGCGCTTGTCCGGTGGTTGCGAACGCCGCCGGCCACGCACGATCATGTCCATGAGCGCCAGCATGGGGATTTGTGTGTGTAAACACACAAATTCCTTTGTGTACAAAAAGAAGGTGTAGAAATTGCGCCGACTCTATAAAGGAATGAAGCAGCCAACACAGCAATTTGACCGTTGCAAGTAAAAATAAAAATAAGAAAGTGTGGCGCTAGTGAGTAATGAGACACAGATTATTGGTCAGGTAATGGTGATCTCTATAAAGGTGAAATAATAAATGAAATGTGAATTTATGAAACAAAAGGTAATTGTTTTTTGAAGGACATCCCAAAAGGGTGTATAGAATATAAAATAATGATGAAAGCTTGGGTGTGTAGGGGGATACTCAGTAACAACCTATATGGTGGTTAAAAAAAACAAAAAAAAAACAATCATGCATACACAACCATATTTCAAAGTGACATAACAGATAAATAGCGATGCAAGGTATCTTAATGTGCTGAGTATACAGCTCCACACAAAAATGTTGTTCATTAAGCTTGAAACCAGGAGAGGGGGCGTCAAAATCCCTACAAAGGGATACACATATATGAATAAACAATGTTATTTGGTGGGCAGATAGAGTATTTCTAATTTAGCCCCACAGACATCTGGGCGCAAGCCGTCTTCCTATAAGATGATTGTAGGCTATTTGGGAAGGGTCCTTAGGTACAGGCAGATTCTTGACTCATGTGGATGGTCTCAACACCGAGAAAGAAAGACAAAAAGATGCCCTTACCGGATATGGTGGACTCACAGGCCGTTGGCGATGAGTCAAACGAGCTTGTACCGTCAGGCGGTATGGGGTGGAGATCTGTAAGAAGACTTGTGCGGAATCTCATCAGACGTCCTCAGATGGTGTACCAGGTTAGGATCCAGGGCCCCCGGAAATCGGTTGCGGTCGCCGAATGACCATTTCCTCAAAAGCCCATCATGTGAACCAATAGGCAAAGAAAAGAAAAAAGCTTCCACATAGTGTGAATCCTTATTTGATAAAAAGCGTTGCAGCACTTTATTAGGGAGTACACTTCCAGAAAAATTACAAATGAGGGCGGTAAAAACTCAGCTCAGAGTAAAATTGGTATCAGAAAGCATAAAAAATAGTATAAAAATAGCGCAGTGGGTAGTGATGGGGTGTAGTCATAAGAAACCGACGCGTTTCGCCTCCATAGGCTTCTGCTGGGGTATGAATAAGCCCCCCACACAACTGCGCTTTATATAAAATGGCATAAAAGGGGTGTAACAGCTAATCAGCTGTTACACCCCTTTTATGCCATTTTATATAAAGCGCAGTTGTGTGGGGGGCTTATTCATACCCCAGCAGAAGCCTATGGAGGCGAAACGCGTCGGTTTCTTATGACTACACCCCATCACTACCCACTGCGCTATTTTTATACTATTTTTTATGCTTTCTGATACCAATTTTACTCTGAGCTGAGTTTTTACCGCCCTCATTTGTAATTTTTCTGGAAGTGTACTCCCTAATAAAGTGCTGCAACGCTTTTTATCAAATAAGGATTCACACTATGTGGAAGCTTTTTTCTTTTCTTTGCCTATTGGTTCACATGATGGGCTTTTGAGGAAACGGTCATTCGGCGACCGCAACCGATTTCCGGGGGCCCTGGATCCTAACCTGGTACACCATCTGAGGACGTCTGATGAGATTCCGCACAAGTCTTCTTACAGATCTCCACCCCATACCGCCTGACGGTACAAGCTCGTTTGACTCATCGCCAACGGCCTGTGAGTCCACCATATCCGGTAAGGGCATCTTTTTGTCTTTCTTTCTCGGTGTTGAGACCATCCACATGAGTCAAGAATCTGCCTGTACCTAAGGACCCTTCCCAAATAGCCTACAATCATCTTATAGGAAGACGGCTTGCGCCCAGATGTCTGTGGGGCTAAATTAGAAATACTCTATCTGCCCACCAAATAACATTGTTTATTCATATATGTGTATCCCTTTGTAGGGATTTTGACGCCCCCTCTCCTGGTTTCAACCTTAATGAACAACATTTTTGTGTGGAGCTGTATACTCAGCACATTAAGATACCTTGCATCGCTATTTATCTGTTATGTCACTTTGAAATATGGTTGTGTATGCATGATTGTTTTTTTGTTTTTTTTTTAACCACCATATAGGTTATTACTGAGTATCCCCCTACACACCCAAGCTTTCATCATTATTTTATATTCTATACACCCTTTTGGGATGTCCTTCAAAAAACAATTATCTTTTGTTTCACAAATTCACATTTCATTTATTATTTCACCTTTATAGAGATCACCATTACCTGACCAGTAATCTGTGTCTCATTACTCACTAGCGCCACACTTTCTTATTTTTATTTTTACACAAATTCCTTTGCTGTCAGAGGAGAGGAGACATGTTGTTTGTTCCTAGGAACAGCAATATGTCTCCTCTCTTACTCAGTCCTATCCCCATACAGTTAGAACACACTGAGAGAACACACATTTAAACCCCTTGATCGCCCCCTAGTGTTAATCCCTTCCCTGCCAGTGACATTTACAGAGTAATCAGTGCATTTTTATAGCACTGATCACTGTATAATTGTTAATGGTCCCAAAAATGTGTCAAAAATGTCCAATCTGTCCGTCGTAATGTCGCAATACCTCTAAAAATCGCAGATCACCGCCATTACTAGTAAAAAAATAAATAATAAAAATGCCATAAATCTTTGCCATAGTTTGTAGACGCTATAATTTTTGTGAAAACCAATCAATATGCACTTATTGCGATTTTGTTTACCAAAAATATGTAAAAGAATACATATTGGCCTAAACTGATGAAGACATTTTTATTTTTTTTTAAATTGGGGGATATTTATTATAGTAAAAAATCAAAAATATTGTATTTTTTCAAAATTGTTGCTCTTTTTTTGTTTATAGCGCAAAGAATAAAAACGCAGAGGTGATCAAATACCACCAAAAGAAATCTCTATTTGTGGGGAAAAAAGGAAGCAAATTTTGTTTGGGTACAGCATTGCATGACTGCGCAATTGTCAGTTAAAGCAACGCAGTGCCAAATTGTAAAAAGTGCTCTGGTCAGGAAGGGGGTAAAATCTTCTGGGGCTGAAGTGGTTACATTTGCATCAGCAATGGTATTATTTGACTTTTTGACAACAAACACGCAAATTAGCTGTTTTGGAGCAACATCCGACCGTATGTACGCTCCATCGGACAAACTTTTTCTGTTTCCATCAGACTTTTGTTGGCTGGGCGAACGCACAAACTTTCCGGCAACGAAAGTCTGATGGAGCAAAGTCCCATTGTGTGTACACAAAAGCATCAGACTTTTGTACAAACTACAGTACACAGCCGCGAGAATGTTTCCAGCAGGATCCGATCCCGCTGGTTCTCGGCAACGGGGTACTGTATATCTCGCGCTGGCTGCAATAGGAAAAACACATTTTCCTACTGCGGCTGGTGCGAGAGGGAATTCCAGGCCCTTCGGTCTGGTATGGTTTTTAAGGGGAACCCCCTACGCCGAAAAAACGGCGTGGGGGTCTCCCCAAGATCCATACCAGATCCTTATCCGAGCACGCAGCCCGGCTGGTCATTAAAGGGGGTGGGGACCAACGAGCACCCCCCGCCCTCCTGACCTGTACCAGGCCGCATGCCCTCAACATGGGGGGTGGGTGCTTTGGGGGGGGCTTGGCCCCCCCTCCCCCAAAGCACCTTGTCCCCATGTTGATGAGGACAAGGGCCTTTTCCCGACAACCCTGGCCGTTGGTTGTCGGGGTCTACGGGCGAGGGGCTTATCGGAATCCGGGAGCCCCCTTTAATGAGCTGGAGAGAGCGTTGTGTCAACATCGGAAGAAGAGAAGAGAGAAGAAAACGATCCAGAAGTCTGGGCCACCGCTAGCAAAATAGCGACAGAAGATAGCGGAGGAGGCAGCAGAAGATCCGGACACCGGGAGAAGACGCCGGAGAGACCCCCGAAGTCGGAAGAAGACCCCAAAGTTGGAAGAAGACCCCCGAAGTCGGAAGAAGACCCCCAGAGTCGGAAGAAGACCCCTGGAGCTGCGTAATAAATTACTTTAAAAACCCGTGTACTGTGTTTTTTTATTGACACTTTTTTCCCTAGGTGAATAGGTAGGGGTACGATATACCCCATACTCATTCACAAAGGGTGGGGGGCCGGGATCTGGGGGCCCCCTTATTAAAGGGGCTCCTGGATTCTGATAAGCCCCTCGCCCTCAAACCCTGACAACCAACGGCCAGGGTTGTCAGGAAGAGGCCCTTGTCCTCATCAACATGGGGACAAGGTGCTTTGGGGTGGGAGGCCGCAGGGCGCCCCTCTCCCCCAAAGCACCCACCCCCATGTTGAGGGCATGCGGCCTGGTACGGCTCAGGAGAATGGCGCTCGCTCGTCCCCACCCCTTTCCTGACCGGCCGGGCTGCGTGTTCGGATAAGGGTCTGGTAGGGATCTTGGGGGGATCCCCACGCCGTTTTTTTTGCCGTAGGGGGTTCCCCTTAAAATCCATACCAGATCTAAGGGCCTGGTATGCCCCTGGAGGGGAACCCATGCCGTTATTTTTATTTAAAAATTGTCGTGGAGTTCCCCCTCAAGATTCATACCAAACACAGTGCCTGGCATTGGCGGGGATCCAAGTCAGATCCCCGCACCAGTGTGAACGCGACTCGCAAGGTGTCAATCTCGCCGATAAAAATGGGAAGATTGACACAATATCAGACAACAATACAGAAGTTGACCAAAGGGGGGTGATAAAGAGCTGAAAAACCACGTGATTTGGTGAAAGTTGGCTGGAACAGTCCTGCAGTCTGTATGCAATACAAACTTATGGCCAACACCCTTTGTACAAAAATCCAAGGGAAAGTTTGTACAAAGTCCTATCGTGTGTATGGGGCTTTAGAACCAATGGCTGAAACTTGTATTGGGCTACATAACTCTCATTTTTACTCCCAAAAAACGCTTTTTAACCCAGCGCTCATTTTATTATAACTCTTGGTAAAAAAGCCATGGGAGTAAAAATGAGAGTAGTTTCATGTCTGAGCATGCTCAGTTGTGTTGGCACCTAGTTGTAAAAAGACAAGAAATGTATCTCTTCTCAGACTTTTAAAGATATTTCAGTGTAGAAATCACTTTTTCACACAGCTTAAAAGGAGATTATCTTTAACCACTTCAGCCCCGGAAGGATTTACACCCTTCTTGACTAAGCCATTTTTGCAATACGGCACTGCGTCGCTTTAACTGACAATTGCGCGGTCGTGCGACGTTGTACCCAAACAAAATGTATGTCTTTTTTCCCACAAATAGAGCTTTCTTTTGGTGATATTTGATCCCCTCTATGGTTTTTATTTTTACAATATAGGGGATAGATTTATGGCATTTTTATTATTTTTGTTTTTTTTACTAGTAATGGCGGCGATCTGCGATTTTTATCGGGACTGCGACATTGCGGCTGACAGATCGGACACTTTTTAAAAATTTTTGGGACCATTGATATTTATACAGTGATCAGTGCTATAAAACTGATTACTGTATAAATGTCACTGGCAGGGAGGGGGTTAACACTAGGGGGCAATCAAGGGGTTAAATATGTTCCCTCAGTGTATGTTTTAACTGTGGGGGGATAGGACTGAGTAAGAGAGGAGACATATCGCTGTTCCCACTTACTAGGAACAAACAACATGGACTGACTTGGGGAGGAGGCCGATCGTTGTTCCTATATACTAGGAACACACAATCTGTCTCCTCTCCCCTGACAGGATGTTGGTTTGTGTGTTTACACACACAGATCCCCATTGTCGCTCTCTCAGCAGTGATCACAGGTGCCCGGTGGACAACGGGGGTGCCGGGCACGCGCAATGGCTCCTCTGGGACGTAGTGCACGCACGCCCCCTATACTCCTTAAAGTGCCCGCTGTACAGCTACAGCGATTTGCACAGGAGTGCCATTCTGCCGCCGTCAATCGGGCGGGCAGTCGGCAAGTGGTTAAACAATATATATTTTAGTACCATTTAGGCCATTATATCATGCTCTAAACATTATTTCCATGTGCAATAGTCATGGTCTTAACAAAGTCATGGTTTGGACACTATTTGTTTTCAAGGAGATATAGTAAATTTGTTTTTGAGAGTATTTTATTGCACCAGCGCTATAGTGAATACCATTTTAGCGCTAATTACCTCGATTAGTGCTGATTTGCGGTAATTAGCGCTAATTAGAATACACATATGTAGTCCAAGAAGCTATCATAAAATGAGAGTTCCAAATACGTATCTCACAAAAGTCAGTACACCCCTCACATTTTTGTACATATTTTATTATATCTTTTCATGTGACAACACTGAATAAATTATACTTTGCTACACTGTAAAGTAGTGAGTGTACAGCTTGTATAACAGTGTAAATTTGCTGTCCCTTCAAAATAACACTCAACACACTCAACACACAGCTATTGATATCTAAACCACTGGCAACAAAAGTTAGTACACCTCTAAGTGAAAATGTCCAAAATGGGACCAAAGTGTCAATATTTTGTGTTGCCATTATTATTTTTCAGCACTGCCTTAACCCTCTTGGGCATGGAGTTCACCAGAGCTCCACAGATTGCCACGGGAGTCCTCTTCCACTCCTCCACGAGGACTTTACGGAGCTGGTGGATGTTAGAGACCTTGGGCTCCTCCACCTTCCATTTGTGGATGCCCCACAGATGCTCAATAGTGTTTAGGTCTGGAGACATGCTTGGCCAGTCCATCACTTTTACCCTCAGCTTCTTTAGCAAGGCAGTGGTCATCTTGGAGGTGTGTTTGGGGTCGTTATCATGTTGGAATACTGCCCTGTAGCCCAGGCTCCAAAGGGAGTGGATCATGCTCTGCTTCAGTATGACACAGTACATGTTGGCATTCATGGTTCTCTCAATGAACTGTAGCTCCCCAGTGCCGGCAGCACTCATGCAGCCCCAGACCAGGACACTCCCACCACCAAAGGCAAGACACACTTGTCTTTGTACTCCTCACCTGGTTGCCACCACACACACCTGACACCGTCAGAACCAAATAAGTTTAACTTGGTCTCATCAGACCACAGGACATAGTTCCAGTAATCCATGTCCTTAGTCTGCTGGTCTTAAGCAAACTGTTTGCGGGCTTCTTGTGCATCATCTTTAGAAGAGGCTTCCTTCTGGGACAACAGTCATGCAGACCATTTTGATGCAGTGTGCGACGTATGGGCTGAGCACTGACAGGCTGACTTCTCACCCCTTCAATGCTGGCAGCACTCATATGTCTATTTCCCAAAGACAACCTGTGGATGTGACGCTGAGCATGTGCACTTAACTTCTTTGGTTGACCATGGCGAGGCCTGTTCTGAGTGGAACCTGTCCTGTTAAACCGCTGTATGGTCTTGGCCACCTTGCTGCAGCTCAGTTTCAGAGGCTTGCCAATCTTCTTATAGCCTAGGCCATCTTTATGTAGAGCAACAGTTCTTTTTTTCAGATCCTCAGAGAGTTCTTTGCCACGAGGTGCCATGTTGAACTTCCAGTGACCAGTATGAGAGAGTGAGAGTGATATCACCAAATTTAACACACCTGCTCCCCATTCACACTTGAGACCTACTAATTTAACTGAGAAGAAGATCCTCAGATGGGCTGGGATAAGCTGGATACAAAATTACAATGATGCTGCGCTACTCATACAATTAAAAGTGACATCTAAAGCAGCCAGCATCCACAATGTAGTAACAAAGCAAAAAATAAATGAGTCATAGAAATGCAGCGCTAAAGGACATAGAGTCCTTCTACAGTCCGAAACATGTCGGGTTGTTACTAGCTATTTTTTCTGGTACCATGCTATTTTTTATTTATCATTTTGTACATTCTTCATATGTGATCACTTTTTATCCGGATTGTCATTTATGTTTGGTTTGGAATAAACCTATTTATATGGATTCAAGCACCATGTGGGTTCTTTTACTCCCTCTTACATGTCCCTTTGCTGGCTGATTGAAAGCTGCTTCCTTCATATAGTTGCGGGTGAGACCCCCTCATCGAGTTCCGGACCATTCATCTCCCTTCCGATTGCCACAGAGAACCCAGGGGAACCTGCCACATATGTCAAGCCTCCATTGGGATCGCTGATCCATAAGCCTGTATGACACCTAGCCGTACGGCAAACGTGTCCACCTATTCCGGTAAGAGTATTTATCTCTTCTGCACTCTCCTGTGGATATTGATTATCGGAACACCATCGTTGGGATTCACATGGCACCTATGGAGTCTGAGACACCATCCCTGTGGTTTACATCAGATTAACCTCTCGCCCACCCATACATCCACCATTCCACGGTGTTGGATACTTATATGATACCCACTGAGTTGGACACTCACATGATTATGGACTAATCAGTTGTTTCATATAATAATTTTCACCACTTTATGTTTGTTTGGTAGTCACATACATGTGCACTGTTTATTTACATTTAGCGCTGCATTTCTATGACTCATAAGCTGGATACACACTATCCAATTCTCTGTAGATTTTTTCCTTCGGATTTACCAAAACCATGTAATATGAGATCAAACCTTAGGAGTTTTAATTTATATGCAATCAGGCAGGCCCTTGTACTGCATGGTTTTTGTAAATCTGAAGGAAATCTGACAACAAAAGTTGTAGAGTGTGTATGGAAATTTAGTCTGTGGATTTCAGCACAGAAGAGGCAATATGTATTGCAGCTGGAGATCCTTTTTATTTTTAAATCTGGGGAACCTTTTTATTTCTTTTTGCCCAATCCGAGCTTTAAATTTCTGCACCTGCTCCTCATCTCATCTACCCTTTTCTGATATCTTCAATTTTCTACAACCTGAGGCACTGACCAGGCCATACATTAGGCAATTTCTTTTCTGCAACCACAGGTTTCAGGAAAGCAAATTGCTTGATTGCTTGATTCCCACATCAACATAGTCAGTGTTGATAGGGGAATCCCTTCGGCAGTGCTATTGTGTCACCGGCAGTGATCTTAGTGATCTTAAGGCCCGTACACACAGTCAGAAAATCTGAAGTTAAATTTCGTCCGATGAACAATCTGTCGATTTTCTGATCGTTAGTATGCTGCTTTTGACAGCCAATTACGAATTTTCAGCAGAAAAAAACTGGATGTGCAGGCTCCAAAATTTTTGTCTGATCTGCCCACAACGTCCGATTTTCTTTTCATTAGTACAGTTTTTTGCCAAAAACAAATCTGAAAAGCAAGACTAGGCATGCTCAGAAATGAAAAAACACATACAAAACAATTCAACACATTACGTCACTTCTGACGTTGAATTTTGTCGTCCGAAATTTTTCTGATTGTTAGTACCCTTTTCACTTTCGATTTGAGCCTAGCATCCAACAAAAAAACTGACAAAATTCGTCCAATAATCTGACCGTGTGTACAAGGCTTTACCCTTGATCAGGGCAGATATTCATTTAGTGAAATACAGCCTCTGGTTTAGGTTTGTTCTGAATTAGCTTTGCCTGCTACATCTCATTGGCATGATGATTTCACTCCTACCCTTAATATGCCTCAAGTTCCTTTCCCTTCGTGGCTATAAGACCCCTTTCACACTGAGTGCAACAACGAATTTTTTCCTCTTGGGGGATTTTAAATTGGGGGAGGGTCTCCAAGAAATATAGCAAAGAAAGTATAAAAAATATCCAATTTTTATTATATCAAAATATTATTAAAAAACATAGCACATACTGAAGGGGATCACAGATACCAACAAATATTGTGGATGCCAGAATGTACGGTTGACAATAATGCAAACAGAAATATACATAACAAATTGGCGGAACTACACTTGACCCTTGGAGGCTGCTTGAGCAAGAAGCTCTTGACAGTGCAGGCCCAACGCGTTTCAAGGTATTTGCTAATGATTATAACCTCTTCTTCAGGGGCTGAGGGTGAGGTGTATATCCGTCTGAGGAACATTTTTGGAAAAAGAAAAAACAAAAAGAGAGAGAGACACACGACAAAATGTGTTATATATCAGAAGTAATACAAATACAGCCATTAACATCCTCAAAGTATTGAAAAATAATAGCAAAAATAATAATGTTTCCTAACCATAGTATTGTCGGGTCAACATCACATGGCATCCAATCCAAGGAAGGGGGAGGATAAAATGGTTAGTCACTGGGGTCCAGAACCGAATAGCGGCGCCACCACCACGGAACCGAGATCATAAGCAGATCAAGACCGAACACAAAGGGCGTCACGTCTGTCTGGTAGATGGTAAATCATAATATTAGCTAGGACTTGGGCAAAATGTATGTGTGTGAAGAGGAAGATATATCCTCGTAAATAATGAGGCAACCACTCTAATAGTAAAATTCAGTATTGACTCACAATTGATCAATAATATTGTGCCTACATACCTATTGTTGTGTAGAGAGTAGAAATCTCAACTCTCGCTCCAACATATGGATGACCATATGGCTGATGGCCACCCAGCTGTTTACAATTATAATGATGTTAATGAACTGAGGATAGAAAGAAAAACAAAAAAGAAAAGGCATAATAAAAAATCTTACTAAGTTAGATGTTTGTCACTTATTATGCAGCTATCTACAAAAGTCTAATTGACATACCTATATTGCTGTTTATGGTGGCTAATTGAGCTTTAGTCCAAAAAGAAAAAGCATTGGAGTTCCTCACTTGGTGACTACAAAGAAGAGAGGGGAATAACAATTATGCCCAGGATGTATAAACATCCAACAGCTCCTCTTGACATACGGGTTCTATCTTCCATACACATACAGGGAACAAAATTCATTTACCTTCCACAGACAGCAGCAACTGCACATTCAGTTCAGTGTCTCCCCAGCGAGTGAGCTGGCGGCTTCATGTGCAGTTTAAATAATGCTGTCTGTGATTAGTGTATTAATGACAGCTGCCTCCACAGGGAGCAGCGTCATTACTGACAGGAGAGGCCGCCCTCCGAATCCCCGGCGCGCAGACCCGCCCCCCCACCCCACACACGGGTCCAATCCAGGAGCGGAGTACATCGCATCCTGGAGGGGGAGGAGGACCAGTGCTGGGAGGGGACCGGCGTCCGCGTCGGGCACCCGCGGCGCGCTGATCGCCATGACAACGGGATAAACATATCCCTGTCATGGGCGGTCATGTGGGAGTGGTCAGGCATTGCCAAACAGAAGAGTGGCAGCCTGACCCCCGTGCGCCGAGTGTTGGATCCGAGTGCCTACTTACACGGCTAACCGGACCATAGCGCCGCCAATCCTGAGGATTGGCGGCGCTATGGTCCGGTTAGCCGTGTAAGTAGGCACTCGGATCCAACACTCGGCGCACGGGGGTCAGGCTGCCACTCTTCTGTTTGGCAATGCCTGACCACTCCCACATGACCGCCCATGACAGGGATATGTTTATCCCGTTGTCATGGCGATCAGCGCGCCGCGGGTGCCCGACGCGGACGCCGGTCCCCTCCCAGCACTGGTCCTCCTCCCCCTCCAGGATGCGATGTACTCCGCTCCTGGATTGGACCCGTGTGTGGGGTGGGGGGGCGGGTCTGCGCGCCGGGGATTCGGAGGGCGGCCTCTCCTGTCAGTAATGACGCTGCTCCCTGTGGAGGCAGCTGTCATTAATACACTAATCACAGACAGCATTATTTAAACTGCACATGAAGCCGCCAGCTCACTCGCTGGGGAGACACTGAACTGAATGTGCAGTTGCTGCTGTCTGTGGAAGGTAAATGAATTTTGTTCCCTGTATGTGTATGGAAGATAGAACCCGTATGTCAAGAGGAGCTGTTGGATGTTTATACATCCTGGGCATAATTGTTATTCCCCTCTCTTCTTTGTAGTCACCAAGTGAGGAACTCCAATGCTTTTTCTTTTTGGACTAAAGCTCAATTAGCCACCATAAACAGCAATATAGGTATGTCAATTAGACTTTTGTAGATAGCTGCATAATAAGTGACAAACATCTAACTTAGTAAGATTTTTTATTATGCCTTTTCTTTTTTGTTTTTCTTTCTATCCTCAGTTCATTAACATCATTATAATTGTAAACAGCTGGGTGGCCATCAGCCATATGGTCATCCATATGTTGGAGCGAGAGTTGAGATTTCTACTCTCTACACAACAATAGGTATGTAGGCACAATATTATTGATCAATTGTGAGTCAATACTGAATTTTACTATTAGAGTGGTTGCCTCATTATTTACGAGGATATATCTTCCTCTTCACACACATACATTTTGCCCAAGTCCTAGCTAATATTATGATTTAACATCTACCAGACAGACGTGACGCCCTTTGTGTTCGGTCTTGATCTGCTTATGATCTCGGTTCCGTGGTGGTGGCGCCGCTATTCGGTTCTGGACCCCAGTGACTAACCATTTTATCCTCCCCCTTCCTTGGATTGGATGCCATGTGATGTTGACCCGACAATACTATGGTTAGGAAACATTATTATTTTTGCTATTATTTTTCAATACTTTGAGGATGTTAATGGCTGTATTTGTATTACTTCTGATATATAACACATTTTGTCGTGTGTCTCTCTCTCTTTTTGTTTTTTCTTTTTCCAAAAATGTTCCTCAGACGGATATACACCTCACCCTCAGCCCCTGAAGAAGAGGTTATAATCATTAGCAAATACCTTGAAACGCGTTGGGCCTGCACTGTCAAGAGCTTCTTGCTCAAGCAGCCTCCAAGGGTCAAGTGTAGTTCCGCCAATTTGTTATGTATATTTCTGTTTGCATTATTGTCAACCGTACATTCTGGCATCCACAATATTTGTTGGTATCTGTGATCCCCTTCAGTATGTGCTATGTTTTTTAATAATATTTTGATATAATAAAAATTGGATATTTTTTATACTTTCTTTGCTATATTTCTTGGAGACCCTCCCCCAATTTAAAATCCCCCAAGAGGAAAAAATTCGTTGTTGCATACATTTATACAGGGATGTGGGGGTTGGTTGTCTCCTTCCATTAAGTACGTGTCACCACCCACTGTTCCTTTCACACTGAGGGACTTTTCAGGCGCTTTCACGCTAGTAAAAGCGCCTGAAAAGCTCACGAAAACCTATTTTCATTCAAATCAATGAATGCTTTCACACTGGGGCAGTGCGCTGACAAAAAAATACCCCTCTCTATTGAAATGAATGGAAAGCTCTTTAAAAGCCCCTGAAAAGCTCTTCAAAAGCACTCAGTGTTTTACTGGTGGCTTAGAAGAGCCTCAGTATGAAAGGGGCTTTTGTTTAACATAGGCCTGGAAGCCAGTGGGAGGATAGGCACCTCCCTTCCACATTGTATTGTATACTCTCATTAAAGTATTGGGAATAAAATCTTGTGATAGCTTAAAGAATTCTGGTGTATACTAATCTGGGCCAGGGGTCTTATTATTTGCTAGATTTGTTATAGTGGCAATAACTTCCTCTTTAGTTATAGGTGCATTTAACATGTCTAACTGTGTATTTGATAGTTTAGGAAGTTGAAGTTTTTCCAGATTTATCAACTGCGTCTTCTAAATCCGGGCTAAATCCCAGAGCCCAGTGCCAGAACAAGTTTTGGCTCTTGGCTCCACTTACCCGTCTAACATGGGCACACTTGCCCAAGCACCTGGCACACCTACCCCAAATCTCATGCCCCACATGCTTCCTCTTTCTATGGCAGCTGGCATCTCTCCTCACCAGCTGCCTGTATAATCACTCACTGCAGAATAACTGAACTTACCTCCTCCCTAGCTCTGATGATTTCATGTACACAGGCCAGGAGGAGGAGCCGGGAAGGAGGGACACCGCTGTGCATTAACCTCTACTGATCTGAGGTCTGTGCAAGCGGGGAGAAAACAGTAACTATAAAGAGGGAGAAAATAGTGACCGGGAAGGTGGAGAAGACAAGGACTGGGAAGGTGGAGAAGACAGCGACTTGGAAGGTGGAGAAAACAGCGACTGGGAAGGTGGAGAAAACATCGACCAGGAAGGTGGAGAACACAGCGACTGGGAAGGTGGAGAAGACAGCGACTGGGAAGGTGGAGAAGACAGCGACTGGGATGGTGGAGAAGATAGTGACTGGGATGGTGGAGAAGACAACAACTGGGATGGTGGAGAAGACAGCGACTGGGATGGTGGAGAAGACAGTGACTGGGATGGTGGAGAAGACAGCGACTGGGAAGGTGGAGAGCACAGCGACTGGGAAGGTGGAGAAGACAGCGACTGGGAAGGTGGAGAAGACAGCGACTGGGAAGGTGGAGAAGACGACGACTGGGATAGAGGAGAAGACAGCGACTGGGATGGTGGAGAAGACAGTGACTGGGATGGTGGAGAAGACAGCGACTGGGAAGATGGAGAACACAGCGACTTATTGGCTGTAGAAAAAAAACGTCTGCAGCCAAAAACAGCTGCTATAAAAACGTCCAGTGTGCATGAGGCAAAAACTAGCCTGTGCCGGATGTATAAAAAATGGCAACAATGTGGCTAGCCAGGAGGATACTATTTTATATATAATCTTAGTGTCCACATTTATTAAAGATATGGGCCGATATGAGCCCGGAAGGGTTGGGTCCTTTCCTTTCTTGGCTATTAGTTTAATATAGGCCTGGAAGCCAGTGGGAGGGTAGGGACCTCCTTTCCACATTGTATTGTATACCCTCATTAAAGTATTGGGAATAAAATCTTGTGATAACTTAAAGAATTCTGCTGTATACGCGTCTGGGCCAGGGACCTCATTGTTTACTAGATTTGTTATAGTGGCAACATGGGAGAGAAAAAAAAGAAAAAAAGGCAGCGCCGCTCTAAGGGTAGTAAACTGGATAAAACAAGGCTTTAATACATTTTCAAATTTGCACTCACATTTGAGTAGTAAAAACAGGCATGGAATAGTTCTCCTAAACATCATTAAATCTCATCCAGTTTCCCTCTGGGCTGTGGTGGGGTCAGACCCCGGCTGCTTCCGGTGGCGTCCGTAGCTCCGAGGTTTGGAATACCCTAGCGCTCGCGTTCGGAGCATGCGTGCTCCTTCGTCAGGCCTGTCACGCCCCACGCTCTCCAACATTTGACGTCATCCACCGACGTACCTGCTGACGCGCTTACTGCGTGTATCCCAAACCTAGGAGCTAAGGATGCCACCGGAAGCACCAGGGGTCTGACCCCACCACAGCCCAGCGGGAAACTGGATGAAACTTAATGATGTTTAGGAGAACTTTTCCATGCCTGTTTTTACTTCTCAAATGTGAGTGCAAATTTTAAAATGTATTAAAGCCTTGTTTTATCCAATTTACTACCCTTAGAGTGGCGCTGCCTTTTTTTCTTTTTTTTCTCTCCCATGTTACAGAGTCCCTTCTGCTCTGAGAAGCTGACTGCCACTCGTCATATATACCAGAACCTATTAATATAGGTCTGGACCGGTTTAACTGTTTGTAACCCCCAGGAGATACCCCATTGCCTCCTCCCTTGATCCATACCACTGCCCCATATCTCTTCACCAGGAGCCGCTGTCAGCACTCAATTCCCCCTCTGTTATAGTGGCAACAACTTCCTCATTAGTTATAGGTGCATTTAACATGTCTAACTGTTTTTTTGATAGTTTAGGAAGTAGAAGCTTTTCCAGATTTAACATCTGGGTCTTCTAAATCCAGGCTAAATCCCGGAGCCCAGTGCTGGAACAAGTTTTGGCTCTTGGCTCCACTTACCCTTCTAACATGGGCACACTTGCCGCTTATACATACTTCCCAACCATCTCGGTTTACCCAGGACCATCCCAGGATTTGATTCAAATTCTGGCATCCCGCGAAGTTCGGGCTAAATCCCGGAGCCCACTTACCCTCCTAACATGGGCACACTTGCCCGGGCTCCTGACACGCCTACCCCGCATCTCTTGCCCCACACGCTCACTCTTTCTATGGCAGCCTGGAAGTTTCCTGTCAGCTTCCTGTATAATCACATCTACAAACGACTGAACTTACCTCTTCTGATGATTTCATGTACCCAAACCAGGAGGAGGAGCCGGGAAGGAGGGACACCGCTGTGCATTAACCTGTGCTGATCTGAGGTCTGTGCAAGGGAGAAAAAAGCGACTGGGAAAAAGGGAAGACAGTAACTGGAAAAGTGGAGAAGACAACAACTGGGAAGGTGGAGAAGACAGTGACTGGGAAGGGCCTTTAATTGTACGTCTGTGAGAGGTATGACTGGATGACATACTGGATGACATACCTCACATGATATCAGAAGGGGGCAGGTCACCCCGGTTCCTTCAACGGGTGGCCCTGCCCTTGCCTTTATAACAGCTGTCACAGCCAAGAGACAGCAGTGGACGGGACCCCTCCCATCGAGGTGGAGCTTTTTTTCTTTTCTATTTTTTGTGTCCGCTGGCGCCATGATTGAAGATGGATGGACATCACGGGACACTTTTTTTAAAATAAAGGAATGGTCCAAAACCGTCTCCTGTCATTTTTACTTTTTTTTAATTTTTTGGTGAATGGGTAGGGATACAATGTACCCGATACCCATTCACATAGAGGGGGGCGGGATCTGGGTGCCCCCTTGTTAAAGAGGGCTTCCAGATTCTGATAAGCCCCCCACCCACAGACCCCCACAACCACCAGGCAAGGGTTGTGGGGATGATGCTCTTGTCCCCATCAACATGGGTACAAGGTGCTTTCCTCCCCATGTTGACGGCAAGTGGCATGGGATGGCTCAGCAGGGGGGGTGCTCGCTTGTCCCCCCCTCTTTCCTCTGCCATGGCTGTGTGCTCAGATAAGGGTCTGGTATGGATTTTGGGGGGCCCCCACGCCATTTATTTATTTATTTTTGCACAGGGTTCCCCTTAAAAACTTCAATACACTGTGTTATATAAACTACACTGCCTGCACTGACTCAATATAGAGTTTACACTGAATATCTAATCTATGCTGAATGCAGAGTATATATATATATATGTATATATATCTATATATATACATATATATATAGATATATACTAAACTGACTGTATATATATATATATCAAATACACTGCCACTAACTGAATAACCTGCCTGCCTAATCTAACTCAAGCTATCTCTCTGTCCACACCAACAACACTACACGCGGCCACTATGTAAGCAGCCTTATATAGTGTGGGGCATGGATTTAGTCCCCCTGAGCCATGGTTGGCCTAAGACACAATGCCATTGGCCAATTGGCAGAGCGCGTTGTGATTGGCCAAAGCATGCAGGTCAGGTGCATGCTTTGGCCAATCATCATACATCAATGCACTGCGATCTCCCAGTGCATTATGAGGTGTTCCGCAATGCTCAAATTTGTCGCAAATGCCCCATTATGTTTGCTGTTCGGCGACCTGGTGAACATTGGGCTCATCCCTACGTATGAGTCAACTGTCAGCGGGCTTCCAATGACAAAAACTTTGTTGAATTTGTCTGAAATAGAAACAAATGCCGTGGGGGTCCCCCCCCCCCAATCCATACCAGGCCCTTTGGGTCTGAGATGGAATTTAAACGGAGCCCCACGCCAAAAATTGAAAAAAAATGGCATGGGGCCTAAAATCCATATGAGACCCTTAGGTATTATGTTTGGCTAAGGGCTTGTGTTTAGGACTTCAGCTCCTGCAAAACAGCCGAAGAACAAACCATTGTGAGAAAAAGCAACAGTAAAGCACTCTTTTCACCAAATGTCCCATGTTGCCCCCTCGTAGCTTTCTTTAGATCTTTGTGACTCTGAGCGTTGGGGTGAACTCATCTGCAAGTAAGAAGAATCGGCAATCACAAAAGAACCGAAAAAAAGCTGAGTCATTTTCTTTGGTCATGTCCTCTTTAACAGATAAGGACTTACAATGAGGGAGGGTAGCAAGACCGCGGTAGGACTGACAGCTGAATAGATAGAAATTAAAGCTGCCCTGGCTAGCGGCACTGGAAAAGGAGAAGATAAAAAAACATAGTGGAGGAACCGGTTTGCTAGTAATTCAAGTCTGGAGGCCATCACATACCCAGCACAGGAGCTCAGAGAGCGAGGCAGCTCAGCCACGCCCGGCCAGCCCACTCTCAGGAAAAAACATTTACTCCATTGCTAAGCAATGGGTGAGGGACAGCCGCACAGCTTCCCACCACTCCCATGGTCACTGCCTATCAAGGTCCATAAGGACCCATTCACACTAGAAACTGCACTGCAATCTACTGCGCGTTTTTCTGTATACATGCATTTGATGTGCGTTTTACATGCAGTTGACACACGCTTTTCTATCTGCATTTGTCCTGTGAGGTCCCTTCCTTCTTATTTTTTCCCCTGGGCTTCTTTGTGCACTGTAGTGCGTTGTAGTGCATTTGCATGCATTTTTGTAGAAATATTATCCGCACACCAATAGTTGTGGTTGCATTTTTGTGCATTTGCGGTGCAGAAAAATTCAGCATGCTCTACGTTTGCTGACTGCACTGAACTGCACTGCAATAATGTGAACTACACCCATAGATTGCCTTTTTTTGGACTGTTTATGCAGTACAAAATGCATCCCACTGCAGCTAACTACGTTAGATGTGAAAGGGCACTAAGAAAGATCGTGTAGCACGGCGCTCTGCCTAAGAGACACAAGCAGACCAACAGAGAGGAAATTTCAGGACAGCGGAGCTGCCCAGGAGAAAGAGAATAAATATAGCCAGGAGGCAGATGTTTTACCGCAACGCTGAGTAAGAAGTTGTGCTCTTTAAGCACATATTGCCCCCAACCCCGGCACCAGGGTATCCAGTTTCCAGGGGATTTACCACCAATGTTCTGGGTCTTCCAACCCAGGAGGGGCCCAGAACCTGGGGAGAGATGTGTTAGGGGAGATCTGGTCTCCACTGCTTAACTTTCAGACTTTCCCATGGAAGGGGGCCTGGAGCGACCAAAAATAGAACACTGGGGGGCTAAGGGGGAGTCTCTTTTATGTCTGCTATTGGAGGTAGTCCTGGAAGTTACCAGTGGAGGATTAACCCATTGTGTGCTGACGTGAGGTGGGCCAGGAAAAGGGTGATAGAGGGCATCCCTGACAAGTTCCTTTAGCTAAGTGAATAGTGTCTGAATCAGATCCTGTCCCAAAGTAATCAAATGTGCTTTTGGGGAAGAGTATGAAGTCAGATATGGCAATCGAAAAAAGCCAATATTCTTCACCACCAAAAATAACCATTGTAGACCCATTGAAAATTCTTTTCAGCATCTAATGTAATAACAGCAGTATCTGTGTCTGATAGGGATGAGCCAAACACCCTCCTGTTCGGTTCGCAGCAGAACATGCGAACAGGCAAAGAATTCGGCAGAACACACGAACACCGTTAAAGTCTATGGGACACGACCATGAATAATCAAAAGTGCTCATTTTAAAGGCTTATATGCAAGTTATTACCATAAAAAATGTTTGGGGACCTGGGTCCTGCCCCAGGGGACATGTATCAATGCAAAGATTTTTGTAATGCCTAAAGTGAAACAATAAAATGAAATATTCCTTTAAATATCATGCCTGGGGGGTGTCTATAGTATGCCTGTAAAATGGCGCATTGTTCCCGTGTTAAGAACATTACCACAGCAAAAATGACATTTCTAAAGGAAAAATTGTCCTTTAAAACTGATCGCTATAATGAATTGTCGGGTCTCAGCAATATAGATAAAACTCGTTGAAAAAAAGAACATGGGATCCCCCCCCCCACCTCGTCCATTACCAGGCCCTTTGGTAATAAGGGGAACGCCGAAACAACATTTTTAAAAAAAATTGTGTGGGGGTCCCCCTAAAATCCATACCAGGCCCTTTGGGTCTGATAATCAAATTAAGGGGAACCCTGCACCAAATTTTTTAAAACAAATGGCGTAGGGGTCCCCCCAAAATCCATACCAAACCCATCAGGTCTGGTATGGATTTTAAGGGGAACCCTGTGCCAAAATTAAAAAAATGGCGTAGGGGTCCCCCCAAAATCCATACCAGACCCTTATCCAAGCATGCAACCTGGTGGGCCGCAGGAAAAGAGGGGGGGGGCGAGAGAGCGACTCCCCTCCTGAACCGTACCGGACAACATGCCTCAACATGGGGAGGGTGTTTATCAGACCAGGTCCGAGACCGAACTGCATCCATGGGAGGCTCCCGCCATCTGACGCGTCTTGGCTTGTGACAACTCTTAAATAACTGAGGGCGGGGGGCACCCGGTGATGTAAATGGGTGACCACGCCCCCTCTGATGCCACGGGGAAGCCATGGGGAAGTCCCCTCTTTTCCTGTGGCCTGTCAGGTTGCGTGCTCAGATAAGGGTCTAGTATGGATTTTGGGGGGATCCATCAGCCCTATTTTTTAATTTTGGCGCAGGGTTTCCCTTAAAATCCATACCAGACCTGAAGGGCCTGTTATGGATTTTAGGGGGACCCCCACGGATTTTTTTTTTTTTAATATTGGTTCGGAGTTCCCCTTAATATTCATACCAGACTCAAAGGGCCTGGTAATGGACTGGGGGGGGGGATCCCATGCTCTTTTTTTCAATGAGTTTTATCTATATTGCCGAGACCCGACAATTCATTACAGCAGTGATCAGTTTAAAATGACAATTTTTCCTTTAGAAATGTCATTTTGCTGTGGTACTGTTCTAAACACGGGAAAAATGTGCCACTTTGCAGACATACTATAGACACCCCCCAGGCACAATATTTAAAGGAATATTTCATTTTTATTGTTTCACTTTAAGCATTAAAAAAAAAATCACTGCTCCCAAAAAAACGTCCGTTTAAAAAAAAAAATTTGCATTGATACATGTCCCCTAGGGCAGGACCCGGGTTCCCAAACACTTTTTATGACAACAACTTGCATATAAGCCTTTAAAATGAACACTTTTGATTTTTCATGTTAGTGTCCCATAGACTTTAACGGTGTTCCGGTGGCTTTCAAATTTGCCCTGAATACTGCATAATGTTCGGTGTTCACAGAACAACCGAACAACCAAAGTTCGGCTCGAACTTATGCTCGGGCCTAACTGTTCGCCCATCCCTAGTGTCTGAGTGAGTTTTAGCAAATTCCAGGGCCATGATTACCTTTCATATATTTAGAGTGGCTGATCTCCTTCTTACAAAACCAGCCTGTGCCAGATGTATAAAAGATGGCAACAATGTGGCTAGCCGGGAGGCTACTATTTTATACATAATCTTAGCCCGGTTTGGTTGGGTCCTTTCCCTTCTCGGCTATTAGTTTAATATAGGCCTGGAAGCCAGTGGGAGGATAGGGACCTCCTTTCCACATTGTATTGTATATACTCATTAAAGTATTGGGAATAAAATCTTGTGATAGCTTAAAGAATTCTGGTGTATACCCACCTGGGCCAGGGGTCTTATTATTTGCTAGATTTATTATAGTGGCAGTAACTTCCTCTTTAGTTATAGGTGCATTTAACATGTTTAACTGTGTATTTGATAGTTTAGGAAGTTTAAGTTTTTCCAGATTTATCAACTGGGTCTTCCAAATCTGGGCTAAATCCCAGAGCCCAGTGCCAGAACAAGTTTTGGCTCTTGGCTCCACTTACCCCTCTAACATGGGCACACTTGCCCAGGCACCTGGCACACCTACCCCAAATCTCATGCCCCACATGCTCCCTCTTTCTATGGCAGCTGGCATCTCTCCTCACCAGCTGCCTGTATAATCACTCACTGCAGAATAACTGAACTTACCTCCTCCCTAGCTCTGATGATTTCATGTACACTGGCCAGGAGGAGGAGCCGGGAAGAAGGGACAGCGCTGTGCATTAACCTCTGCTGATCTGAGTTCTGTGCTAGCGGGGAGAAAACAGTAACTATAAAGAAGGAAAAAACAGTGACCGGGAAGGTGGAGAAGACAGCGACTGGGAAGGTGGAGAAGACAGTGACTGGGAAGGTGGAGAAGACAACGACTGGGAAGGTGGAGAACACAGCGACTGGGAAGGTGGAGAAGACAGCGACTGGGAAGGTGGAGAACATACACTATATATACAGTATCTCATACACAGTATATATATATGTAATGTTTTAAAGTAAGAATGATTTCACAAATATATACAGTATCTCACCAAAGTGAGTACACCCCTCACATTTTTGTAAATATTTTATTATATCTTTTCATGTGACAACACTGAAGAAATGACACTTTGCTACAATATAAAGTAGTGAGTGTACAGCTTATATAACAGTGTAAATTTGTTGTCCCCTCAAAATAACTCAACACACACAGCCATTAATTTCTAAACTACTGGAAACAAAAGTGTGTACGCCCCTAAGTGAAAATGTCCAAATTGGGCCCAATTAGCCATTTTCCCTCCCCGGTGTCATGTAACTTGTTAGTGTTACAAGGTCTCAGGTGTGAATGGGGAGCAGGTGCCATGTTGGACTTCCATTGCTCTCACTCATACTGGTTATTATTTCAGTTACTTATATACTGGTCAATGGAAGTTCAACATGGCACCTCATGGCAAAGGACTCTCTAAGGTCCTGAAAAAAAAAATGGTCTAGGCTATATGAAGATTGCCAAGACCCTGAAACTGAGCTGAAGCATGGTGGCCAAGACCATATAGCAGTCTAACAGGACAGGTTCCACTCAGAACAGGCCTCGCCATGGTCGACCAAAGAAGTTGAGTGCACGTGCTCTACGTCATGTCCAGCCGTTGTCTTTGGGAAATAGTCGTTTGAGTGCTGCCAGCATTGCTGCAGAGGTTGAAGGGGTGGGGGGTCAGCCTGCCAGTGCTCAGACCATACGCCGCATACTGCATCAAATTGGTCTGCATGGCTGTCGTCCCAGAAGGAAGTCTCTTCTAAAGATGATGCACAAGAAAGCCCATAAACAGTTTGCTGAAGACAAGCAGACTAAAGACATGGATTACTGGAACCATCTCCTGTGGTCTGATGAGACCAAAATAAACTTATTTGGTTCAGATGGTGTCAAGCGTGTGTGGCATCAACCAGGTGAGGAGTACAAAGACAAGTGTGTCTTGCCTACAGTCGAGCATGGTGGTGGGAGTGTCATGGTCTAGGGATGCATGAGTGCTGCCAGCACTGGGGAGCTACAGTTCATTGAGGGAACCATGAATGCCAAAATGTACTGTGACATACTGAAGCAGAGCATGATCCCTTCCTTTTGGAGCCTGGGCCGCAGGGCAAGATTCCAACATGATAATGACCCAAAACACACCTTCAAATGACCACTGCCTGGCTAAAGAAGCTGAGGGTAAAGGTGATGGACTGGCTAAGCATGTCTCCAGACCTAAACCCTATTGAGCATCTGTGAAATGAGCATCCTCAAATGGAAGGTGGAGGAGTGCAAGGTCTCTAACATCCACCAGCTCTGTGATGTCCTCATGGAGGAGTGGAAGAGGACTTCAGTGGCAACCTGTGAAGCTCTGGTGAACTCCATGCCCAAGAGGGTTAAGGCAGTGCTGAAAAATAATGGTGGCCACACAAAATATTGACACTTTGGGCCCAATTTGGACATTTTCACTTAGAGGTGTACTCACTTTTGTTGCCAACGGTTTGGACATTAATGGCTGTGTGTTGAGTTGTTTTGAGGGGACAGAAAATTTACACTGTTATACAAGCTGTACACTCACTACTTTACATTGTAGCAAAGTGTCATTTCTTCAGTGTTAAATAGTTACATAGTTACATAGTATGTGAGGTTGAAAAAAGACACAAGTCCATCAAGTTCAACCTATGTGTGTGATTATATGTCAGTATTACATTGTAAATCCCTGTATGTTGCGTCCTGTTCAGGTGCTTATCTAATAGTTTCTTGAAACTCTCAATGCCCCTGCTGATACCACTGCCTGTGGAAGGGAATTCCACATCCTTGCCGCTCTTACAGTGAAAAACGCTCTACGTAGTTTAAGGTTAAACCTCTTTTCTTCTAATTTTAATGACTGGCCACAAGTCTTGTTAAACTCCCTTCTGCGAAAAAGTTTTATTCCTATTGCGGGGTCACCAGTACGGTATTTGTATATTGAAATCATATCCCCTCTCAAGCGTCTCTTCTCCAGAATAAGTTCAGTGCTCGCAACCTTTCCTCATAACTAATATCCTCCAGACAATTTATTAGCTTTGTTGCCCTTCTTTGTACTCGCTCTATTTCCAGTACATCCTTCCTGAGGACTGGTGCCCAGAACTGGACAGCATACTCTAGGTGCGGCCGGACCAGAGTCTTGTACATGTGTTGTCACATGAAGAGATATAATAAAGTATTTACAAACATGAGGGGTGTACTCACTTTTGTGAGATACTGTATATCTATATATAGATATACAGTGGGGACAGAAAGTATTCAGAGCCCCTTACATTTTTCACTCTTTGTTATATTGCAGCCATCTGCTAAAATCATTTAAGTTCATTTTTTTCCCTCATTAATGTACACACAGCACCCCATATTGTACACACAGCACCCCATATTGACAGAAAAACACAGAATTGTTGACATTTTTGAAGATTTATTAAAAAAGAAAAACTGAAATATCACATGGTCCTAAGTATTCAGACCCTTTGCTCAGTATTTAGTAGAAGCTCCCTTTTGATCTAATACAGCCATGAGTCTTTTTGGGAAAGATGCAACAAGTTTTTCACACCTGGATTTGGGGATCCTCTGCCATTCCTCCTTGCAGATCCTCTCCAGTTCTGTCAGGTTGGATGGTAAATGTTGGTGGAAAGCTATTTTTATGTCTCTCCAGAGATGCTCAATTGGGTTTAAGTCAGGGCTCTGGCTGGGCCATTCAAGAACAGTCACAGGGTTGTTGTGAAGCCACTCCTTCGTTATTTTAGCTGTGTGCTTAGGGTCATTGTCTTGTTGGAAGGTAAACCTTCGGCCCAGTCTGAGGTCCTGAGCACTCTGGAGAAGGTTTTCATCCAGGATATCCCTGTACTTGGCCGCATTCATCTTTCCCTCGATTGCAACCAGTCGTCCTGTCCCTGCAGCTGAAAAACACCCCCACAGCATGATGCTGCCACCACCATGCTTCACTGTTGGGACTGTATTGGACAGGTAATGAGCAGTGCCTGGTTTTCTCCACACATATCACTTATAATTAAGGCCAAAAAGTTCTCATCAGACCAAAGAATCTTATTTCTCACCATCTTGGAGTCCTTCAGATTTTTTTTAGCAAACTTCATGCAGGCTTTCATGTGTCTTGCACTGAGGAGAGGCTTCCGTCGGACCACTCTGCCATAATGCCCCAACTAGTGGAGGGCTGCAGTGATGGTTGACTTTCTACAACTTCCTCCCATCTCCCGACTGCATCTCTGGAGCTCAGCCACAGTGATCTTTGGGTTCTTCTTTACCTCTCTCACCAAGACTCTTCTCCCCCGATAGCTCAGTTTGGCCGGACGGCCAGCTCTAGGAAGGGTTCTGGTCATCCCAAACGTCTTCCATTTAAGGATTATGGAGGCCACTGTGCTCTCAGGAACCTTACGTTTTTTGTAACCTTGACCAGATCTGTGCCTTGCCACAATTCTGTCTCTGAGCTCTTCAGGCAGTTCCTTTGACTTTATGATTCTCATTTGCTCTGACATGCACTGTGAGCTGTAAGGTCTTATATAGACAGGTGTGTGGCTTTCCTAATCAAGTCCAATCAGTATAATCAAACACAGCTAGACTCAAATGAAGGTGTAGAACTATCTCAAGGATGATCAGAAGAAATGGACAGCACCTGAGTTAAATATATGAGTGTCACAACAAAGGGTCTGAATACTTAGGAGGACCATGTGATATTTCAGTTTTTCTTTTTTAATAAATCTGCAAAAATGTTAACAATTCTGTGTTTTTCTGTCAATATGGGGTGCTGTGTGTACATTAATGAGGAAAAAAAAAATAACTTAAATGATTTTAGCAAATTGCAATATAACAAAGAGTAAAAAATTTAAGGGGGTCTGAATACTTTCCGTCCCTACTGTATATAGATATATCTATATATATCTATCTATATATATACCTATATATATCTATATATATCTATATATATATATATATATAGATATATATAGATATATATATATATATATATATATATATATATATATATATATATATATATATATATATATATATATATATATATATATATATATATCTATCTGTATATCAATCTATATATATATATATATATATATATATAGATACATATATAGATATATATATAAATATATATATCTATCTATCTATATATATATATATATATATATATATAAACACTAGACTAGACTGATCGCAGTGCATTATTGGGTGTTATGGGGTGCTCAAATTTGCTGCAAATGCCCAATAATGTTCGCTGTTCGGCGACCTGGCGAACACCCGATGTTCGAGTCGAACTTACATTTGACTCGAACATCGGGCTCATCCCTACGTATGAGTCAACTGTCAGCGGGCTTCCAATGACAAAAACTTTGTTGAATTTGTCTGAAATACAAACAAATGCCGTGGGGGTCCCCCCCCCAATCCATACCAGGCCCTTTTTGTCTGGGATGGATTTTAAGCGGAACCCCACGCCAAAAATTAACAAAAAAGGCATGGGGCCCGCTAAAATCTAAAGGAGACCCTTAGATATTATGTTTGGCTGAGGGCTTGTGTTCAGGACTTCAGCTCCTGCAAAACAGCCACAGAACAAACCATTGTGAGAAAAAGCAACAGTAAAGCACTCTTTTCACCAAATGTCTCATGTTGCGCCCTCGTAGCTTCCTTTAGATCTTTGTGACTCTGAGCGTTGGGGTGAACTCATCTGCAAGTAAGAAGAATCGGCAATCACAAAAGAATCAAAAAAAAGTAGAGTCATTTTCTTTGGTCATGTCCTCTTTAAGAGATAAGGACTTACAATGAGGGAAGGTAGCAAGACCGCGATAGGACTGACAGCTGAATAGATGGAAATTGAAGCCACCCAGGCTAGCAGCACTGGAAAAGGAGAAGATAAATAAACATAGTGGAGGAACCGGTTTACTTGTAATGCAAGTCTTTAGGCCATCAAATACCCAGCACAGGAGCTCAGAGAGCAAGGCAGCTCAGCCATGCCCGGCCAGCCCACTCTCAAGAAAAAACATTTACTCCATTGCTAAGCAACAGGTGGGGGCCAGGAGTGGCCGCACAGCTTCCCACCCCTCCGGTGGTCACTGCCTGTCAAGGTCCATAAGGACTCATTCACACTAGAAACTGCACATCTACTGCGCATTTTTCTGTATACATGCATTTGATGTGCATTTTACATGCAGCTGGCGCACTCTTTTCTATCAGCATTTGTCCTGTGAGGTCCCTTCCTTCTTTTTTTCCCTGGTCTTCTATGTGCACTGTAGTGCGTTGTAGTGCATCTGCATGCATTTTTGTAGAAAGCTTATCCGCACACCAATAGTTGTAGTTGCATTTTTGCGCATTTGCGGTGCAGGAAAATGCAGCATGCTCTACTTTTGCTGACTGCACTGAACTGCACTGCAATAATGTGAACTACATCGGTTGCCTTGATTTTGGACTGTTGGAGTGCAGTGTAAAATGCATCCCACTGCAGGCCACTGCGTTAGGTGTGAAAGGGCCCTAAGAAGTATCGTGCAGCACGGCGCTCTGCCAAAGAGACACAAGCAGACCAACAGAGAGGAAAACTTGGCACATCGGCGCTGCCCAGGGGAAAGAGAAGAAATATAGTCAGGAGGCACGTGCTACCGCAATGCTGAGTAAGAAGTCGTGCTCTTTAAAGCAGGATTCCGGCCAGCTAAAAAATATTTTTAGAGTCAGCAGCTACAAACACTGTAGAAGTAGACTTACCTGTCCTGGGTGCCCACGATGTCGGCCACCCGAGGCCGACCCGTCCCTCGGCTCTCTTGTCCCGGCACCTCCATTCTAGGTAAGGGAAACAGACAGTGGAGCCTTGCGGCTTCACTGTCAGTTTCCTACTGCGCACGCGTGAGCGGCGCGGCGATCTGTGAATGACCCCGTGGTTTTCTGGGAACACACACAGTTCCCAGAAGGCAACGGGGCCGCTCAGCTAGGAGCAGAACATGCTGCGGAATAGGAACAGGCAGATTAGGAAGACTGCCTAGCAACAAGGGTTCAGGTAAGTTTAAATTTTCTTTTTTTTTCAAATTTTTTTTTTTTTTTTTTTTAGGATTTTTGGTGAAATTTTTTTTTTCAGGGTGGCCCTCCACTTTAAGCACATATTGCCCCCAACCCCCAGCACCAGGGTACCCAGTTTCCAGGGGATTTAATGTTCTGGGTCTTCCAACCAAGGAGGGGCCCAGAACCTTGGGGGAGATGCGTTAGGGAAGATCTGGTCTCCACTGCTTAACTTTCAGACTTTGCAATGGAAGGTGGACTGGAGCGACCAAAAAAAAGAACACTGGGGGTTAAGGGGGAGTCTTTTTTATCTCTGCTATTGGAGGTAGTCCCGGAAGTTACCAGTGGAATATTAACCCATTGTGTGCTGACGTGATGTGGACCAGGAAAAGTGTGATAGAGAGCATCCCAGACAAGTTCCTTTAGCTAAGTGAATAGTGTCTGAAATAGATCCCAAAGTAATCAAATGTGCAGTTGGGGAAGAGTAAGATGTCAGATATGGCAATCGAAAAGCCAATATTCTTCATCACCAAAAATAACCATTGTAGACCGATTGGAAAGCTTTTTTCAGCATCCAAAGTAATAATAGCAGTATCTGTGTCTGCATGAGTTTTAGTAAATTCCAGGGCCATAATTACCTTACATATATTTAAAGTGGCTGATCTCCCTCTTACAAAACCAGCCTGTGCCAGATGTATAAAAGATGGCAACAATGTGGCTATCCGGGAGTCTACTATTTACACATAATCTTACTGTCCACATTTATTAAAGATATGGGCCTATATGAGCCCGGTTGGGTTGGGTCCTTTCTTTTCTTGGCTATTAGTTTAATATAGGCCTGGAAGCCAGTAGGAGGGTAGGGACCTCCTTTTGCACTCGTATTGTATACTCTCAATAAAGTATTGGGAATAAAATAGCTGTGATAGCTTAAATAATTCTGCTGTATACCCATCTGGGCCAGGGGTCTTATTATTTGCTAGATTTGTTATAGTGGCAATAACTTCCTCTTTAGTTATAGGTGCCTTTAACATGTCTAACTGTGTATTTCATAGTTTAGGAAGTTGAAGTTTTTCCAGATTTATCAACTGGGTCTTGTAAATAAAGATCACCATAGTAGGTCACTAATACATACCTCCCAACCATCCCAGTTTCCCCGCGACCATCCCAGCATTTGATTTAAATTCTGGTGTCCCGCAAAGTTTAGGCTAAATCCCGGAGCCAGCCTTCTAGCAAAAGTCCTCTCCACTTCCAAAGCACTCTGCCAGCACATATCTATTGTACTGTATGTGTACATTACAATAATATCCTCCTACCCCCTCCAAAGAAATAACAGCTGCTATAGAGGGGGACATCATGGTGTCTGGCACCCCACAAGAGATGCTGGGCATGTGCCCTGGGTGCCCACACTAACCCACTCAGCTCCGCTAACCCTTCTAACATGGGCATGTTAGCGCGGGCACCTGTCGCGCCTGCCCCACATCTTTTGCCTCAAACGCTCACCCCCTCTGTGGCAGAAATCCAACTCTGGCGATTTAATTTACTTAGGCCATGAGGAGGAGTCACGAGAGAGGGACACTGTGCATGAGCCCACACTGATCCGAGGTCTGTGCAAGCTAGGAGAAAACAGCGTTCGAGAAGGTGGAGAAGAAAGTGAATGTGAAGGAGGAGAAGACAGTGAATGGGAATGGGAAAGCACAGTGACCTGGAAAGTAGGTCACAGGTAACAAAGTTTCACACAAGGATTGATTTGAGGGGAGGATATGTGCTGGGGGTGCTTTGGGAGAGGAAAGAACTTGTACTAGAAAGGGGGGTTGGATTTATAGTCTGACCCCCCCCCCCCCACCTTCTAGCACAAGTCCTCCACTTCAAAAGCACCTCCCAGCACATGTATCCTCCTACCCCCCCCCCCCCCAAAGAAATGCCAGGTGCCAGTGCCAGAGAGGGTGACATAATGGTAGCTGGGACCACAGGCACCCCACAAAAGATGCTGGGCATGTGCCCTGGTTGCCCACACCAACGCACCTCTGCCACAAAGGTTGGTGGAGCCAAGTGCTGGAACTTGTTCTGGCATCTGGCTCTGGGACTCAGCCCAGTATTGTGGGACAATGGTTTTTTGATCAAATCTCAGGAAGGCCCCGCCAAATCCAGGATGGTTGGGGGGTTATGCTAGCAGAGCGGAAAGGATATGTGCTGTGAGGAGAAACTAGGGGAAAGAGGATTTTCACTGGGGGGATTTGAAGAGGGGAAAAAGTTTGAGAGGGGATAGGAATTGTGCCAGAAGTGGGAAGAGGATTTGTGCTAGGAGGGAGGATTTGGGGGAAGGATGATTTGTGCTGGAAGGATTTGTTCTGGGATGAGAAGTTGTGCTGGGAGGGGTGATTTGGGGAAGGGAGTGGATGGGTCAAAGATGATTTGTGCTGGTAAAGGGGCGGGAATTTGGGGGAAGGGGGTCAAAGAAGATTTGTGCTGGGAGGGGTGATTAATGGGAGAGGATTTGTGCTAGAAGTGGAGAAAGGATTTACGTTGGGAGGAGAAGGATGGGGGTGTGACGTAAGTCCTTCTTACCAACTAATGACAAAGAACTGACCGATCTCATACCACATTGTCACTTGCGTAACAATGCCACATTTAGCTGCATATAGATTTTTTAGCTTGCAGGACCACAATCTAGGTGCCAGCAGCCTGAGAGTGATGGTTAGTGGGTTACCTTAATTAAGCAATTGACCCTTTAAATTGGCAACGCCCCTTTTTTGCCAAGAAGGAGGAAACTCCCAATCTTGCTGTGAACAATCCATAATTTAATTAATTAAATAAAGCAATTAAAAAACATAACCTATGTAGCTATAAAAAGTCCATATCAGTGATGAAATGTTGCCAATCACCATGCTACTCCGAAATTCTGCAATGTGCCCAAATCTTCAATCAAATGTGCTCCACTACGTGGTGACCATCGAGCAGGATACAACTGAATCCAACTTTTGGGGGTTTTAGCCAAATCTTCTTCCAAAACTCTCTTATTCGCTCTGTGTCACTCTGTACCACTACACAATTGACCTTCAACCTGCTGCCAGTCCTCCTCGTGGTCGGGTTTACCCTTTCTGTTTCAAAAGATAAGACTATGGAGGAGTATGTTCCGGATTCACTTTCCCAGGGGTTCATCAACAAATCCTCTTCTCCTGCCGGTGCTGGCTTTTTCTTTGTGAAATGAGTGGTGAACTGAGACCTTGTATCAATTATAGGGTTCTCAATCGCATTACAGTTAAGAATGCTTATCTGATCCCATTGATAACGGAACTATTTATTACACCTCAAAGGAGCAACAGTCTTCACCAATTTCTTCTTGAAAGGGGCATACAATTCCCAGGGGATTAAGGAGGGTGACGAATGGAAAAACAACATTTAATACTAGGACCGGATACTATAACTACCTTGTAACGCCCTTTGGTCATTGCAATGATTCTGCAGTTTTTCAGGAATTTATTAAAGATGTCCTTTTGAGATATGCTGCAGCAACGTGTGGTGGTTTATCTTGATGATATTCTCATGTATTCTAAATCCCTAGAGAGCCACCACACAGACATCTCCCATGTACTACAGAGGTTGAGAGAGAACAACCTGTATTGCCAGTTGGAAAAGTGCGAGTTCCATCATGAGCAGGTTAAATTTTGTGTAGCAAGGTCCCTGGCCTCCTCCAGTCTACTAAGAGCCTTTAGAGCCAAAGATAGCTGACATCTTTCTACATGTAGTGGGTTGTGAGGCATAGTGGGTGCAAGATGTAAGTTATTGGGTGCCAGACACTTCTTGAATGCAAAAGAGATGTTTATTTCTATCAGTCTTTCTTTTATGGGGGAAAGATGGTTAGGGCCAGGGCATCCTTCAGCAGTTGCAATTTCAATTGACAGACTCTGAGACTTCCATAGGAGGACAGCCATACAGGGAAAGGCCCCAGCAAGGTTCCACATCTGCACGTGCAGGATTGCTGTCTCCTATGGCAACAGTGTTTAACAGTTTCTAATTCAAAGTTCAACAGTTCTCTCAGCTTCACTACACTTCTTCCTGTAGTTCTTCAGCCCACTGAGCTCCTAGTCTCTCAATGGACCCTCTGATTCACTGACTCTGAATTCCTTGAGCTCCTTAAGGCTATTGTCGTGGTATCTCCCTCAAGCGTCATCCACGCTTCCCTGCTGGGTCCCTAGCTTGGCACTCCAGATACTTCTCAAGCATCACCCCTTGCTAGCCGGTTCAGTCCCTGGCTTGACTCAGAAGGCTGCTCTGTAAGCATCACCTTCGCTAGTTGGGTCCCTGACTTGATCACCGTCTGAAGTTTCCCGATTCTCCACCGTGCCCGTTCATTGAGAATGTTGCTCCGGTACTTGCTTCAGTTACTCACTGTGGTCCCTGGTAAAGATGGTTGGTCCCTTAGTGGCGACAGCTTCCCTTCTACCTCCGACCATGACAGGTTCCCCTGGCCTGTAGAACCGTCACTTCTGATTGGACTGCAAGCCGCAATCCCAACCCTGCAATACCCTCTTACTTCCACCCAAATATATAGGCTCTCCCAGCAGGCCAAGGGACTCAAGAAAACCCCTGCCTATTGCCTGAGACACCCCATAAACCCATAACCTGACCTTGAGTGGTCCTTCTCATATCTAGTACCACCAAGTGCCTAGCCACCTAGTGGTAGAAGAGAAGAGTACAACAAAGCCAAACTTAGGGAGAAATCAATGGATCTCTAACAATTAACTAAGGTAGCTATTCCTGGCAAGTAGCTTTGTGAGGAGCTCCCTGACTAAACCCAAGGGCTCTACATCTGGAGTTATGTTTTATCTACTGCCGGGTTTTTGATGGACCCAGAGAAACTATATGGAGTCTTACAGTGCCCTCAACCCATAGGTCTACATCTTCTACAACTTTTTCTTGCCAACTATTATCAGAAATGCATTTTGTCTTTTCTCTTCTCTGGTTAAACTAATGACTGATATGACCAGAAAAGACGGGAATCCACAGAATTGGTCCCTGGATTCCATTAAAACCTTTGAATCCCTCAAGGTCACTTTTGCTGCAGCTCCAATGCTGGCAAATCCTGATCATTTGTTACCTTTCATTCTTGAGGTTGATGCGTCTGAGACTAAAGTAGGTGCCCTCCTGTCTCAATGTCCTACTTCTGAGAGCTCTATGAATCCCTGTGGCTACTTTTCTAAGAAATTGTCTTCTGCAGAATGTAATTGTGAAATTTGGGACAGAGAATTATTAACCATCATTTTGGCTCTTAAAGAATGGAGGCATTTCCTCAAAGGTACAACTGTGCCGGTAGTCATTTTGACTGACCATAAGAATCTCACATTTTTGTCTGAGGCAAAACGCTTATCTCCCAGAAGGGCATGATGGGCCCTTTTTTATCTGTCAAGCTTCAATTACATAGTCTCATTCTTGCATGAGGTGCAGCAAGATTGGCATTAGTTAAAGCGGTTGTATGCCTTTTTTTTTTTACTTTTACCTACAGGTAAGCCTATAATAAGGCTTACCTGTAGGTAAAAAAAATATGTCCTAAACCTGTATGGTTTAGGAGATATTCCCCTCGCAATGAGCCGCTGACTGCAGCGGCGCATGCGCACAGGGGATTCTCGGTTGACAGCCCGGCAAACTCCGGAGCTTGCCGGACAGCCGCGATACCCGGAAGACACGCCGAGGGGAAATGTCAGCTCCCTCGGCGTGGACCGGGTGAGATGCAGGCGCCTCGTTCTAAGGTAAGTATCTCATAATGAGCTAGTATGCGGTGCTCGCGGTGTTTGGCGCCGGTTGCCCTATTTAAGCTGATGGGATGCTGTGCTCGGTGCTGTCCGATCATCAGCTTCCTGTTTCCAAACTTCCTGTTTCCTGTGTATTGCTCTGATCTCCCTGTGACCCGGCTTGTTTACTGGACTCTCTCTCTCTGCTATCCGCCTGCAAACTGACCCGGCCTGCCTCTGACGTTGAACCTGCCTGACCCCTTGTACCGTGCTGATGGTCTGTTGCCAAAACCTGCCTGTGACCTGGACTTTGCATCTGCCTTCTCCCTTTGTACCGTGCTGACTGCCTGCTGCCAACTTTGCTAGTGACTGGATCTGCCTGTTCTGCACCTGTTAGCTGATCTCCAGCCTACCTATTACCACCTGCCAGCTTGTGTCAGGATCCTGGGCCTTATCCCTGCAAACCACCCGCCAGGCTCTCATACCATTCTGTGCTCCCGTGCCTTCTGTGTACTCTATCAGGGGCCGGGAAGCAGATACGTACGGGAGGCCATCCTCTGCTACATCGGGTTCGTCAGTGTGGTACGGGTAAGTCTGACAGAGTCAGTGAACTGCATAGCAAGGTCGGATTTCCACCGTGAGATGGAAAAGGAGGTTAAACCTGTCGCTGGTCAAATCAGGGCAGCACAGAAGGTAGAAAGGCTGTGGCAACTCGTTTCCATCCCATGGCAAATACTCTCCGCTCTGTTAGCTGAAGAGACATACCTGGGAAATAGGAGCACTGACGGAGAAAGTGTTGAAGCTGCAGACCACTCCAAAAGTCTAAGAAGGAGTATACAGCATAGGCAAGTTCAGTGGATGATAGTTTGCCATCCGATTGCAAGATGTCCCAGGGATGAAGAAGGCCGCCCGACACCAAGCGGAGTAATTGGTGGTTCTGGAGACTGGGTTTAAATTCCCGATTACCCAAAATAGGGACCATGGAGGAAGGCAGCGGGGAAATCATGGCGCAATGGAAGGCATCGCTAGACACTGACAAAGTACTTCCCAATGTAGAATGATCACTGAGAACCTTCGGCAGAGGGGAGGAAATCCATGGCCAGCTCCTCACTGTACCTCCTCCTCCATCTCCATGGCCACCCAGTGTTTCACCTCAGCATAACATTGGCAGTCAACCAGCCTATTGAGGTGAGCCGCTCTCAGAGGATTTTGTTGCCCTTCCATGTGCACCTTACTGCAAAGAGCAGTTATAGTTGTGGGTGGTTGTCACTTTTTTGTACAGTCGGTTGAACTGGGTGTGGGGACGCATTGGATGCCCTCAACTACCATTGTGCTCTTGCTGGGTGTCAAGTGCGTGCCTGTGCCTTTAAGGAGGGGTGGGCTCCCTCCATGCATTACTGCCCATAATCTATCCAATGCTACATGTGCCCCAACTTAGGAGGGTCTGGAAATGATAGATTTAGGACCACAGTACACAGAGGAGCCTTGGCATGGGCACTGCAACTTCAACATAGATTTAAAAATGTGTGTAACTAAACCCTCTGCTTATAATGGGAATTGTTAGACTACCAATCTGGTTGTTTTACAGGCTGGCTGATCAGTGTGCTGGGAAATCTTCTGTTTGTTTGTGATGTGTAGGAGGCTGTCACCCCTCCCCCTTCCCTATGCATTCCTCTCCGGTGTCAAAGATTTTCATTTCATTTCTTTCTTCTGCTGTTAGTGATGGCGTCTGCTAATCTGAGAGCTGAGCTGAAATGTTCTGTCTGTCTGAACATTTATACCAATCCTGTAACCCTGAAATGTGGTCACAACTTTTGCCAGGACTGTATTGATTGTGTGCTGGATACACAGGGATCTGGAGAATATTCCTGTCCTGAATGCAGAGAGAAGTTTCCGGATCGCCCTGCACTGCAGAAGAACGTAACACTGCATAACCTAGTGGAGAATTTCCAGTCTGCTCAGCCAGATCAGGAGGAGTCCGGGGTCTTCTGTACTCACTGTGTGGAATCTCCTGTACCTGCTGTTAGATCCTGTCTACACTGTGAGGTTTCTCTGTGTGATGAACACCTGAGAGTCCACAAAAAGTCCCCAGAACACATCTTAACTGACCCCACCTTGTCCATGGAGAGCAGGAAATGCTCCATCCATAAGACGATCCTGGAGTATTACTGCACTGAGGATGATACCTGTATCTGTAAGTTTTGTGTGACTGGAGAACACACAGGACATGAGATGGAGTCACTGGGTGAGGCTTCTGAGAAGAAGAAGGAGACACTGAGGAATGTTCTGCAGAAACTTCTGGCAAAGAGAGAGGAGACGGAGTAAAGAGTCCAGAGTCTGCAGGAACACAGGAGGAAAGTAAAAGAAGAAGAAGCTGGTGACACCGAGATAGTCACTGCCCTGTTTAGAGATCTCAGGAAACGTCTGGAAGACCTGGAGAAGAGAGTCTTGAGTGACATCTCCGGGCGGGCAGAGCGGTTCTCCATCTCCATCCAGGATCTGGAAATAAAGAAGGAGGAGCTGTCCAGGAAGATACGTCACATTGAGGAGCTGTGTAACATGACAGATCCACTGACTGCCTTACAGGAATCAGACAAAGGTGACTTGTGTGATACTGAGGATGGAGATAATGAGGACCGAGAGAAACATGAGAAACTCCTCCACGATAGAGGGGTACTGGGTGTGATGGGGGTCTTACACACAGGTTTATCTGATATGATAACAGAGGTAAATGTATACTTCTATATACAGGAAGCTGCAGAAATATTACTGGATGGAAACACAGCTTATAATTATCTACAGATATCAGATGACAGGAAAACTGTAACCAGGTCAGATTTAGACCAGAATCACCCAGAAACACCAGAAAGATTTATGTATTCTCCTCAGGTGATGAGCAGTCAGAGTTTCTCCTCAGGGAGACATTACTGGGACGTGGATCTCAGGGGATCAGAGCGATGGAGAGTTGGGATGTGTTACCCCAGTATAGAGAGGGGATGGGAGGCGTCATGGATTGGATATAATAAGAAGTCCTGGGGATTGGACAGGGAAGGTAATCAGTATTATGTGATACATGACTGTAATGAGATCCTCTTATCCACCGATCTCTCCAGTAAGAAAGTCAGGATATATCTGGATTATGAGGCCGGGCGGATCTCCTTTTATGATCTGTGTGACCCAATCCGACACCTCCACACCTTCACCACCACCTTCACTGAGCCCCTCCATGCTGGGTTAGGTGTGTATAAAGGCTTTATAAAGCTATGAGGGAGGAAACCGGAGATGTGAGAACTCTGCCCAGAATCTGGTGATAAAATAGTGATGGGTGGTGGGATTGGTTTATTGATCAGTCAATGCTTGGAGGAAGTGGTGACTCCTGTGAGAAGTATGAGGGCTACCATTGCAGGCCTTCTTCTGAAAACACTAGTTCACTGGCTGTGTGTAATGTAAGAACATATAAAGTGGTAGTAAAGACAAAATAAGAAATTACAGATATGATGGCGTCTGTTACTGACGTGAACAAAGCAGTCTTTGTTTTTCAGAGTCCCCCTGTTACTTTGTTCTTTTACATGTTGGTTCTGCTGTTATTCCCCAGCTTCCTATAACAGACTGATCTGTCCAACAAAAGTGGCAGTTAGAGGGTTGGAAAAGAAACTCTCTCCTGCGCTCAGGTATCTAGATTCTCAATGTGTGATAAGGCCAGAAAGCTTCAGTGGTATCTGCCGTCTTGCAGCCCTCTTCAGAATGTTGGGTATTCATAGGCTACAAGAAGAAAAAAGGGAAGAGAGGGCGCACCGACCTAGTGCATTACCACTGATAGCGTTTATTAAAAAAAGGTAAAATAACAAATGAATACTCACAAACGAGCATGAATGACAGACATGAACATTAACTGCAGGTACGCAGTAACAGACATCAGAAAGAAACCGGGACCAGACATCAGGTGGATACGGCAATGGCTGACGCGTTTCGGGGGAGAACCCCTTTCCTCAGAGCCTAAGCGGGTGGTCGCTCATTTGTGAGTATTCATTTGCTATTTTACCTTTTTTTAATAAACGCTATCAGTGGTAATGCACTAGGTCGGTGCGCCCTCTCTTCCCTTTTTTTCTTCAGTTAGAAGGTTGGGACAAACCATTTACCAGTGAGAGGGTGCTTATAATGATCAGCTTTTATTCATTTATGTAAAACCTTTATCCCAAAAGGAGACACAAATGTTGGTGTAATGGCTTATAAAGTGTTATCTGGAGTTCGGCTTTAATTTGTTAGTTACTTATGTAAAGTCCATCTAAATCTACTAGTCCATCCAACACACCCCTCTCCAGACAACGCTGCTGTCCAAGGGAGTCTCCACTGCCCCTCCATAGATAGAGGAGCCACTCTAAGACAGGAAGTGTGTTACTGGCAGAATCACCAGGGGAAAATAAAGGGAAAGAACAGAAAAGGAATGCAGCCACCACATCTAAGGATTGGTAAGCTCCAATATATATCATTTTAATTTTGGAATTTAATATCAATTTACATCTCTAACCCGGAACAAGCATGCTGGGAATAAGAATCAGAAAAGTGTCAGAATTCCTTATCTCTATACTTGTTCCGGGTCAGAGACTGAGACAGTATTGAAGCCAAAGTATCAGCATGACAGCCAGGGAACTAGCATTTTCACAAGGAGAGTAATGGTAGAAACGGCGGCCCCCATGATTCTCTCATGACAGGTGCCCTTTAAATATAATAAATGTGATTTACAATGATAACCCTCCAGGGACAGTCCCGGGATTTGGATGTTTGTCCCTGGAAATGTTGCTGATTTTAATATAAATTAATATTATTTTTTTTTCCATTATGATTTGTAGTACAGAGTCAGTTCACCTTCATGGTAATAATAATCGGTGATGGGTATTTTATTCCTCATTTTCCTGTTTCTATCAATGTTGGCAGTTTTCAGTCCTAAAAATACACATCTTTCTTTGGATATAAAATAAAAATACAATCCATATCCCTGCTACATCTAAGATAAGATTTATTATTATTATTGTTAATAAATTCCACAACAAAATTACAAAAAGGAAAAAAACTCCAACCAATAAAATCACATCCAACTTCTCACACATATTCATAAAACATTTCACAGGTGGAAAAAAAAAAAGTAAAGAAACTGTACTTGGTTAAAGCCTCGATGAGGGATCACTGTGAGTTGCACATCATATGTATTAGAGGGCAGTTTTACCTTATGATGTACATTTGGATTGTATTTTTCTTGCTCTATATACGGAATATGATGTATTTGGAAGCTTTTTTTTTGTTACCTTTATTTGTAATGCTTGTAAAAACCTTCAATAAAATGTTTATGAAAAAAACAAAAAAAACTGTACTGAGTTGATAAATAAAGCTCTGTGTGTGTGTGTGTGTGGGGGGGGGGGGTGTTGGGGGTCATTCACATGGGTGCTGTGGCCTGTACAGTGTGAAGGGGTCTGGGGCTGTGTGTAGGCAGCCTATGTTACTCTATGGGGACGCAGCTGCTGTATGACCACAGCCACAGTTCCTAATTTGGCAGATGTGTGGATTCACATCTACAGCCCGTACATAGTGTGCATTCAGGGCCACTCACCCACACCTCTCTTATTAGGACCTGAGGCTGTGTTCATACAGCCGCTGCATCTCCATAGAGAACCAGGCAGCTCCAGCCGCACAAACCTCTCATTCACACTGTAGGCGCCAGAGAACCCATGTAAGCCATTCATTTTTTTATTATTTTTGAGAATTTTTTTATTGATTTCCAAAAGTTATAATAAAACAATTACAAAGTAATAATAGTATAATTATAATTATATAATATTAATTAATATTATATTAATTATGTATAATTGTAATAGTAATAATAAGAAAAAAAAGAAAAGGCATACAAATACTTCACAATGCCATAGTACGTCACAATGCATGAGACTGTAATGCCTCGTTTCCACTGAGCGGATCGGTTCGGGTTGGTACAGTTTGGAAGGCCTAGAATGGTCCGGCCTATTCAGGTGAGCATTTCCACTGCAAGTCGGACTGCCAGGGGCCATACGTGGGTTTAGAAAAAATGCCTAGCATGGCGTCACACGTCCGCCAATCAGTGGAATTTATTGTAGCTTCGCCCTAATCGAACCGTACCATTTTCTATGGCCCCACATCTGAAGCAGGACCCAGAATGGTGCGGTTCGGTTCAGTTGCATGGGCTGCTTTCATAATGGAAACACTCAAAATAGCGCACTGCACTGAACTGATCCGCTCAGTGGAAACAAGGCATAAGGCTACTTTCACACTGGGGCGGGCTGGTGCCAGCAGTAAAGCAGCACTATTTTTAGCGCTGCTTTACCGTCGTTTTTTGCGGTGCTTTTCTGCTGCTAGCGGGGCGGTTTTAACCCCCCGCTAGCGGCCGAAAAAAGGTTAGAACCACCGGCATTGCACCGCTATGCTGGCGGTTAAGCGGCGCTGCCCCATTGTTTTCAATGGGAAGGGGTGCTTTAGGAGCGGTGAATAACCGATCCTACAGTACTGCAAAAATGCAGCTTGCAGGACTTTTTTGACCGTCCTGCAAGCGCACCGCTCCAGTGTGAAATGGTAGACACAGGATAGGCGCTTTACAGGCGCTATTTTAGCTCTGTAGCGCCTGTAAAGCGCCTCAGTGTGAAAGTAGCTTTATACAAAAAATGTGTATGAAGGGAGAGCCAGAGAGAGCCGTGGAAGGTGGCGGGGGGGGGGGGGGGAGTAAGCAATCCAGCTGCTAGTTTGCTTCTATAAAATGCTCTAAAAAAAAATACTGGGGTGATGCCTGCAGCTGCATATCATCCCAGTATAACCACTTGAAGTCCAATGATGTACCAGGTACATGACTGGTCAGCTAGTGATTGTAATTCCATTTGACCTTTGTAATCATTGGAGGTGTGAGTGTCATCCAAAATGTAAGTATGGGCCCTCTTACATGGGCGCCTCCGTGTTACGGATTCCGCTTGCTCAGTGGGGAAATCGCTTTCCACTGATCCCCACTAAGCAGGCAGATGACAAGTCCATGTCTGCTCACTGTGCAAAACGGACAGGGACCCAGTCCTGCTCTCTTATATGGAAATCAGATGGAAACTGGCTACCTGTCCGTTTTCATCCGATCCTATTCGATCCACCAGACGGATGGAAAATAGGACCACCATCCGTTTGCTTTTTGTAGGCAGGTTCGGATCAAGATCAGATGGTGGCGGTTGTCAGCGGACGTGTGTTTGCTGACACCCGCCACTCCTTAGAGGAGAATGGGGGGGGGGGCTTTCAGGTCCACCTCACAGCCCATGTGAAAGGGCCCTACCGGGCTGTAAGCGGACATAGTAGAGACCATTTAGAGATTATATGTTGGTCAGGTACTGAAGTTCAGTCGAGTTTATCCACATAACCGAATAAGCAAAGCATAGGGGTCTTGCCAATATGTATAGATGTCATTCTGAAGATTAAATTAACCACTTGGTCCTAGAATAGTGACATTTTTGACAGCCCAGATAAAGCAATGTGGGGTGAAATGAACCACACCAGGAATGAGCAGATACAGATGAGTGGACATTGCTCAGAAATGTTTAGGAAGGAAAACTTTGTGCATGAGGCCTAAATTGTATGTCTCGGTTTTGAGGTAGCCTTCAATAACCTTATCTGATAAAGTGTTTTCTGAAAAGTCCTCAAGATAATTTTTCAGAAGTGAGTTCCTCTGCTGTTGTGATGAAGGAAAGTTGAGAGGTGCGGTCTGATATTAAATAGAAACTACAGCGAATTGCTTGATCTGGCGTTTTGGAGCCCAGATATCGATATTACTCTATGGGTCTCAGGAAGCCGTTAACATGCCAGTAAGAAGAACCTGTGGTGATACATTGTATCCTGTAATCTGGAGCTTGAAGGCTGGATATTCCTATAACGTTGGGGCTGGATATTAACTGTTCTAAGGTGAGAGTTCTGAGAGCACATAATAGTTGTGTGAAGGCAAGAAATGAATATTTATTAGAGACATCTCCATCATGAAGAATTGTGTGGAATTTATATGTTTTTTGGGACTTTATTTGGTGCACTATTTTTGCACATATATATTGTTTGTGATAATTTAATACTGGGCAAGATCACTCTTTTAATATTTCAATCTCCGTATGGTGCGCCAAGCGATGAGCGTATCCTTTATAAGTAGACTTTGCTGAATTTCTTTGGGAAAAACGTTAAGTTTTTAATGCAGGGCAGCTGATAAATTATAGGGTGATACTGTGATGGACCTCCGCACTCAAGAAGAGTACGTCCATCGTAAAAACTTACTTTGTCCAGTACCAGCACGATCCAAGGTCCCTTAGCCCACCCAGTCACTTGTCGAGACATCAGTGTAGGGTAAAGAGAAGCATAAGACTGTTTATTTAAACACAGGAACAAAGAGATAGTCCACAACAGTCTATGTGACCAAGCTCATACAATATTCCAGCAGTCAGAAAGGTGGTATTAATTTATCATCATATATTTCTTAAGGGATATTGTTCAGAAATATTAATGTCCCAAGTGAAAGAGCTCCTTCATTCTTTCAACACAAACCACACATATAAGACCCAGGATAACAGAGGTAAAATGAAATTCCGAGTCCAGTGTGTTTGAACGGTGAGTCTGGTTAGTGCAGACCCAACTGGGGTTCCTGGTCACCCTGTGCCCCTAATAGACACAGGGTAACTTACACATAGGAGGAGCAGGGGGAGCTGGACAAGAAGTTTCCAGAGCTCTCTAAGGTAAGCTGGGTTCCACAAGCCCCCACCCAAAGTAACTCCCGTCTCAGGTACCTCTTGGTATAAGCCAGGGGTCTCCAAACTATGGCCCTCCATTTGTTCAGGAACTACAATTCCCATCATTCCTATTCATGTCTGTGAATGTCAGAGTTTTACAATGCCTCATGGTTCCTGAGGCAGCTGGAGGGTCATAGTTTGGAGATCCCTGGTATAAGCAAAAGCTGAATGTCTCTGTAAAGGGATAGTCTTTAGTTCTAACTCTTCAGCTGGCTAGCATTGGGGCCCTAATATACCGTTGGTGTACATGAGAACAGTCCCAGTCGAGCCTGCAGGTAGCAATAAGGCTACTAGGTGGCTGTATTGTCAGTTCCTAAAGTTCTGCTCAGGCCGCTGATATGCAGCAGTAAAGCCTCGTACATATGATCAGATTGTTGGCCAACAAAGCATTAGACTTTTGCCCAAAGGGCGTGTGCTGTGAACTTGTCTTACATACAAATGGTACATGCGTGTTTGTACTTTGGACTTTTGTGTGACAGACTTGTGTACACACGATAGGAAAATCTGACAACAGACCGCTGTCCGCCGAAAATTTACTTGTCTGCCATAAAACATTTTGTGGTGGAAAGTTGGACAACAATCGTCTGATGGAGAATACTAACTGTCGGATTTTAGGCAGTCTGTCATCACACAATTCCCTGCCGAAAATCAGATCGTGTGTACGATCACAGTAGAGGGTTTCTTCGCTGGACTGCAGTTCCCGCAGTGCTGTCTGAATGCTTGAACTCTTTCTCCTCAGCAGCTCCCTCTGGCTAATATACTGTAGGTATGTATTTTTTATATAATATATTCCGCACTTATCCAAACTTTGTGAAAAAAAAAAATTATACAATAAACGGTGCTGCTACTTATATTTTTACAGATTGGTCGTGTATTCAGGCTTATATAAGTTATAAAGCCTCATACACACGATAGGACTTTGTACAAACTTTCCCGTGGATTTTTGTACAAAGGGCGTTGGCCTTAAACTAATTAAGCATACACATGGCAGGACTTTTTCATCCAACTTTAACCAAATCACATGGTTTTTCAGCTCTTTACTGCCACCCTTTGGCCAACTTCTGTATCGGTGAGATTTAACACCTGCGAGCCCCGCCGCGGGAGCCAGCGCTGAGCTGGCTCACTCATCTGGAAACGAAAACAGTTTTTTCCTTTCGCGATGAGCGACAAGCATTGGCGACAGGTATTTGGTATGAATCATGAGGGGGAACTCCACACTAAATTTAAAAAAAAAAAACTGGCATGGGTTCCCCCCAGGGGCATACCAGGCCCCTCGGTCTGGTATGGATTGTAAGGGGAACCCCCTACGCCCGAAAAATCGGCGTGGGGGTCCCCCCCAAAATCCATACCAGACCCTTATCCGAGCACGCAGCCTGGCCGGTCAGGAAAGGGGGTGGGGACGAGCGAGCGCCCCCCCCCCTCCTGAACCGTACCAGGCCGCATACCCTCAACATGGGGGGATTGGTGCCTTGGGGAAAGGGGGCACCCTGCGGGCCCCCCCACCCCAAAGCACCTTGCCCCCATGTTGATGAGGACAAGGGCGTCTTCCCAACAACCTGACCATTGGTTGACGGGGGTCTGCGGGCGGGGACTTATCGGAATCCAGGAGCCCCCTTTAATAAGGGGGCCCCCCACCCTATGTGAATGAGAATGGGGTACATGGTACCCCTACCCATTTACCTAGGAAAAAAAAGTGTTAATAAAAAAAGCACACCACACAGGTTTTAAAAGTAATTTATTAGGCAGCTCCGGGGGGGGGTCTCTTCCGACTTCTTCTCCCGGTGTTCCACCTCTTCTCCCAGGCCCCTCCGCTATCTTCTTCCAGCTCTCTTGCTAGCGGGGGCCCGGTCTGCTGCCGCTGTCCGGTTCTTCTCCCATATCTTCTGCCGGACTCCGCCGCTATCTTCTTCCAGCTCTATTGCTAGCGGGGAACCCGGTCTCCTGTGCTGTCTTGCCTCCTCTTCCCTTCTTCTGATATTGACACGATGCTCTCTCTCCTGCTGGAATGGTGTGTCCGAGCTGTGGAGCCATTTATATAGACGGTGACCCCGCCCCCTTGTGATGTCACATTCCCAGCATGTGCAGGGACTCTGGGGTCACGCCACCCCTTATGACGCCTGGTATGCCCCTGGGGGGGAACCCACGACGGTTTTTTCATTTAAAATTTGGCGTGGCGTTCTCCTTCAGGATTCATACCAGACAGCTGTCAGCACTGCCTGTCGCTCATCGCGAAAGGATAAAAAGTTTTCCTTTCCCGATGAGTGAGCCAGCGCGACATGCACAGTACCCTGTTGCCGAGAACCAGCGCAATGGGATCGCCCTGGAAACACAATCTCGCGGTGACATGGCTACCTTTATACATACCTCACTTATATCTTTAATGATACACAAGTGATTAAAACCTTTTGTCTATATATGAATCAACCCATGAAATTAAGAACGAATGATATCTGTTCGAAAAGGGTAACAATCTAATTTATTTAAACTTACTATTGTACAGAAAAGAAAACTTGTGGTAATATGAGATTAGCAACTATAACATAAATGATATAACCTTAAAACAACAATGTTACCAATGATAATAAATATTGCTATAATGGTCATACCCATGCTATCAAGAGATTAATAAGGTATTAAGGCCAAATCCTACGATAGAAAAGGTTACAGGAAAGAAAAGAGAGACAGAAGATAATAGAGATACATTGTATAGAGAAGTCTTACGTAACCATCCTTCATCTAGACCGTCAGCACAAGAGAATGGGCAGTGATCTGTGCTGCAATATATACACTTGTAAACCCCCCCTTCCTTCCATATGCCAAAACGGCTACATTGAGTCAATGGGGGTGGGGGGCTCTCTTACCAGCTACCATATCCTGACCAGGTTATTCCTGTTCCCTTCACACCTCCCACCTCCTTTGAAGTGACACTGTACTATCAAATGGTCAGATAGCCACTCCAGATAACATTCCACAGCAGGGCAAGATGTCTCTGTTGATTCCAAACTAGGGTTCTCAAACTATAGTCACTGAAAAGTCACTGCAAGTAACATTAATAATAGGGTCCATCACCTTCAGAGCCCAAATCTCCACCACAGTCCCCCCTGAAGTTCATTCTTGAACTTATGTCCTCCTTCAATGATTCTGTACCCACCCACAACAGCCCAGAAGCCCCGACCCTTCCCCACCACCACTGCGGCCTCCTCTTCCTTTCTTGAACACGCCGGAACTCCTCAAGGTAGGCTTAAGACAGTAAAGAAATCCTGGTGCCTTTGAGACTTCACATCCAAACCATGAGTGTCTGTACTGCAATGTTTCATCGCCCCTCTGCCTTGGAGGAACGGAACTCCAACATTGATGGCGGGATCCTGGCATATCTAGCCCTGTATCTTTGTAAGACCATGTAATGGTTGCATCGATTGGATCGGACCGCGAGACAGCACTTTTCAGCATGGTGAAGGAAAGTCCAGGAAAGTCTTATTCGTGACACATTTATCTCAAGAAATAACTTGGTGGTCGCTGCTTCTTCAGGTGGGGTTGGGTGGGCCTCCAGACAGTCGTGCATGAATACAAACAGAGAGAGGAGAACGTTAGTGTACAGATATTGGAGAAATGCTGGACAGGAGCAGAGTGTTGGCCATTAAGACTAAATACTACTAAAGGGTGTAATGTGGACGAGTAGAGTGGGTTCCCCACAGGGTACAGAGTCTGAGCAACAGCCAGTATCATCCATGGCCCTTGATGGTAGGGATAGTCAATACTGTCTGTTATTGCCAGGTCCCTGGGTTCACCACACCTGCTCACGGGGCTCAGGTTAAGGCAGTAGGTAGACTAGGGGAGGTGGAATTACATTAAGACATAAAACTGGATGTCCAGGGATACTTTAGTTAAAATATGGTACTTGCGGGCAGGCAAAGTCTTTTTTTAAAGAAAAATGATATGACTGATGTCTTAGTTACATTATCTTGAGAAGATAAATGATAGAAACCAAAGGAAAAACTTAGAGAGCATAATATTAAAGAAAAAAAAAAAAAAAAGGAATAAGAGAGGTGAGTAATGAAAATGAACAGGAAAAATAGTGGGAATAATAATGAAAAAAAGAACAAAAAAACGGAAAAAAAAACACGGAAAAAACTACAGATTGAACGCTGCTCCAACCAAGACTGTTAAAGAGCCTTGAATCTGTATTTTAAAAAAAATGAATACATTGGTTAAAAAACCTAATAAAAAAAATAATAAAAAAAAATAAAAACAAAAAGAACAAAACAAAAAACTCCTCTCCCATTAACAGTATTTTTGCAGGTCAGGTACACAGATATTAACAACAAAAGGGAGAGAAAAAAAAATAAAAAATAAAAATAAAAAAAAATGATTGAAACTTTTGGAATTTAGGTAAACCTGACTGCACTTTATTACTAAAAATTGAAGAGGCTTATCCCTGGAACAAGAAAAATATAGTTCTAGGGTCCTCTCTTAAATGCGCAACTTCTTTGTACTGGTCTGGATTGGATATGGCTTCCTCAGAGATTTGTTTCTGAGTTAGTGGCCTTTCTGTTCCTTGAGAGAATATACCTCCTTGAGGTGCACATTCTCATAGCTTTGGCATTCATTCTCCTGATAGTAACGCACATTATTACCTGCATCAGGAAAAGCAATAAGGCTGCACAGGTTAGGACAACAACCGGGTGGAGCAAAATGTTTAGGAAAGCTGTAGCGTTCGGACTATACCCAAATAAACTTTCCCACCAGGAAATCTTAGCATCTGCGTCTAAAGCATGGGATACTTGGATCAGTCTATTTTGATCATGGGTGAGTCGTATGGTGGCTTGTTTTTCAGCATCTCCTAGTACATTTAATATTTCATCCTGTTGTCCGAAATCCATCAGCTAAGCTTTTAACTCAGCCCCAAATCCCAGAGGAAGTTTCTGTAGGTGTAAGGGGATGTCAGGTTTGCTATAAAACCTTTCTTCAGGGGTGATCGGAGTACAACCCGGTGTTCCTGCTATATCCATGCCACGGGCCAGAGGAGGTGTACTATAGACTCCCCGAGGTAGTGTACCCTGCTGAGTACCATTTAATGATGCACTAATGTTTTCAGCATCAGGTTAGACATGTGATACTAGCACCAGTACCCTGGTCTCCAGTCTCAAGTGGTTTTAAGTTTAGGACCAGTTGGGACACTACCCCGGCATCCATTAGACATGACCCCCCCCCCCCCCTGTGCCAGCATTATTGCCTTTTCCCATAGCACAACCCTTACCTTCCTCTAGCACTCATCAGTACCAGTCATCTGAGGCTGTCCAGACTCAAACCATCAGGACAAGATGGACTCCAGGGTGTAATCCAGTAGAGTCTGATAGGATAGTACCCAGATTGACCGTGATATCTGCACAATGTTCCATCCCTGCCATTAGGGATGAGAACAGTGCAAGTAAGATTTTTGACGATCCTGGAACTTGAGTCATCCGCCAATCTATTACGACTCATAGGCAACCTGGATACTACCCCCCCCCCCCCCCCTGTCTGTCCCTGCAAAGTGATGCTGGACAGAGCAAGTTGGCTTTCCTAACCCCTTCCCTGATATGTAGCACAAGACCCCCCCAATGTGATCCTGAATATCTCCAGCTCCATAGTGCTTTAAGGTACCCAATGCCCCACCTCCAGCTCCAAAGACAGTCTCCATTAAGCCTCTCTTTCCTAAGGATGGGAAATAGTCAGAATACCCGGATTGAAAACCACCTGCCACCAGGTACACAAGTTTCTTTATAGAGGCTGCACACCTTATGGGGCACTGGTCTTCCTGTCATGCAGGACACAGACCACTAGTTAAGGTATGCAAGGAGTCTAGGACAGGAAGGACAACTATGGCTATCCACTGAGGGGAATACAGCGTGCCCACACAACTCCATCCCTGTGCCTGGATTTCAGAGACCATGCCCAGGGTATAAAATGCACCACTACCTATGGTTAGGTTCAAAGAACCCTCTAGTTCCCTGACGTTACATCGGTATTCCTTAGGACACAGAAACAAACTCGTCTATGTCCCAAATAATACCCAGGTGCTTCCTTCCCAGCAATGACCTCTCCATCCAGAACACAGAGTGCAATATACACAATCTTCCTGCATAACTCTTCGCCAGGCACTCCCAAAACTATACACTATCAACTTGTATGCCATCAGGCAGGCCCTCATACACATCTGAAGATAAATCTGAAGGAAATTGGAAAACAAAAATTGCATAATGTGTATCCAACTCGAGGAACTTCTGCTACCAAACACAACTGGCCAAAGGGCAAAGAAATATCCCTTGCAGCACTGAGGCACCGGGATCACTGAACAGTAGTGGGTATACGAGCCGACCGATGTGCCCTTTAAAGCCAGGAAACCCAATTATCGAATCTGAGAAATAAAACATCAATAAAATTTAGTAATAAATATTCCATTTTCCTCCTAGAAACAAAATAATCCAATGCTTATATACCTGTAACAAGACATTAGCATATGAAACACAAATATACATTACATAAACAGTGCACTTTTTTTAAGATACTGTAAGTGCAGTGATATTTTGTTAAACAAATGTTGGTGTATGTACTGTACCATGAAGCCTCTTCCTTCTATTATCCTTTATGTAGAAGAGAGCCTGCAGCGACACGCTTTGCATGGATCCAGCAGACATCCGAGACACATTAACAGGTGGAACAGCAATCTCATAGGGAAGGAGTTTGCCAATAAGAGTTTAGTGGAATGTCTGTCGGCCGTAAACTGAGTGAATTTGATCTCTATAACTTGAGATCCAATCCTTTTGGTAAGGCGTGTATTGTGTGGGGAGAGCACCTTTTTTGTGAATCACTTTTCACTGATTGAGCACAGATAATTGAACTAATTTCAGTGTGCACTGGATATAATTTGATTGATTTAATCTGATTCATTATATTTTTCACTGATATTGTTTGAAACATAATGCCACTTAAGATATAACTTGTCAGCACCTAAGCACCACAGGGCAGCAGCTACAGCCAGTGATTCTCTCTCCATTTATAGTTAAGCCCCTGGCTACATTAATTCAATTTCTTGCACACCTTAACATTTCTTTGCAGTTCTTCAGGACACAATGATGTGCAAGAGGCAGCAAGTCATGATCCCTCTGACCCTAACATCAAAGGGCCACACATAGTGTTCAATATATGTAATGTGAGGACTGTCAGAGACTGGCCCTCATTTCCTCTATTAGGTCTGTAGAGAGTGGATAGGATACATTGTTGGCTCAGGAGATGCTGCTGAAGACAATAAGAAACATGTTACATGAGGCTGGAAGAGATCAATACTATTACCCTAATGAAGGTTTCCATTAGATTGCTGAGCTCCAGGGGACCCATATCATACCAGAGCTCTAAACTGGACATGAATCTATCCGGGGAGGATTCAACTGGCAACAAAATGGGTCGTAAACCTGGCTTCCTTCACTTACAAGAACCTTGGCTTTCATGTCCACCTGATATTCAGGAACTGGCTTGTATTGTCAATGAATGCTAGGTGAGCTCTGATTGGTTGTGGTGGAGATAATGTCATCCATCCCTGCTTTTCACCTCAGGCAGAGGCCTAGTATTAGTTGACAAAAATTACAAGGGACAGGAAAGCCAACACATATTCCCAAAAGTTTGTAATACCATTTCAAACACCTTCATTTCATCTTCCCAATATTTTGTGGTATAGAACATTTGTATGTAGCTCCTCACCAAATTCCTTGTCAGGAGTAGCTATTGTAATTTGCTAGGGATCCATTGATTTCTCTCCAAGTGTGGCCTTGATGTACTTTTCTCTACTACCACCAGGTAGCCAGGCACTTGGATGTATTAGATTGGGGACAACTCAAGGTCAGGTTATTGTGTGCATCTCAGCCAATGGGTAGGGTTTTTTTTTTTTAATCCCTTGGCCTGTTGGGAGAGCCTACATATAATTTAGGTGATCTATGCTCTGTGCCACCCGAACCGCTTCTGGGTGGACGTATGTCTGCCCCAGGATGCTAGGCCTACCCCGGAGGCAGGCACTGAGTGAGGGCAGCGCAGGGTTGGGATTGCAGCTGGCCATCCAACCAGAAGTGATGGATCTGCCAGCCAGAAAACATGTCGAGGTCGGAGGTAGAAGGGAAGCTGTCGCCACTAAGGGACCTACCACCTTTACCAGGGACCACAGTAACTGAAGTACCGGAGAAACCTTCTCACCAAATGGGCAAGGTGGAGAATCAGGAGAGAGCAGCCTTGTGAATCAACCCAGGGACCAAGCTGGTTAGCAGGGGTGAAGCTTGAAGGTATCTGGAGTGCCAAGCTAGGGACTCAGCAGGGAAGCGTGGGTGATGCTTGAGGGAGATGCAGAATCCCATGAGCTCCTCAAGGCTTTTGCGGTGGTATCAGTCCAGTGAGCGACTAGGAGCTCAAGGGGCTGAAGCACTACAAGTGGATGTTGTAGTGAAGTTAAGAGAACTATTGAACATTGAATTAGGAACTGTCAAGTACTGTTGCCATAGGGGGGACAGCAAACCTACACATTCAGAAGTGGCACCCTGCTCGGGCCTTTCCCTGTACAGGTGTCCTCCTATTGAAGTCGGAGTCTGTCAAATTGAAATTGCTACTACTTAAAGGGTGTCCTGGCCGTAACCCCTCTGCAAAATATGAAAAGACTGCTAAAGAAATAAAACCTCTTTTGCATCCAAGAAGTGTCTGGCACTCAATGACTTACCACCATTGTACCCACTATGCCTCAACCCATTACATATTGAACAACGTCAGCTGTCCATGGCCTCAAAAAGGTTCATTAGACTGGAAGAGGTTAAAGACCCTGCTACATGTGAAGAATCATGACTTCCTGTCCTACAGTGACGCTCATCATGCTTCATCTGTAGATAGGCAATGTTGTCACCTTAGGATAGGAAACACCTACTCCCATAACTGGAGGGGAGGAGGTTCTGTAGCTTTGAGAATGCATTTAAGATGGTACAGTCTGACAGTTTTGCCTTTCAGACTGGGTCCCCCCCCCCCTTCTACATATTGATCACACAAAGCCATGTTGTAGAGTTGATTCAAAAGCCAAACCCATTTTAAAAGACACAGAACCCATGAGGTGTTTAGAGCCCCCAGAAAGCACTAATCTACTGTATAAAATAAGAGCAATAGACCAGATTAAATGAGAATGGTTTTTATTTTTCTACAGACAGTACAAATTGTGGCTTTTTCAGAGACTTCATAATGAGCATGGTACACACAGTGACTGCAAGAAGACAGAGACACCCAACAGCCACCAACCACCAGAGCTCTGTGGGGGCAGGCTCTTCCTTCATCACTGCAGCTGCAATGTCGCTTTGTTTTGGCCCAATCACAAGCAGAGGTCCCAAGGTGGTCATTGACTGTTCTGCTACAGAACCTGTCATAGGAGAAAAGCAAGCAAGGGTCAGGAGACAGCTAAACTCGGCTCCTACTTAAATGCGCAGTCCAGTGTAGACCCTCCATTAGGGTTTCAGATTGTCATGTCAACCAACAACTATACTGAATGTTGAGGGGCTGTTTTAAACCTTCAGATTTTGCCACCTGACACCTTTAGGAGGAGATCTCCCTTCCTAGTTTTACAACTAGTGAGGGGATGACACTGGGGAATATGAAGACATCCAGGTTCTAGACTTCCTCCTAAATTGCCACCTGTGTCCCTCAGATCCTAGTCACATTTCCTAGTGCAGGAAGTGGGCCAGGTTATCCAACCAGGATTTTCCCATACCATAACTGTACCCTGGGGAGATGCATTACAGGGAAAAAAAAAAAAAAAAAAAAACCCCACACAACATTCTAAAATCATTGGAGCCCCTCCATATGGCCATACTAATTTTGTACATGGCAGCTTCATGGTTAAGACTCACCATCCAAGGCTTCCCTCTTCCCAAGGGCTCTCGGTCTTCTAAATCGGCTCCTTCCTCCTGCTGTCAGACCAGTAGGGTTGCTGCAGGTGCCTGATGTCCCACAACACTGGCAGACACTGGTGGGGCCCTCAACTGCAGACCAACTAGAGAAAACAAGCTGATGTCAGTAATTACAAGAGAAAAAACACGCTTTAGGACAAGCCTATATGGCAAGAGAACAGGTTGCTGCCTCCCTTACGCAAAGCACTCACAAAGAATACTCTGCCAATCATATATACACTATAAAAACAATGGGTTAATCGGCGCTACCTGGAAACCTGTTTGCTAAGCATATACAGGAAAAACCTAAAGAATGTTTTTTTTTTTTTATTATTACCTTCTCACGGACCAAAAGTATTTATATCCTCAATGGTGTAAAGGGGGGGGGGGATTTAATTACAGACACTAATGACTAGTGTAGATGGCGTTCTAAATTCCCTACACTGTAGGTGTTTTTAATTGAGCATATGGCGATATGTTTGTGTAACCTGTAAACATGTAAACAAAATGGTATATAGGTAAATAGCTGAGTGGGTATAATAAAATTCTATATCTATATCATAGCTCTGTATAGCACTGGTAGGCAAACAACCAGTACTCAGACCTAGAGCTATACCCACCAGTTAAGTGCAACTGAAAATAGTACAATCCAGCTAAAACATACCCTATATTACAATAAACATCACGGTGATGTATGCTAGTTTATAAGTATAAATTGCTGAGGACGTCAAGTGACGAAGCACGCACGACGGTAGGCATACTCCGTCACTTCCTTGCAGATGAGTGGGTGGAACGCAGGTGCAGCGCATAGCCGTCACATCCCCATCTCGGCACACGCACTGGGCTTAGTGACTTTTTACTTGTATCTCTGCCGGGATCTGTTATCCTATCCCAGCATACTACTGGGTGGGAATACACACTTCCTTGGGATTTTTTTGGTTTCTTTGAATAGATGGTTTTTAAATAAAAGCGGTTTTTACTTTACCACACTATGGAAGCCCCTTTTTTATATATTTTTTGATGCATGGGGGCATTGCTGCATCCCTACCATACCAACCTGGATACATCTGAGGCACCCATGACAAGCAACAGGGAGCAGTGAAGTCCATTTAAAGTATTACAGGCCCAATACCCCTGTAGGGGTTCCAGGAGTCAGTGAGCAGGAAATCTGAAGGGGGAGCACAAAAGTCACCTAACACTGTATGCATGAAAGTCACCCCTGGGAATTCCTGACCTGTTGCAGTGAAAGACGCATGGGACTATTGCATTCTACTGTTGCAATACATGCTGGGTCCGGATCTCAATATATGAACTGTGAAGCACCTATACAATTCTCATTTCAGACTTGGTGCATGCACATATATGGTTGATGTAGATTTATACTTAAACTAGCATACATCACCGTGATATGTTTATTGTAATATAGGGTATGTTTTAGCTGGATTGTACCATTTTCAGTTGCACTTAACTGGTGGGTATAGCTCTAGGTCTGAGTACTGTTTGCCTACCAGTGCTATACACATACCGGTACCTCCTCAATTTTATTATACCCACTCGGCTATTTGCCTATATACCATTTTGTTTACAGGTTACACAAAAACATGTCGCCATATGCACAATTAAAAACACCTACAGTGTAGGGAATTTAGAACGCCTCCTACCCATCTACACTAGTCATTAGTGTCTGTAATTAAATCCCCCCCTTATACACCATTGAGGGGATAAATACTTTGTGTGCGAGAAGGTAATAAAAAAACATTTAGGTTTTTCCTGTATATGCTTAGCAAACAGGTTTCCAGGTAGCGCCGATTAACCCATTGTTTTTATAGTATAAGCTGATGTCAGTATCCATTTTTTTTTTTTAAGATACACTGGAAGCATGAGGGAAAGCCAACACTGTATGGCTAGACATTTACCTGGTTATGAAAGGACTTGGGGCTCATCCCTCCAAAGGCACATAAAGCTAGTGTCAATTGCCTGCTAGCAGTACATGGAGGCTACATCACTTTTATTAGGATAGGTGTAGAAAGTACTCTCAGCCTGGGGCTCAAGGTCAGTGCCAGGACAAGGTCATCCAGCACCCAGGGCTAAGAAGCCAAACCACACCCACCCCTGCCCCCAGGTGTAGGAGTGGATAGGGCCACTAGTGGTGTGAGGTTTGTAATATTTGTGACACTTAAATATCAATTGTGGTATACTGTAGTGAACTCAAGTTAAAAATGGGTACACAAATGGGGCAACAGTGGCAGAAAAATGTTAGTCACTGGTGTCAGTCTGAGGACCGATTGGCATCTACTGTAGGTCAGTGGGATGGATGGGGGGGGGGGGGGGGTAGAGAGAATTTACTCTGTAGGTAAATAAACTCTATGGGGGCTTAAGAGGCAGGGGGAAAACAAGTACTATGACTGGTTGGGATGTGTGGCCATCATTGTTTGACAAGTGGCAATAGGTCACCACCGCCTGTTCCAACCCTGAAAAAGCTGACCCACAAACACCCCAATCATGTTCATTGCATGCACTTGCAGGGCAGTTCTGGTGCAGCCCCATTCATGTTGACATGCCATTAATACATTTGCCATTGAACAGCACCCAGTGGCTGCATCTCCCTGTTAAGGTGGTAAAATTCATGCTTGTACTGCCCCCCAGGTCTTATTTACACATTCTCATATTTGGCCATTCCACCCAACACATTCAAACCAGACAGCAGTAAGCAGTGTACCGCACCCTTAACAGGGTTGCCAACTGTCCAGAAGGCTGGCTGCAGTCATCCAAGCCAAGTGTGACTTGCACTGCCCGGAGCTAGTGCAGCTCCAAACCTTAACCCCCCACAGGAACAGGAGAGAGGGCTTAATATGTCACTCCTCTTGCCCCTACCCTTGTGTCTGCCAGCAGCTGGCAGATACATGGTAAATGAAGGTGTTGATGACTGAGCCTGCATCCTCAGGTGAGTGAGCTCACCCCCCAATGCCTTTAATTGAAGTCAACCCCTCCCACCCACTAAAGGTAAGAGACTGATAAGGGTACTTCGGGAACTCAGGTAAGCATCCCCCCCCCCAAAAAAAAAAAAAAAAAAAAAAAAAAAAAAAGACTGTGCCTATGCGCCCTCCCATCTAGATCTAGCCCTAAAGACACACAGAGGTAAGTGAAAACTGGCTGTGAAAGGTGCTGATGTACCAGGGAAAAAAAAAGGAACAGTAACTTACCAGGAACTAAGGTGCAGTGACCAGGAAGGAGAGTGAGATGAGGTCTGGAGAGAACAATTCACCAGTCAGTAGCAGCGCTAACTGAATTGGAGTGACTGGAGGGGGTTAAAGAGTGAGGGCAGTGGAAGAATACTCCACTAAGTGAGGAAGTCCAAGCAGCTGCAACACCCAGTGCACCCACCTGTCCACAAACCATTCACACATTGCTCCAGCCCAAGGGTATTTGAAATCCAAAAACATCTAGTATCCTTTCCACATAGAAATATTCTAAATGTTGGAAAAGTCCAAGCAGAACAAAAACCCCTCAGGTTATTTTAGCCTGCAGACAGCCCAAGTCTAGATTGTTGTTTATTCCAGTGTAGACTCACCTGGTATCACAGGTACCCACTGTAGTTTGAAGCAAGACTAGCTGCCAATCAACAGGATACCAGGAGTCAGCACAGCTCATCTTTTAAGAGGGTAGCTTTGATTTCCAAGGTGTCCCCAATGCAGAATTAGAGTATACCCATAACTCTGATCATGCTGGCACCCGAGATTAGACCAATATTCAGCCCCATGAGGTTGCTTACCTGGCCAGCCATGATGTTACCAATACCAATGTGCATGTTATGGTAAGGACCATAGGTGTGCGCAGGGGGTGTGCCAGGGAACACTAATCACCCTGTGCACCAGGTCCAATGATTAGGCAGTACAGCCTGCCCTCCTGTACCAGGCCCTAGTGGAGTCAAAAGGGGGGCCCGGGCACCTGCCAAGCTGGAAGACCGGCTATACTGCCTTATTGCAGATACCTATCCACTTTCTTCCCTGTGCAGCGCTACAGGCTCCTCCTCCTTCTGTGCTTCAGGGGGTTAAGTTCTAGCATCTGCACCTCCATCCTGTCCTCAGTCTCTTAAATGTAGGACATCAGGGGACTGGACAACCAAGATATTTCACTAAAACCCCCCAAAAAGGCCAGAAAAAAAAAAAAAAAAAAGTTCACAGGTGGTTTTCACCCAGTAATTTCTGCCATGGCTGCAAAGCATAGCGGCTGTGACACATGTACACCTAGCCACTGCCTCTGTTGCTTTGCGTTTGCATGTGCACACCTATGGTAAGGGCCCTACAGAGGATGCCTGTGTACAATTATGTTTTATCAATATTTTCACCATTGGTTTTGGAAATACACCATGTTAGGTCCACAGAGTATGTTCCAGTCACTGGTTACTAGATCCATGCAGAAGTGATTACAGATAGCATTTGTCTATGGGAAGAGAGCATCAATCCTTGGACACTTAACCATCACTTAATATAGTCTCACCTGTTTGTGGCTTTACTATAGGAACAGGCCTTGTTAACAGGATCTGGAACCTGGGTGGCAGCAGTAGCTCTCAGGTAACAGGTTATGTAGATCTGAAATATAAAATTTTAATAGGTTAAACATTTCTACAAGGCACCAATCTGTGCAACCACTGCAAACAGTCCTCACCAGAGACGCATCATTTCCTAGGAATCGAAAGGCATCCACCATAAATTGTAGCGTGTTTGTCTGGACCCTTGGAGCGATGAAGGCTGAGGAGGAGTCAACTTGTGTTCCATCTACAAGACACCTGCAGAAGATGGTCACTTAAAACAGGGTCATATGGCAACCCAATTCTCCCCCCCCCCCCCCCAGCAGAACATACCCATTGTCTGTAATGATGTCATAACTTGGAGAAGAGGTGGCATCAGGAGATATGGTGGCCACACAGCGGTCCACATACAGGATCATATCAATTTGGTTGTGAGTATCCACAGAGGCCTGTATGTAGAGAAGATCCCCCAATTGATAGATGGGAGAACTTCTGGGACCACGCCAGTCCCCTGTATACACAAAGAAAAAGAGGTATTAGTAAAGGCCCAACACCCCCCCCCCCCTCCTGATCACCCATCTTTCTCACCAGTCATCAGGACCAAAGAGAAGGACAATCTTTCTTCTAAAGACACAGTGGTGCTGAACGGAACCCATGTTGGCTTAATGGCCTGGCTGCTCACATTATCGTGCCTACACAGAACCAGATCAAGGTCAGTAATGAGTCAATGGAAGTCATTTAATAATCAAATTCATATTACTTTGTCCTGTCCATCAGCAACTTGAGAATGCAGGGTCAAATCCTATATACAGCTACACTATTCAGCTAGTTATAAAGGATGGCTGTCTGGTTGGAGTCCATCCCTGTTGGACAGTGAAGCCATAATCAGAACATCATTCCTGAAGCTTTAAAAGTGACCAGGAATAGCTACTAAATTTGTCCCCAGATTCTCTTTAGAACCTCATTTGGCCAATTTATCTTTAAACACCCCCAACCCCCCCCCCCCATATAAAAAAAAAAAAAAAAAAAAAAAAAAAAAAAAGAAGAATTTAAGGGTCAAGAAAGGGAGCCCCACCATCTTGACAGAGCTCCTCTAAAGTAAAGAAATGTATCCTATCATTGTAGATCCTCCCACTATCACACTCTTTGGAAGAGAAAATTGGTCATTAGTGCAGTAGAAGGGTTAAGTTGTAGGCACAGACTCCAAGTCTGCAGATGTCAAGAGTAGTTAAAGTAGCTAAATTACCTTAAAAAAACCTCGAGCCCAGAATGTCAGCCCAGAATGTCAAAACAGGCTGCCAACACACCCCAACCAGGAAAGGATACATAGAAGTCTCTTGGCAAGGACAGATGGCAGAAGAACCCAACAAGGGGTTTAACCTTCCCCCACTCCATCCAAACTTAGATATTGACCAGATGCTGAACACCAGTTGGGACCTGCATGGTGCCCTAGTGTAAGCTCATCCAGTAGTGTTAACTCACCGGTAGTAGAAACACATTATGGGGACCACAGCTGGGTTGGTTCTGATGATTGGAATGGAGGAGGTTGGGCTGTAGGTCAGGTTGGTGATGTAGATTAGCCAGTCTGGAATCATCTATGCAGAGAAGAGAATGATACAACAGACTTACAAACCTGGGAAGCTGCCATTGTTTGAGCCATTTGAGAACAGACACAAATCTAATTTTTAACCCACATCTGGGAATAGGCCCCAAGCCCACCCTTGCTTGGCCCATGTCTGGGGAGACCAGGAACCAAGCTGTCATGTTGAGAAGGCTTTATCCTTTAGGATTCATAAACTTCTCAGGACAGCCACATCATGCCATTTTTAAAATACCAGACCTCTTGCTGTATGACCAGCTCTTTAACTTCATGCTATTAAAAAGAGGTTTTGCCAAAGCATGCAGGTAAAAGCTTTAAAAAGTAAAAGGTTTACAAGCAGAATTACCATGCATAGCTTTCTCTGGATTGCCCAATTAATCTGTGCTGACCCATCTCTTGCTACATAAACCTATATAGCTGCCAGGGGAGAAGTGTATACATACATTTGTTGACCTGAATAGTCTGGTGACAAGTCTTCCAACAGTCATTAAAGGGTCAATCTATAAAAACAAATCATCAGTCTGCTGGCCCCCTACACAGATTTACAGAGTCTTCCTTGTACCCGTTTGGCCACCCACACCATTATCACCCCTTTAAAAAAGGAGTCTGGAGAGTAGTCTTTCATCAAACACTCCTGGTGGTTATCCATCTATACACCATGTTCCAGATAGAAATTTCAGGATCCTTCCATCAAACATCGTGGTTGGGCAGAGGTGTGACCACCATCAGTAAAGCAACTACAGGGGCTACCAGCACACTGTGCCTCAACATGGTGTCCTGCAACTCCAAGAAGCCATCCCAGATATGCAAACTGGCCTCACCAGCAGAATCTGCTCCTTTCCTTGGTGTGAACAGACTGAGGGGAGGGGGGGGTTGGTTGAAGTGCTGCCCCCCATCCCAGCAAATGGGACTCCATAAGATCTATGCTTAAAGTGTAAGTGAAGGAACATTTGGATAGAGTGGTGTGGATTAGAACCCAAAGGACAGGATGAGGAGAGAAAGAAAAGACGCACACACACACACACACACACACACACACACACACACCTCAAGATACCCAACAGAGGCTGCACTATCCTCCCCAACAATGCACAATCTAGCTAAATGGAACAGCAGCTACAGGGAGATTAGGACAAACCCGCAGTGTATGAATTATGTGGTTCCAGGTGAGTGAAGCCAGAAAAGCAGCAGATAATGTTCTATACATGACAGACTACTAGAAGGGGAGGACTAAAAGGGGGAGGGGGGGACTAAAAGGGGGAGGGGGGGATGGCTATTGACTGGAATACATGGAAACATTTGAAGATTACCAGCACAGTGTAGCCGCAGTCCTGGAGGTTGATCTGGAAGGTAACAGTGGTGTCCGTACTCTGGGGGTTGGGTTTGCAGCCTCGGGACCCCAAGCTCAGGTCAGAGGGCTGGATCAGCTTTCCAATCCCATAGAAATCCCTCTGGACGTTGACCACCATGTTGTCCTCTCCACACTGAATGCGAATAGGGGAGCTCCCAGGCTGTGGCAGATCTCGTAGAACCCCACCAGCACGTCCACCAAGTGAATCCCTAGGGACCCCACTTCTAGATGCCCCAACCCCCACAACAGGGTGATTAGCATTCCAGTCTCTGGAGCCCCATCTAGATGAGCCCTGGCCAGGTAGAGCCCGCTGGTGGCTCCGCCACCAATCTGACTGGCGGCCATGTCTCACCAAGATTCCATCACAGCCAAATCCTGACCAATAGGCCAGTGCCAGCAGCAGCACCCAACCATCCTTCACCAGAAAACCCATCCTGCCCATAAAAGACACAACACAATAAAGAGGAGGGAGAGAGAGCTGCTCTTTATAGCTCTCCCATCAACCACTAATTTCCCCAGCTGGGGCTAATTATCATGACACCCAATGGCTTGGACTATACATGATGGATGAACCACTAATGGAGATCACCTCATCCCCCTGAAGATCCACCGGAGAATAGGACTAAATCAGATGGGAGAGACAGGTCTACATGGAGTGTGCTACACAAGCTGCATGGAGGAGAGGAATCTCACAAGGATGCACAATGATTGGATCATCTACAACTAATACTACACCATACTCCTAGTGTCACTCATGTCAGCAGGAGATATCTATTATAGGGCTCAGAAGCACGGGGGTGGTGGAACCCCCTCATGATGGGCATTGCAGGTGTACAGACCCAGGAACTCAGCACAGGGATGGTGGGAACTCCTCATAATGGACACAGCAGGTGTACAGACCCAGGAACTCAGCACAGGGATGGTGGGAACCCCTCATAATGGGCACATCAGGTGTACAGATGTGAGAACTCAGTACAGGGATGGTGGTAACCCCTCACAGGTTTGCATATCTGCTGTGTTCATTATGAGAGGTTTCCACCATCCCTGTGCTCAGGTCCTGGGTCTTTACACCTGCTGTGCCCATTATGAGGGGTTCCCACCATCCCTGTGCTGAGTTCCCAGGTCTGTAAACCTGCTGTGTGCATTATAAGGAGTTCCAACCATCCCTGTGCTGAGTTCCTGGGTCTGTACACCTACTGTGCTCATTATAAGGTGTTCCCACCATCCCTGTGCTGAGTTCTTGGGTCTGTAAACCTGCTCAGTCCATTATGAGGGGTTCCCACCATCCCTGCGCTGAGTATCCGGGTCTGTATACCTGTTGTGCCCATTATACAGGGTTCCCACCATCCCTGTGCTGAGTTCCCGGGTCTGTACACCTGCTGTGCCCATTATGAGAGGTTCCCACCATCCCTGCGCTGAGTATCCGGGTCTGTATACCTGTTGTGCCCATTATACAGGGTTCCCACCATCCCTGTGCTGAGTTCCCGGGTCTGTACACCTGCTGTGCCCATTATGAGAGGTTCCCACCATCCCTGCGCTGAGTATCTGGGTCTGTATACCTAGCAAAGAACAAATACAGCCCAGCGCTCAGGATGTGTTGAAAAACTAGCTACTACAACAGAACATAAAATATGTATTGATTTAATAAACCAAAATATAATAAATAGTGGTAACTATTGAATAATAAAACCACCATGTGTACAAAAATATATATAAAAAAGCTGTTGTAGAGAGCACCACAGTAACACAGGATTAAAAAACAATGATAATTATGAAACAATAACCAAAAATTAAAAGTTGTGCATTAAAATAATAACATATAAAAAGCACTAGCAATAGCGGACAGACAGCTCTCTAACGACAGGAGACCAGCACAGGAGATTTAGTCCAGAAAAAAACTTAATATAAAGCAATGGGTAAAATGACACAGTTGAAGTGTAGTACTTGGAGCAAATGGCAATGGGTAAAGTGATGGAAGTGGGAGAACGTGGAGAGAAGACACTGACAGCCTACCCGTGGTGGAGGGAGCTGACCTCATGTGGGGGAGTTCGCCGGCTCCAGTGAGATGTCGGGTGGCTGTGATGTTCAAGGAGATGGAAGGACTGTATTCTGTGTGGGTCTGTGTACCTGTTGTGCCCATTATATGGGGTTCCCACCATTCCTGTGCTGAGTTCTCGGGTCTGTACACCTGCTGTGCCCATTATGAGGTGCTACCACCATCCCTGTGTTGCGTTCCTAGTTTGTACACCTGCTGTGCCCATTATGAGGGGTTCCAACCATCCCTGCGCTGAGTTCCCGGGTCTGTATACCTGCTGTGCCCACTATAAGGGGTTCCCACAATCCCTTTTCTAAATTCCTGAATCTGTACACCTGCTGTGTTCATTATAAGGGGTTCCCACCATCCCTGTGTTGAGTTCCCAAGTCTGTACACCTGCTGTGCCAATTATGAGAGATTCCCACCATCCCTGCACTGAGTTCCCGGGTCTGTATACCTGCTGTGTCCATTATAAGGGATTCCCACTATCCCTGCGCTAAGTTCCCGGGTCTGTACACCTGCTGTGCCCATTATCAGAGGTTCCCACCATCCCTGTGCTGAGTTCCCAGATCTGTACACCTGCTGTGCTTATTATGAGGGGCTCCCACTATCCCTGTGCTGAGTTATGAGGGGTTAATTTTGTTTATTGAAAAATCTTACAAACAACAACTTATATACAATAAAACCATAATAAATAAAACATATTTACAAAATAATTGAATATGACTATACAAAACAGAAAGAGCAAGAACAAAATAAACGGTGCAAACCAAATTGCACACAACATAATTCCTACGAGAGAGCCAGACTAAGGAACATCACCGTCACCATGCATGTAGCCTTTTATCAAAAATATATTTGATCTGAAAATCTAGGCGAGTGAAGCAAGGACAGAAAGAAAGCCCCACACCCCAAGATCAACAGGCAGCCGCTACAGAGTCCTGATATTCCTCCACTCCCTTATCCAGGCCTCCTGCCACCACCTGTCTTTCTCAAGACTCTGAATCTTCCCAACCTCACCCAGAATGCCCTGCATCACCACTTAGACAGGGGGGATTTTACTCCGTAAGAATACCAGACATCGTGCACTCCACATGAAATAACGGACTACTAGACTAACTTAAAAAAAGTGTTTCCAAATCATAATCCCGACAAGTCTGGAATGCTCCATACACCCACTCTGCATAACTCATATGGGGGAGGAAGGGTATACTCAGAGCCCTCCCCACCCTCTTGTACACCTCTATATTAAAAGGGCACTGAAGTAGAAAGTGGACTCCACCACACACCACACAGGCCCGATCACTCATGGATAGAAACTTCAAGTTGCCCTTCCCATATAGTTTTCCATGAAAGGCAAGCAAAGCCTGATCCCTAAACTTCATTGGAATTCTCTCCAAATTAATCAATTGTAAACCCACCCCCAAAACCAGGCTTGGGCAATCCCTCAAGGCCAGTGGCTCGCAAAAAGCAGAGCTCATGATTGGAAGAGATCTGACTTCTGCTGTTACTTGCCACTGCCAAAGCATTTTCAAACACGGGGCAACATAAACCGGGAGCTTATCATGTTTGACCCTCAGGCTTTTCACTGGCCCACCATTTTCCCAGTCTCGCAGAAAGGGCCTAAACCAGGACTGGAAAATACCAACCCACCCAGGCGGTCTCTCTGCCAACATGTTACCAAGAGTGTACTTCACAAACATCAGAGAGAAAAAAGACTACAGGGTTGATCATCCCTAGACCACCCTCCCGCTTAGGAAGGTAAGTCACATTCCTTTTGACAAGGTTTATTCTGTTCCCCCATAACAGCTGGAAAAAACAACTATAGACCCTGGTATAGAGAGAAACTGGCAAAACGCAAACAAAACTGACATACAGAAAAATCGGAATCAGTATGTCTTGATCAGATCAACCTTTTCCCTAAAGGAAAGCCGCCAACCTTTCCAGCTTGCCACCTTGGCATCGGCATTCTCCAACCTGTTCACCCAATTTGCATGACCATAGTCAACTGGGCCAAATTCAATGCCTAGAACTCTAATTTTTTGTTGGGGCTCCGGGAAGTCATCCAGGAGAACAAAGCTCTCACCTTCCACGCCCATCCAGAAAGCTTCACACTTGTCCTGGTTGACGTTTGACCCTGATGTCTCTGTATACTGCCTTATCACTGAGACCACCTACTGCGCCTCCCCAGTCCCAGAGACAAAAACAGAAACATCATCAGCATAGGCCACAACTTTCAAAAGAGGCTCACCAGCGATGCCCAAAGGTACTCCACACAATGGTCCACTCTCTAGCCTTCTAATAAAGGGATTGATTGCAAACACATATAGCAGAGGACTCAATAGACACCCCTGACACACACCTGAGCTGACCACAAAGGGCTGCCCGACCTAACCATTAACCAGAGGAAAGATTTCAGTCCCTTTGTACAAAATCTTGATCCAATCAATGAAACCCCCCTCCAGGCCATATTTGCTAAGAAGGAGCCATAAGTACTCATGATTAACCCGATCAAAGGCCTTAACCTGATCCAATGTCAGCAAAAATGTACCCCAACCAGCAGCCCTACAATGCTCCAAGGCATCCCGGACAGCTAACACTGCTGAGAAAGTGCTTCTACCAGGGACTGAGCAGTGCTGGTGGTGGGAAAACAAACTGCCTGCCACTGGTGATAATCGGCAGAAAAAAATCTTTGCCAGTATCTTTCTATTGACATTAACAAGACTAATGGGGCGCCAATTCCCAATCATCGAAGGATCTTTACTAGGGATGAGCCGAACACCCCCCTGTTCGGTTCGCACCAGAACATGCGAACAGGAAAAAAATTCGTTCGAACACGCGAACGCCGTTAAAGTCTATGGGACACGAACATGAATAATCAAAAGTGCTAATTTTAAAGGCTAATATGCAAGTTATTGTCATAAAAAGTGTTTGGGGACCTGGGTCCTGCCCCAGGGGACATGAATCAATGCAAAAAAAAGTTTTAAAAACGGCCGTTTTTTCAAGAGCAGTGATTTTAATAATGCTTAAAGTCAAACAATAAAAGTGTAATATCCCTTTAAATTTCATACCTGGGGGGTGTCTATAGTATGCCTGTAAAGGGGCGCATGTTTCCCGTGTTTAGAACAGTCTGACAGCAAAGTGACATTTTGAAGGAAAAAACACATTTAAAACTACCGCGGCTATTGCCGACAATACACATAGAAGTTCATTGATAAAAACGGCATGGGAATTCCCCACAGGGGAACCCCGAACCAAAAAAAAAAAAAAAAAATGATGTGGGGGTCCCCCTAAATTCCATACAAGGCCCTTCAGGTCTGGTATGGATATTAAGGGGAACCCCAGCCAAAATTTAAAAAAAAAATTGACGTGGGGTTCCCCCTAAATTCCATACCAGACCCTTCAGGTCTGGTATGGATTTTAAGGGGAACCCCGCGCCAAAAAAAAAAAAAAAAACGGCGTGGGGTCCCCCTAAAAATCCATACCAGACCCTTATCCGAGCACGCAACCTGGCAGGCCGCAGGAAAAGAGGGGGGGACGAGAGTGCGGCCCCCCCCCCTCCTGAACCGTACCAGGCCACATGCCCTCAACATTGGGAGGGTGCTTTGGGGTAGCCCCCCAAAACACCTTGTCCCCATGTTGATGAGGACAAGGGCCTCATCCTCACAACCGTGGCCGGTGGTTGTGAGGGTCTGCGGGCGGGGGGCTTATCGGAATCTGGAAGCCCCCTTTAACAAGGGGACCCCCAGATCCCGGCCCCCCCCCTGTGTGAAATGGTAAGGGGGTACTTACCCCTACCATTTCACTAAAAAACTGTCAAAAATGTTAAAAATGACAAGAGACAGTTTTTGACAATTCCTTTATTTAAATGCTTCTTCTTTCTTCCTTCATCTTCTTCTTCTTCTGGTTCTTCTGGCTCTTCTGGTTCTTCCTCCGGCGTTCTCGTCCAGCATCTTCTCCGCGGCGTCTTCTATCTTCTTCTCCTCGGGCCGCTCCGCACCCATGGCATGGGGGGGAGGCTCCCGCTCTTCTCTTCATCTTCTTCTTCATCTTCTTCTTCTTCTTTTTCTTCTTCTTCTTCTTCCTTCTTCTCTTCTCTTCTTCCTGTTTTCTCCGGGCCGCTCCGCAATCCATGCTGTGGCATGGAGGGAGGCTCCCGCTGTGTGACGGCGTCTCTTCGTCTGACGGTTCTTAAATAGCGGGGGGCGGGGCCACCCGGTGACCCCGCCCCCCTCTGACGCACGGTGACATGACGGGACTTCCCTGTGGCATTCCCCGTGACGTCACAGGGAAGTCCCTCAAGTCGCCGTGCGTCAGAGGGGGGCGGGGTCACCGGATGGCCCCGCCCCCCGTTATTTAAGAACCGTCAGACGAAGAGACGCCGTCACACAGCGGGAGCCTCCCTCCATGCCACAGCATGGATTGCGGAGCGGCCCGGAGAAGACAGGAAGAAGAGAAGAAGGAAGAAGAAGATGAAGAAGAAGATGAAGAAGAGAAGAAGATGAAGAGAAGAGCGGGAGCCTCCCCCCCATGCCATGGGTGCGGAGCGGCCCGAGGAGAAGAAGATAGAAGACGCCGCGGAGAAGATGCTGGACGAGAACGCCGGAGGAAGAACCAGAAGAGCCAGAAGAACCAGAAGAAGAAGAAGATGAAGGAAGAAAGAAGAAGCATTTAAATAAAGGAATTGTCAAAAACTGTCTCTTGTCATTTTTAACATTTTTGACAGTTTTTTAGTGAAATGGTAGGGGTAAGTACCCCCTTACCATTTCACACAGGGGGGGGGCCGGGATCTGGGGGTCCCCTTGTTAAAGGGGGCTTCCAGATTCCGATAAGCCCCCCGCCCGCAGACCCTCACAACCACCGGCCACGGTTGTGAGGATGAGGCCCTTGTCCTCATCAACATGGGGACAAGGTGTTTTGGGGGGCTACCCCAAAGCACCCTCCCAATGTTGAGGGCATGTGGCCTGGTACGGTTCAGGAGGGGGGGGGGCCGCACTCTCGTCCCCCCCTCTTTTCCTGCGGCCTGCCAGGTTGCGTGCTCGGATAAGGGTCTGGTATGGATTTTTAGGGGGACCCCACGCTGTTTTTTTTTTTTTTTTTGGCGCGGGGTTCCCCTTAAAATCCATACCAGACCTGAAGGGTCTGGTATGGAATTTAGGGGGAACCCCACGTCAATTTTTTTTTTAAATTTTGGCTGGGGTTCCCCTTAATATCCATACCAGACCTGAAGGGCCTTGTATGGAATTTAGGGGGACCCCCACATCATTTTTTTTTTTTTTATTTTGGTTCGGGGTTCCCCTGTGGGGAATTCCCATGCCGTTTTTATCAATGAACTTCTATGTGTATTGTCGGCAATGCAATAGCCGCGGGTAGTTTTAAATGAGTTTTTTCCTTCCAAATGTCATTTTGCTGTCAGACTGTTCTAAACACGGGAAACATGCGCCCCTTTACAGGCATACTATAGACACCCCCCAGGTACGAAATTTAAAGGGATATTACACTTTTATTGTTTGACTTTAAGCATTAATAAAATCACTGCTCCTGAAAAAACGTCCGTTTTTAAAACTTTTTTTTGCATTGATCCATGTCCCCTGGGGCAGGACCCGGGTCCCCAAACACTTTTTATGACAATAACTTGCATATAAGCCTTTAAAATTAGCACTTTTGATTTCTCCCATAGACTTTTAAAGGGTGTTCCGCGGCATTCGAATTTGCCGCGAACACCCCAAATTGTTCGCTGTTCGGCGAACTTGCGAACAGCCAATGTTCGAGTCGAACATGAGTTCGACTCGAACTCGAAGCTCATCCCTAATCTTTACCCTTTGACAGAAGTATCACTGCAGATTGCCTCATGGAGGGAGAGAACACTCATACAAATAGCCATTAAAAACCCCTGCAAGGTAGGGAGCCAGAACCATCTTAAAACATTTATAAAATTCATCTGTCAAACCATCTGGTCCTGGCGTTTTCTTGATGGCCAGTTTATCAATAGCCTGGATTACCTTATCTGCAGTGATTTCATCTGTCAAATTCATCAAAGGAACATTACTTTCCAGACCTGGTGTAGAGTCCAAAAAACCCAACATCCTTGTCCGATCAAGGTTCCTTCCTCCCAGGAGATCGGCATAGTATGACCTGATAACGTCCAGGATCTCTGACCTAGACTTCTTCAAAGAACCCGTACTGTCCTTCAGGCCATTGACCGTCTTAACTGCTACGCTCTGTTTACAGTTCTGGTAAGGGTCAGGTGAATGGTATTTCCTGTAATCCCTCTCCTGAACCAAAGAGGCGTGCCAGTCATATTGATGTCTCTTAAGAAGTAGCTTCACCTCAGAGATCACCCCAGAATCTCCTCCATTCGAAACAAGGCGGTCAAGTTTCCTCCGCAAACGCTGGTAGGTGATATACTTATTGTAACGAGCCCCTGCTTGCTCGGTTCCACTCTCCCGACACTCCTCTGCGGCTATAGAATCAGACTGCAGATCGCAACATCTGATGGTTCGGTCATCCGATGCTCCGGGACTAGAACTACAGCTATGTGCTGTTCTAATCCAGTTGTGTAGCTCAGAACAAGCACCAGACAGGCTGTATGTAAGTTCAACCAGGAATCTCTTTTATTGAAAAATACAGGCTCTTTTATACAGTAAAAGAGGAGGTGTATACCTCCTGCTCATATTACTCTGAACATACACCTGTGACCAGAAACCTAATTAACATGGGCTAATTAACTAATCCCTTTAGACATCCTAGATGACTCAGACATGACCTTTAGGCTAGACTGGCCTCTTGTAGCTCAGAAAACACAATCAACATTATCACAAATCAACACAGACTCTTCTTCACACAATAGCAGAGTTAATTAATACAAACAACAATGGGGATCTAATGACTCTTAGATCCCATAGTAGACTTATTTACAATGCACATTCTAGCAGGCAACAGACAGACAGGTGGCTGGAATTGACATCAGCATCTCCTAACAATATTTGTCCCAGCATTATGAATCAACCACTATTCCAAGCTTCATGACAATCCAGTGTTCCAAGGTTCATGACACTTATCTTACTGCTTCTTTCTTCCTATGGCCTTGAAAAGCCCAACAGTCCGCTGTTTTACAAGCTCCCACCATTCTGACTTGCTGCTGCAAAAGTCTAGGATTGTTACCTGTGCTTGAAATAAATCCTCAAAGGATTGTCTTACTCTCTCGTCTTCCAGGAGGGCCGAATTCAATCTCCAAATACCCCTCCCCCTAGGTGACATGTCTGAGGCATTCAGAGTCACAGAAAGAATACAGTGATCATAAAACTCCACTGCCCGACACACAGGTGTTGAAAAAGCAGAGTCTCCCTTTAAAAAAAACCTATCTATCCTACTCTGACTATTACCTCGATGAAAAGTGAACCCCATGCTGTCTGGGCAGCACTTAATGTGCGCATCTACCAGACCTGCTTCCCTAACTATTGCATTGAGAAAAAGGTGTCATAGCCCAGCTTATCTCTGAAACCTCTCCTGTCTTGAGACCTAGTAATGGTGTTGAAATCACCTCCAAAGATAACCTGCTGGGCCATAAAAAGAAAAGGCTTAATCTTTGTAAAGAGGCATTTCCTATCCCATTTTGTCTGGGAACCATAGATGTTAATCAGGCGCAGGTCCTGCTCCCTCACAGAGATGTCCAATGACCATGCATCTCCCAATCTCTACCTCAATCACCTGCCGGCACATTGCCATACCAGAAAAAAGGACCGCAACCACGCTGTAAGTGCAAAAAAAAGGTACGTGGCACTGACTCTAAGAAATAAAAAATAATAAAAAATAATATGAAAGTATACAATAAAAACACACAAAATAGAGAGCACTTCCAAAACCATGCTAAAGCTGGTGCTAGATAATCAGGTGCAAACAATCTTCAACATGATAAGCAGTAATAAACATTCATATTGCAAAGAGGTCTTAAAAAGTGCAAACATGGAAATAAAGTGCAAAACAAATCCTCCAAAGTGCTAATAGTGCAATGAAAGTTCCGTAAAAAAAAGAGGAAAAAAACTCCAAAGTGACAGCTCATATAGAAAAAAGTGCATGTGCAGAGCAACCTAACGAAGTCCACTTCATCCAATTGATATCACCATCTGTGGTGCGCCACTCATTTGCCCCAGCCTCTCACCTCATAAGAAGATCCCTACAGGTCAAATCAAGCCTTGGTAGCGATATACACTGAATCATCAGAAATCGATCGACTCCCACAGATATCCACAGCAATGCTGGTTTTAGGGTGACATCCAGGCTCATCAGATGCAGTAAGGCCATGCAACAAAGAAGAGGGGCTCCATAGTGTAGTAATTCAATCCTATTTATTATAAAAACAAGTAATAACTTACAGTTCAAAATCGTAGGTACAGCTATGTAAGGTACTTCCGGTCTCGGCCACAACCGGAAGTAACTTACATAGCTGCAACCAAGTATTAAAAAGTGAAGTTTCATGGATGATTGTTAATCTGTCCCATTACTTTTGGTCCCTTAAAAAGTGGGAGGCACATGTACAAACTGTTGTAATTCCTACACCATTCACCTGATTTGGATGTAAATACCCTCAAATTAAAGCTGAAAGTCTGCAGTTAAACCACATCTTGTTAGTTTTATTTCAAATCCATTGTGGTGGTGTATAGAGCCAAAAACATTAGAATTGTGTCGATGTCCCAATATTTATGGACCTGGCTGTATTTGCCAAAGGCAAAAACCTTAGGATTTAAGGTAACTGAACCCCTTTTTTTCCTTATTTTGGCGCTTCCTCCTTCTATGCTCCAACCACTCCATACCATGCTTGGACAAACCGGAATCAATAGACACGGGCACACTAGGCAAACACACAGACTGGGAAGACATGGGCACACTAGGCACATCCACAGACTGGGGCATCACAGACTGGGAAGACACAGACTTATTGGGTTTTGGCACAGATGGAATCACAGGCACTCCAGCTGCTGAGCTCTGAGCATCCTCCATGTCCAGGCAGAAGAATTCTCTCATGAGCTCAGGCTTGTTGTGCATTGCTCTGGAAACTGACTGTAAGGATGTCCCATCGCATTGCACAGATTGCACCTTATTATGTTACAATCCTTTACAAAATGTCCTACAACCTGACACAGAGAGCACTTTATCACCGGACAGGAGGATGCAAGATGCCCTTTATCTCCACACTTGTTACATTGCTTTGGCTGGCCAGGGTTGAAAATGGTGGGCCTGTCCCTCGCCAGGAAGCCTGAGAATGGCAGATGCTGGACTACATTGTTAATGACTTTTAATTTTAACTGCACAGACCACCAAAATCTTCTTTAGGGGGCTCAGGACGTCTCCATACCTTCATAACCATACAGATAAATCTCATTGCGGACAAGAATTGTCACCATTTTGATTTCAATATATTTATTGAGGTTTTATACAAACATAGAGCAAAGCAGTAATATACATGTTTCATATATTGGACAGTATGAAGTGGTCGTAGTTCTAACAATTCGTGCTGCGTTAATTAACAGGTAAAAGGCATGTAAATGAACAGAATTGAATTCAAAACTGGCTAGAGATGGGAGGTGATCCTCCCTCCACTCCCTCATCACCCTATGTGGGGAATTGTCACCATTTTAATGAGTGGCTAGCGTGACACAAGCTTGGGGATGAGCCCTCTCCAGTCCGGCAGGCCCCTACACACGTGCTCATATTTCTTCCAAAATATGTCCAAAGTCTCCAGACGGATAAAGGACAAATCATACTCGTAAGAACCGACCGGACTGATCAGGGCAAAGATATCTGTGAACCTAAATCCCATATGCAGAATTTTATGCACCACTGCCCTCCTATGCGGAGGAAGTCCTCCACCTTCCCATTTAAGCTGCACAACATTCCTCCTTTTAAACAGTGAGGAAGAAAAACATTTCCATATTCCTTCCCTGCTTTCTCCCCCTTCCCAGATCCTGTAGCAGCACCACCAGCATATGTTTTTCTTACAGACACACCAATTGCAGTCTTGTCCTTAGACACAATCAAACCAGCTGACAAAGAGTCAGATTCTCGCTGGGATAGCAGTCTTTGGATCAACAGAGGCAGGACCTGCCCTCTTCCTCTGCTCTGAACACTCAGCTTCTTTCCTGGGTTCCAGCACAGTCCTGTTCACTGCAGACTCCTGGAGAGTTGTAGCACTACTGCTCCCACATTTCCTCCACTATTCTCAGGAACAGCCGCTGTGTCTGGTCCAGGCAAAGTCACTGAATTGTCCATGGCGCTCCTTCTGCAGACTGAAGCTGGCAGTTATTCTCAACACTGTCATCAATTTCTTTTAAATCTTAAGCTTTGTTTTCAGCAGATACCGTATTTATCGGCGTATAACATGCACTTTTTCCCCCTGAAAATCAGGGGAAAATCAAACATCGTGTGTGTTATACGCCGATCCCCGCTGATCGTGAGCGGAGTGAGCGCCACTGACATACACAAAGCCGAGTGTACTCGGCTAGTCTTGGATAGTCTCGGCTCCGCTCACAGTCACGCCCAGTCCCGCCATTGGACCTGTGTTATGTCCATCATAGGGGCGGGACTGGGCGGGACTGCGAGAGAAGCCGAGACTAGCCGAGTACACTCGTCTTTGTGTATGTCGGCGCCGGCTCACGATCAGCTGTTATTGTACGGAGATTTTTGGAGTCTCCTCAGGGCCTGCACACTACAGGGCAGACACAGCTGATGATCGGCACCAATTTTAAATACCTGTAGCTGCAATGACACAAGGCTGCAAAGGCTGCAATGACACAGGGCTGCAAAGGCTGCAATGACACAAGGCTGCAAATGCTGCAATGACAAAGGGGTGCAAAGGCTGCAATGACACAAGGCTGCAAAGGCTGCAATAACACAGGGCTGCAAAGGCTGCAATGACACAGGGCTGCAAAGGCTGCAATAACACAGGGCTGCAAAGGCTGCAATGACACAAGGCTGCAAAGGCTGCAATGTCACAGGGCTGCAAAGGCTGCAATGACACAAGGCTGCAAAGGCTGCAATGACACAAGGCTGCAAAGACACTGGGCAAGGCTGCAGATGGACACTGATAAGACTGCATTGATGGGTATTTTCGGAGTCTCCTCAGGTCCTGCGCACTACAGGGCAGACACAGCCGATGATCGGCACCAATTTTAAATACCTGTAGCTGCAATGACACAAGGCTGCAAAGGCTGCAATGACACAGGGCTGCAAAGGCTGCAATGACAAAGGGGTGCAAAGGCTGCAATGACACAAGGCTGCAAAGGCTGCAATAACACAGGGCTGCAAAGGCTGCAATGACACAGGGCTGCAAAGGCTGCAATGACACAAGGCTGCAAAGGCTGCAATAACACAGGGCTGCAAAGGCTTCAATGACACAAGGCTGCAAAGGCTGCAATGACACAGGGCTGCAAAGGCTGCAATGACACAAGGCTGCAAAGGCTGCAAATGCTGCAATGACACAAGGCTGCAAAGACACTGGGCAAGGCTGCAGATGGACACTGATAAGGCTGCATTGATGGGTATTTAAATGTAAGTTTTTTTCCTTAAACTTCCCTTATTAAAGTTTTTTTCCTTAATTCCCTCCTAAACTCGGGGTGCGTGTTATACGCGGGCATGTGTTATACGCCGGCGCGTGTTATACGCCGATAAATGCGGTAAATCAGACGGTGTTGTATGTTGAACATTGTCTATGGGTCTGGGCTGATTGCCCATAGCACTACAACTCTCAGCAAGCCCATTGTCATTAAAGTTTACACCACAATCTTGCACACACACTGTACCTGCTTGCTGTGCTGTTACTTCTGCAGTGTTATGGCTGACGGTGGGATCAGACTTCCCCCCAGTTGTTGCAGACTTCATGGTGGATCTTGCTCTCTCCACAGGTCTCTCTTCCACAGGTATAGGAACGGTGTTCATCTTCTCATCATCATCCGTGGAAGCTGCACCCAATGGGGATCCCAGCTCAGTGATAAACTCCAGCATGCCAGTACCTCCCTCAACCACCTACTCAGATGTTCCATATTGCTGTTGCAGAGGGAGGGGGACAGAGGCCTCCGCCATTGAGGGCTCAGCAGATGCCTGAGGTGTTGAAGAGCTGGGCTCATCCTCCAGGCCCACTTTCTCACTCTCTGCTGACTCTTTCGGTACCTGCATCTCCTGACTGATTGGGTCACTTTCCATGCATGAAGCGGCTCCTCTTCTCATTTGGCTAAACCGTTCCTCATTCCTATATTTCTCTTTAAATGCTCCACTATTCTCCTTCAGAGAACTCACCAGTTCTTTTTGCTTCCGCACAGCTTGTTGTGTTTTGTCAAACCAGAAGATCTTCATACATCCAGTTCATTCTATGTATGACATGTACAGAACACTTGTGATCCTTTATTAGAGACGAGTCTGCGGATTGGCTGGAATATCCTCCAATCAGTGTTGGCTCGCACCTTGGGACTGTCGTTGGCACCTGCGCTCTTCAATCAGAAGGTCCTGAAAAAAACAGAGGATTTCCGGTCACCCCGAATGAATGTCCCATAACTTCCAATGATGACCTTAAAGGGTATCTAAAGGAAAACATTTTTTTTTAGGTTTTGGTGGAACAGGGAAGGGTTGGACCCTCTGTCAGGATTTCATTGCTGACTGTGTCCCCTCTGGTGAGATTCACCCCCTACAGAGGACACAGGACAGGTTCAGAGGAAATATACAGAGGACATGGGACAGATAACACAGGAAGTATACAGGGGTCACAGGACAGATAGCACAGGAAGTATACAGGGGACACCGGACAGATAACACAGGAAGTATACAGGAGACACAGGACAGATAACACAGGAAGTGTACAGAGTAGGGTGACCACATTTCCAAACTGCCATTCAGGGACAATTTTGGCTTTGCTTTGCACAGGAAGTGCAGGAAGTGTACAGAGGACATGGGACAGATAATACAGGAAGTGTTCAGAGGACATGGAACAGATAACACAGGAAATATACAGAGGATATGGGACAAATAACACAGGAAATATACAGGAGACACAGGACAGATAACACAGGGAGTATACAGGGGACACAGGACAGATAACACAGGAAGTGTACAGAGGACATGGGACAGATATTACAGGAAGTGTACAGAGTAGGGTGACCACATTTCCAAACTGCCATTCAGGGACAATTTTGGCAAGGACCGGGGGTGGGGGGGGGGCTTTGTGTTGAATGCAGTCTCCAGGTTGACAGGATTTCGGCGGCAAGTGATTTGTCGGGGGAATGGCTGCTTTTAGCACTTATATCATCCCAACACCATGCTTGAAATGTATTTTTATTAATACGTATAGATCCCCCTCCCTCGGTACGGACCCCCTCCTCCACTAAGTATGGACACCCCTCCCTCAGTACAGGCCCCCCTCTCCATTAAGTACAGACCCCCCCCACAGTACTGACCCACCTCCCCTTCCACTTGTGCTATTAGAGAGGTGGAGGTCAGAAATGTGCTGGGGGGGCACTTTTTACCTTTTTCATGATCACTGTCCCTGTCCCCCTCCTCAGTCCATCTATATACATATAATAATATAAGCTTAACAACAGACCTCAGATCAGAGAACAGCAAAGGAGGGGACTGGAGAACAGCAAGGGGAGGGGGGGGGCGGAGAACAGCACAGGGGGGTCTGGAGAACAGCAGGGGTGGGGGACTGAAGAAAAGCACAGGTGGGACCAGAGGACAGCAGGGGGTTGGAGGGGGGGGTTGGGAGAGAGCAGAGAAGTTGCTGGGGAAGATAAGAGGGGCCAGGAGAGCGTTGAGGGACCTGTGGGCAGCAGAAGTAAACTATATAGGAGGGGCGGCATATATAGGAACTGATGCCCTCCATGTTCTTCTTGCAGCCACTGAATGCCCGTTTTTCCTCCTTTACCACCTGCAGGCATTCAGTGGCTGCAAGAAGAACATGGAGGGCATCAGTTCTTCTACATGTCACCCCTCCTATACAGGTTTAGAGGGAAGCTGCATGGGCCCCCTGGAGTATGAGGCTGGGTTGCAATGGCGACCCCTGTAGTTACACCACTGCAGTGGAGAAAAAAAAAATTCTGGCAGGTTGAAGGAGCAAAGAATGGAATGCTGGCAAGATTCTGAGGCTGTGATAGTTGCAGATGAGAGATGGGCCACTGCTCAGAGGATTGCTTAGCATACAGAGGACTAGTAGGTGAAAAAGTGGCAGAACATGAAAGGCTGAGGATAAGACCCCTTTCACAATGCGGACGCCCGGGCGTCTGCGGTAAAGCAGCGCTATTTTTAGCACCGCTTTACCGTAGTTTTAGCGGCACTATTCGGCCACTAGCGGGGCTGTTTTAACCCCCGCCTGTGACCGAAAAGGGGTTAGATCCACCTGCAAAACACCGCCAGTGCAGCATTTTGCTGGCAGTATCGCAGCGCTGCCCCATTGATTTCAATGGGGAGCAGTGGTGGTGAAGCGTTGAGTTCACCGCTCCTTCACCACTCCAAAGAAGCTGCTGGCAGGACTTTTTCTGACGCCCTGCCAGCGCACCGCTCCAGTGTGAAAGCTCTCGGGCAGCAGCTGTTTTGGGGCATTTTGCAGGCGCTATTTTTAACGCTATAGCGCTTGCAAAAAGCTCCAGTGTGAAAGGGGTCTGAAGGGGGAGGGGGGGGGGGCTGCTGCAGGTGTAGTGAGAGCCACACAAGTAGTGGGAGAGAAGAGACAGTGAGCAGCTGGACAGAAGGGCCTGGTGTCAGGAGTTATTATGTGTGCAGTGATGAGGGAAACATCTTCAGCTCTGAGGGGTTCATGCTGGGACCTGTAGTTCTTCACTTTTGGGGGGGGTCATTTCCCCCCAAAAGTGAAGGATTTCAAGTCCCAGCATGAACCCTGCCCCGATATCTAAGGATGTGTCCTTCTTCCATCCAGGGTGTAATGTCATCTGTCAGTGTCCTCTCCTGCCGACCCTTATCTGCCAATCCTTATCTGCCTGCTGTCCTCTCTGCACAGTGCACTGAGAGGGGGTCATTTACTATAACTCCAGGAAGTACTGGGCACTATGGCAAATAATAGAGCCAATTTTAGCCAAATGGGAACAAAACGGCGAATTTGCGCATGAAAATCAGCGATATAAGTGGAGAACAAACGTTTGAAAGTTCTAAATTGCCGCTAATTAGCGCTTCCGCGTATATACAAATGCCAATTCTTATCAAGTTGTTATATAGCAGTGTACTGTAGCCATGATCCATGTATGTGAAAGAAACATTTTTATGTGAGATGTGCTCTACCTCGTGTGCATCTATTGATGTATGTTGCAATTAGTATTCCTATTTCTTTCCTTCTTTTGCTAACTAATGCAGTTATGAATGATTATTACATAGTAATGTCTGCTATTCTGTAAAGTTACATGTATTAAACATTTAGGTTACCTATTTGTTGTATGTTGTTTTTTATTTTTTTATTTAGGTGACTATAAAGCGGTAATTATTTATATTCATTCTTTAATCATACTACACTATTATGTAGGTCTCATACTTAGCACAATGGCTTAGTAGTCTGCTCAGATGTCTCCACAGCACTCACGGTACAAGTTCAAATACCAGCCAACCTACCATCCCCCAGCTGTGTTTATTTTTTCAGTGCACAAGCGAATTAAAATGAACAAACAAAAAAATGTAATCTGCCCATTAGTTAGTGTGTGGTGTTTCACACCATAATAGTATTGAATACTTACATATCATTGCATGCATTTGAAGAGTTAATATAATCAGCCAAATTTAAAGTGCATTGGCTAATTGGCATTCACCTATTTTCAGCATATGCTACTTTGGCTAATTGGCTAATAGTCATTTGCTTTTTTTTTTCACCAATTCAATCTTTTAGTATTTCTCTGTGGGATTTGAACCCATGAGTTCTTCAAGGTAGAAGTGCTGACTGCTAGCCTATTGGGTGTAGCACAGTCATAAATAGAAAATACATTCACTAGTGTTTGATGTTTCTTCTCCCCAAGCTATCTCTCCTGCTGCCACCATCTTCCCCCGCTGATGTGTTCTTCAGCGCAGCCGGTTACCCACTAATAAAAAAAAAAGCCGCTCTTCTTGTGGCGCTCTTCTGTGGCCATCCGATAATGTCACCCGGAGAGTCCGCTCCATGGCTATGTAAGAGACGCCACACAGCGGGTGACAACACAGCAGAGGAAGACCACCATGGAAAAAGAGCAGCTTTTTTTTTATTAGCGGGTAACCAGCGGTGCGGAAGAAGACAGCAGATGGAGAACATGGCAGCGGCAGGAGAGACAGCTCTGGGAGAATACAGCTCGGGGAGAAGATGGAGGAGGGAGAGACAGCGTCTGCAGAAGATGGCCAAGGGAAGAAGACAGCTCGGAGCTATTTTACAATAAAGGACTTGTCAAAAACCGGCTATTGATTTTTTTTACATTTCACTGCTTTTTTTGGTGAATGGGTAGGGGTAAAATGTACCCTATACCTATTCACATAGGGGGCAGGATCTGGGAGCCGACTTTTTAAAGGGGGCTTCCAGATTCTGATAAACCCCCTGCCTGCAGACCGACAACCACCGACCAGGGTTGTTGGGAAGAGGCCCTTGTGCCCATCAACATGGGGAAAAGGTGCTTTGGGGCATGTGGCCTGGTAAGGTTCAGAAGGGGAGGGTGCTCACTCGTCCCCCCCCTATCCTGACCTCCAGGCTGCATGCTCGGATAAGGGTCTGGTATGGATTTTGGGGGGCCCCACATCAAATTTATTTTACAATTTGGTGTGGGGTTCCCCTTAAAGTCCATACCGAAGGGCCTGGTATGTACTGGGGGGACCCTACGACATTTTTTTTCCTTGAATTTTGGAATTCCATACCATAATATTATTGAATAAGTACATACCATTGCATGCATTTGAAGAGTTAAAATATGGAATAAAGCAAGCTGATGTGCTTTGGCTAATTATGCTTCTGAGTACAATGCAGACTTCTAGGAGGTAATGCTGTCAGTGGGATTTGAATTCATGGCTTGAACTTTTGGGGGCAGCAGGGTATACCGCTATGCTACAGAGCTGAGCACTTACCTACAGAGAAAATACATTTACTAATGTTTGATTCAATACAATAATGTTTTGCATTTCAGGCATTAATATTATAGTAACAACCATGCTCATGCCGATGTGCCGATGTGGCATTGTCTAATAGGCGTTCGCCTCTTTTCAGCATACGCTGCTGAGTACAATGCAAGCTTTCAGTAGGTGATACCATCTGTGTGATTTTCAGCCATTTGAGCACAATTATATTGAGAACATATGTTTACTAGTGTTTGATGGTGGGACTACTTTATATTCTAGGTATAAAATAGTACTCAGCACAGTGACTTAGGCACCTTTCACACTTGTGCGACCTGAAAGTTGCGAGATTTTAATGCGACTTTAAGCAATGCCTGTGTAATCTTGAGGTCTATGGACGCAGGAGTCGCAGGGAAAGACACGCAACTTTCCCACAATTTTGCATCAGCAATTTTGCCGCAATTCCAGGGAATGCCTGTGTAAACTTGAGGTCTATGGACCTCAACTCGCATCAAAGTCAGACCAAAGTAGTACAGGGACTACGTTGAAGTCAGTGTTACTTGAAGTCGCACAGATATGAATGGTACACATTGAAAATCATGGGGTATGACTTGTCATACGACTCTGATGTCCAAAGTTGCACAAGTGTGACTCAGCCTGACTTTGTCAGCGATTTCAGAGACATCAGTGCACTTTCCTGCACAAATGTCTAGTGAAATCACATAGGTCCCAACTGTTCTCCTTTAAGAAGGTGTCCTATGCCTACCTACTTTTGCTAATAGGTGTCCCTTATACCCATCTCAAAAAGTTGGGAGGTAAGAAATCGTCCCCTGAAGTCGCCCAAAGTAGTGCAGGAACTACTTTTGGGAATTGTTGTGGCGTCGCACCAATTTGGACAGTTCCATTGCCATCAATAGGCGCCGATTTGGCCTACAATTTGACATGTCAATTCAGACCTATGTGAACATGGGTGAAGTTGCATAGATATTAGAGCTGCACGGTTCTGGCCAAAATGAGAATCACAATTTTTTTGCTTAGAATAAAAAGATCACGATTCTCGTGACATAAAATCTTTCACATTATCCCACAAGAAATTGGGCTAACTTTTCTTTTTTTTTTTTAAATCATTAAAGTAATTTTTTCCAAAAAAAATTGCATTTGAAAGGCGCAAATACAGTGTGACATAAAATATTGTAACAACCACCATTTTATTCTCTAGGGTCTCTACTAAAAATATATATATATAATGTTGGGGGGTTTTAAGTAATTTTCTAGCAAAAAAAAAAATGATTTTAACCTGAAACCAACAAATGTCAGAAAAATGTTTAGTGTTTAAGTGGTTAAACTTTCCTCACCTACACAGAATTCTATTTAATTGACAAATTGTTACAAGGTTTCTAGTCAAGTTCACTAATAAAGAATGTTCTAATTCTTGGCAGACTTCCTGTTTTTTCGGCTGTGGCTTGAGAAGAGCAGAGAGAGTTCTTTGCAATAGCAAGAATCGTGAAACGCTTTTTTCAAGATCGTAAAGGGGAAAAAAATTACGATGACGATTAATCGTGCAGCTCCAATAAATATTAATGGAAATCAAGGGGGACAACTTTTCATGTGACTCTGAGGTCCAAAGCTCCATGAAAAGTCACCCAAGTGTGAAAGTAACCTAATGCGATTAATTGATAACACCTTTGAATAAGGCCCCATTTGCACAGCTTTGTCATGACTTGAAGCAATGTCTGTGTAATCTTGTGGTGTATGGACCTCAAATTGCATCAGTCAAACCAAGGTAGTGCAGGGACGAATTTGCTACACTTTCAGGATGCACAAGTGACAATAGGGCCAAATTCAAAGGTGTTATCCTTGAATCTCATTCACACTGCTGCGACCTGAAAGTCACACTATTTTGCTGCCACTTTGCTGCTGCAACTTGGCCCCAACTTCTGGGAATGCCTGTGTAATATTGTACCCGATATACCTCAAGTCACACCAAAGTAGTACAGGGACTACTTTGAAGTTGGTGCGACTTAAAGTAGCACAGATATGAATGGTTGTCATTGAGAATCATGGGGTACAACTTGCCATGCAACTCAGAGGTCCAAATTTGCTGGAAAATTCGCCCAGCTGTGAAACAAGTCATATATATTTTAATAAAAGGATCTCTCATTTATACTTGCATAGTCCTTACTGATTTACATCAGCAGAACAAATGCAGGAAGTGATGTGTGCACATGGGACGGAAGCAAATGTGTGGTGATGCCAAACAAATCAATGAACCCCACCCACACCAAATCTAACTATGACATCCACCCCTACATTGATTAAGTACAAGTACAGATCCTACACTTACCCGGCCAATAAGCAGCACCTCCTCTCTGCTAAAGAGACCTCGCCATGTCCACCTAGATTGAGATCCTGACCAGCACAAGAACTTCCGGGTGCATACAATGACTAATTTCCAGGTCAGAAGGTGAAACCATACTTTTGATTGCAGCTGCGAATATTTGATCTCAACCATGATTAGTATTTTTTTATTTTAAGATATGCAAATCTGTATTTCTACATATATTTGAAGGTAAACTTAAGGGAGTTTGCTAAGAAATGATGTCCCTGGGTTAGCAGCAGGTGAATTACAAAGGCAAAAGGCCCAGTTTGAGCCCTGGTTCACACTGACAGCAGGAGGAAAGCGTTCAGCTGAACTCCCACAATTTCATTCCTGCATGTCAGTCCCGACTGTGGGGGCAACATCAGAGACATCGTTGCAGGTTTCTGCACCAATATCAATACAAATCGCACTAATTAGAACAGTGCAATTGCCACAGATTTGACATGTCAAATCACACCAATGTGAACCAGAGCTGACACATTCAAACACTGCCTATCCACCAGCTGAATTCATTACCTGCAATTCTCCACAGCTGTTAATGATAAAGGTGGAATCTTTATATATAACTTGCAGTTGTGCAGAAGCCTAGGTTTACATTGGAGCGATTGGTCATGCGATTTGAGAGATCAAATCACGTGACTAATGGCACTGGCACTGTTCCAATTGATGCAACATTTTTTTGTGGCACCGCATCAATTTGCTAAAGTAGTTCCTGCACTATTTTTGCCGATTTCAGGTGCGACTTCAATAGACATTTGTGTATGAAGCCACCTGAAATCACGCTGACCTTGCTACTTCGAAATCATGCTACTTCAAGTGAAGTAGCACAATTTCAAAGTAGCATGTGAACCAGGGCAAAGAGATTAGTTTTTTGGTGCACAAATACATATTGAAATAAAATATAAAAGAGATATTGCACTTTCCCAAAACCACCACCCACAAAAACTAAAGAAAGAAATGTAGAAGGAAAAAAAAAAAACCCCCACACACAACAAGAGCTCAATGTACTTTTATTTTACCAGCAGAAAAAAAATAAATTTAAATTTACTAGCTTCAAAAAAATTTGGACAGGATATATGGTACTACATTTAGCAACAGCATTTTAAGGGCCCTGCTCATAGGAGCTTACAATCTAAAATTAGACAAAACCTTAGAGTGGACACAGCTTTAATTTCAGTGTATAACGGGCAACACATCACATTATCTGAAAGATTATAGAAACATACTTAACAGTCATTCTTACAAAGCATTCCAACATAATATTGCAAAAGACTTATTCAAAACACCCACCACCAGCCCACAATCCACATATACATACATTGGTGACCATGTTCTACTGGAAGCTGCATTTCGGTGTACACAATTAAACGAGATCAAAAATGGTAGGTCAGCAGATGCTTCCAAACGATGTTTGCACGATTAGACAGGAACAATACACACACAACATTGACAGCATGGCCACATAAACCCACTTTTGATTGAAAAAATGCACAAGAATTTCATCAAATCTCCCAATATCATTCCTTCTCCATCACAACAAAAAACCTGACCTTCTCAGGCCAAACGAACCCCCCTACTGCAGGCCTTTATATAAGAGAGGTTGTATTGTTAGCACACTGACACACCCAATAGAAGTACACGCCCACCAGTATCTTTCAATCTGTCTCTTCATGTATGTCTAAAGTGATTGCACCTGATGAGCAGGAACACATAATAGTATTCGCAACTGTGTTAGCCTTGGCTATGTGCATCAAATCTCCAACTACAGGACAAAGATCAAAGTCCATTTGCATCCACATAAACAAAGCAAAAGTTTTCTAAGCATATGTACCTGTGCAGTGTAAACCCTAAAATTTGAAATGTCCAAGTCCCTGGGCATGATTAGTGCTAATAAACATTAACATCAGTCCCTGGCTGCAATGAGCTTCCAATATAAAGTCCAAAATTAACTTCTTACATTAGAACCTATTTCGACAGGAGACAAATAAGATGCCAGCATGTCTTTAGATTGTGGTGAGAAACCCACACAGGGAGAACATATAAACTTCAACACAAGCATTAGCATGTTGGTGGAAGTGAACCAACATCCCAGGTGCTGCTAGACAGAACTGCTACCTACTTAGCCACCAGGGCAGACCCACACATGTTCTCTGCATCTCTGTGGTGTGAACTAGCCCTAAGTCCATAGCCATGCTCAGTGTCACAAGCAATATACAGTATATTGGCGTAAGTATTGGGATGCCTGCCTTTAAACACACATGAACTGTAATGGCATCCCAGTATTAGTATTGGGTTCAAAACTCATTTGGCCCACCCTTTGCAGCTATAACAGCTTCAACTCTTCTTGTCCACAAGGTTTAGGAGTGTGTCTATGGGAATGTTTGACCATTCTTCCAAGTGCATTTGTGAGGTCAGGCACTGAAGTTGGACAAGAAGGCCTGACCTACAGTCTCCTCTCTAATTTATCCCCAAGGTGTTCTGTTGTGTTGACGTCAGGACTCTGTGCAGGCCAGTCAAGTTCCTCCACCCCAAAATCACTCATCCATGTCTTTATGGACCTTGCTTTGTGCACTGGTCCAAATGATTTGGTGGAGGGGGATTATGGTGCGGGGTTGTTTTTCAGGGGTTGGGCTTGGCCTCTTAGTTTCAGATAAGGGAACTCTTAAGGCGTCAGCATACCAAGACAATTTGGACAATTTCATGCTCCCAACTTTGTGGGGACAGTTTGGGGAAAGCCCCTTCCTGTTCCAACATGACTGCACACCAGTACACAAAGCAAGGTCCATAAAGACATGGATGAGCAAGTTTGGGGTGGAGAAACTTGACTGGCCTGCACAGAGTCCTGGCCTCAACCCGATAGAACCCCCTTTGACTGAATTAGAGTAGAGACTGCAAGCCAGGCCTTCTCATCCAACATCAGTGCCTGGCCTCACAAATGCACTTCTGGAAGAATGATCAAACATTCCCATAGGCAGACTAAACCTTGTGGACAGCCTTCCCAGAAGCTGTTCTAGCTGCAAAGGGTGGGCCAAATCAAATTTTAACCCTACGGACTAAGACTGGGCTGCCATTAAAGTTCATGTGTGTGTAAAGGCAGGCGTCCCAATACTTTTGGCTATATAGTGTATCTGGAAAAGACTTACAATGGTGGTGGAACCCTCCTACACATAACTACTACAATTAGACATAGTTATAGGACCTGGGAAATGAGACAACTTCTCTACATGAAGTAACATGGTTGGGATTTGAACCCAGACCCTCAGAGATACTAAGCAGAAGTTCTAACCTCTAAGCCACAGAGCTGCCACGTGTGAGACCCTCCTACACATAACTACACATAACTACACATAAATACACATAAAAACACATAAAAACACATAAATACTGCATTTCTATGGACATACAGGTGATGGAATTACATTACTCAAGAGTTATTCTTCTTGATTTATTCTGTGATATTTGGTGTTTTTTTGTGGGTGAGAGTAGAATATTACCCTCAAATTTTTGGGAGTTACATTTTGATTTCTGATGTTTGTACACATATCACATTTTTGGGCTCAAATTATGAATATTTGCAAATAATACAAAGCACAAAAAATTGTGATTCATTTTAAATTTTCATCAGTAATGGTATTGTTTGTGGATTTTAAAGACAACTGTGTGAGTTTGGGGTAAAGATGGTTGTGAGATGAAGAAAAACAAGTGAAAGTGACAGAGAAAAATATATTTTACCAAAACATCAAAACATTCCACATTGTAGCATTATTAAAATCAAAATATTTTAAGTAGAAGCAACAATGTTGCAAAGGAAAATGTATTTCACAGAAAGATACATTTCATCTCAACATTAAAAGGGTTTTTTTGTGAAAGTTAGAATTGTTCCATTAGAATCAGTGACTGAAACTTCATTTGGACTAAATTAGAGCAGATTTTAACTCCCAAAAAATGCTCTCTAATTAGCTCTCATTTTGGTATTTACTATACCTCCAGGTAAAAAAGACACTTGAGTTAAAATGAGAGTTATTTTCAGGTCTGAGCATGCTCAGTTGTGTTGGCACCTAGTTGTCCAAAACGGGGAATTTTTCACTTTTCAGACTTTTAAAGATATTTCAGTGTAGAAATCACTTTTTCACACAGTTTAAAAGCAGATAATCTTTAAATAATATACCGCATATTTCAGTACCATTTAGGCAATTATATCATGCTCTAAAAATTATTTCCATGTGCAATTCTCTAGGTTTTAGCAGAGTAAGGGTTTGGGCTCTATTTAGTTTCAGGGAGCTATAGTAAATTCGATTTTGGGAGAATTTTCTCACCAGCGCTATAGTGAATACCGTTTTAGCGCGAATTACCGCTATTAGCGCTAATTCGCGCTAAATTGCCGCGAATTAGCGCTAAATTGCCGCGAATTAGCGCCATAGCGCTATAGTAAATGACCCCCAGAGGCTTACTAGCTCCAGGCTGACACACACTCCTTTCTGTGAAGTGCTGACAGTTCAGCACAGAACTCAGGCTGCTGGGGGAGAGCTGACAGGATTTTAACCCTGATGGATCTGTCATGTTGGTGAGTGTTTAGAAGTTTACTTGCCTTTCTACCATCTCTCCTTCGTGTGTGCCCTGCAGTCTTATAGGACGTACACATGGTCGGACTTTGTTCGGACATTCCGACAACAAAATCCTAGGATTTTTTCCGACGGATGTTGGCTCAAACTTGTTTTGTCTACACACGGTCGCACAAAGTTGTCGGAATTTCCGATCGCCAACCACGCGGTCACGTACACCACGTACGACGAGACTAGAAAAGGCCGGTTCAGAACCAAGCGCGGCAGCCTTTGGGCTCCTTTTGCTAATCTCGTGTTAGTAAAAGTTTGGTGAGAGATGATTCGCGCTTTTTCAGACTCGTGGCTTTCAGATCGTTTTCTGCTGTTCAGTTTGTGCTTGTGGGTTTGTATCTGCTCTTCAGTGTGTGCATGCAAGTTCCGTGTGACTTTAAGTAGTCATTGTATTCTTGTTCGTTCGTTACTGTTTTTCAGGTCACTCTTCACAGGCCTTGCTGTTCTTCAGTGCGTTCTGTTACTTCGTTCTGAGCAGCCGACCGTTTTCTAGCTATGTTTCATATGCGTACTCCTCGTAGAGTTCGTGCTGTGCGGGGGCTTGGTGTTGGGGTCCTGACCTTGACACAAGTCCAGTCCATGAACAGGGTGGGGAGGAGTTCATGGACCAAGAATTGGTTGCTTCAGCGTGACCAGTTCTCTCATATGCCTTTGCTCCGTGAGATCCGTGAGAATAATCCTGATGATTTCAGGAACTTTCTCAGGATGACGGACCCCGTATTTCACCGTTTGTTGGCTTCGCTGACCCCCTATATCAGCAGGCAGGATACCTGCATGAGGAAAGCCATCACTCCGGAGCAGAGGCTGGTCGCTACCCTGCGGTATTTGGCGACAAGGAGAAGTCTGCAGGACTTGAAGTTCTCGACAGGTATCTCCCCCCAGGCTCTGGGGATCATTATCCCAGAGACCTGTTCTGCCATCATCCAGGTCCTGCAGAAGGAGTATATGAAGGTAAGATTTATCCTTTAATATCACATTTTATTGTACTTAATGTTTGCTAATATATTGTATTTCTTTCCTCATTCCCTAATTACCATGATTGGAATATGCTGTGAATGTCCCCTTTGTTCTCATGAATGCTGGATTTTTATGTAATTATTATTTTAGGTCCTTCATACATATTTGCCCTTCAATGACCTCCCCAGCATAGTCTCCTGGCCTATATTCACCTCATGTAGTCACTTAACAATGTATTTTATCAGCTCCATAGTAGTGCTTTACCCCAAACACCCCCTAAAATGTATGGAAATGTTATTTTTGATTTAAATTCTGGCAGAGTGCCAGAGGCTTTTTTTTGTTGGTGTCCCCAAATAATTTTTAGTAACCCTCCCTCCCCCAACTGCTAAGTCAGCTGATCCCAATTCTCTATCCTCAATCATCTATCTGCTGACTTTGCCAAACCCATACACACTATACCCACCTCTTTACTGGTCAGATTTATGGATGAATTGCCCAAAGCTTGTAGTACAAGGGCCTGCCTGTATACTTTCAAATGGTACTGTTTCACGTTTTTGTATCCTATTATTATCTTGATAGGTAATAGCAGAATTTCCAAATGTCCTCAAATGTGTACAATGTGTATTTATATCTTTGTATTATGACACTTCTTACCTGTCCAGTAGGCTGCCAATAGTGTAACTAAGGAGGGGCTGTTCCAAGTAATACCCATTATTTAGGCATTCATCTCTCAATTAAGTGAAGAGGGTTACCTGGCCAAGAGCTCCCCCCCCCTATAATGTTAGAAATGGCCCATGAGAGGGGGGGGGGATATGATAGGTGTACCTTATACTTTGGCCTTGTTAAATTCCCCTTACTAAATGCTATCTGGAGGTTGCCCCATAATGTTTGTGTCTAATCTGCTTGCCATGTTTCTGTGAAAAAATAGTAATGTTTATTGTTTTTTCCTCAACAGTTTCCTTCCACGCCACAGGAATGGCAGACTGTGGCCTCCCACTTTGCCCAACGGTGGGACTTTCCTAACTGCGGAGGGGCAATTGATGGGAAACACGTCCACATCGTCCCACCACCCAACTCGGGGTCATACTATTATAATTACAAGGGGTTCAATAGTATAGTGATGTTGGCGGTGGTGTCTGCTAATTACGACTTCCTGTATGTGGACATGGGGAAGAATGGCCGGATGTTCGATGGTGGAGTCATCGCCCAGACGGAGTTTTACAGGCGTCTCCAGAATGGCAGCTTGGACTTGCCAGCTCCAGAGGACAATGTTGAAGGACTCCCATTTGTGTTCGTTGCTGATGAAGCGTTTGCTCTGGGGGACCACCTGATGCGGCCATTCCCGATGAGGACCCTCACCCCGGAACAGAGGGTCTTTAATTACCGGCTGGCCAGAGCCCGAAGAGTGGTGGAGAACACATTTGGAATCCTGGCCAGCCGGTTCCGCCTATTTATGACACCAATCCATATGGCGGAGTATAAACTGAACCATATTATACTTGCCTGCTGTGTTCTCCATAATTTTTTAAGGAAACATTCGGCCAACTATGCTGGCTCAGTTGGGCCTGAGGTCGGAATGATACATCAAACCACACTGACGGCGCTTGAAAGTGGCCGTCCTGGCTTGCCCTTCCTGAGTGCCCGTGATGTCCGGTTACGCTACCTGGAGTTCTTTGCGGGTAGGGGGGCTATCAATATGCCAGCAAATCTGTAAAGCCTTTTTATAACAAAAAAAAAAGAAATTCTTTGTGGACATTTACTGCTTGTGTTTGTTTTAGCTGACCCTGACAGAAATGTTTTGAGTGCAGAAAATGGCGTGATTGTGTAACCTTATACAAAGCACTGTTGGGTGTTATTTAATAAATGCAAAAAAACATTTCACTATAAGTGCACTTGCAACTGCACTGAACCCGCACTTGTAGTGCAAAGTGGATTTGCCCTTAGGAAATAACCCCCATTTTCTCAGAAAACAACAATTACATCACCCCAAAAGTGTTGTAGCATTGAGACAATAATCCACACATTCTTGATGAACAATCTTTTTAATACCTGCACAATCACATGTGCATTTACCAAAGGTTTTTCAAACAAACCAACATATTTGTTGTATAACAATTTTTGTGGTGGCATTATCAAAACTCAAAATGTCCATTTTAGATAAAACAGGCATGTGTAAAACCAACAAGAAAAGACACAAATCTTGAACTTACAAACGTCACATTTGGTCGAATTTGAAGGCAATATCACACATGAGTATTTAGGAACTGTGTTTGATATTGCGTTCAGATGGGATGAAGTCACCCCAGGAAAAGCCAAATTTGGAAGATGCACACCAATTTACCAATGTCAACATGTGCTAGCTGCCATCACGGGGGATAGAGGGATGTGTTTTGGGGGAGCAAGCCCTTCCTCTCAGCTACTTTATTATTGAGGAAGGGGTTGCACCCCCAAAACGCGTCCATTGATCTCCCGTGATGGCAGATAGCACATGTTGGCACACTGTGTGCACCCTCCAAATTTGGCTTTGGGAAAAATCACAAAAACATTTAGCACATTGTAGCACACAAAAGAAGAAAGTGATTTGGAGGGGCTTTAAACTCGCCCCAAAACATCAATGATGTTTTTATTTTTTGGAATAACATCATTGATGTTTTGCTTGATGATTTCCAATTGTAAATTACACCCCATGATCTCCCCGATCAGGATCTGGGCACTTTCGGATGTGAAAGGATCTGGATCCACACCCTCACGATCACCTAAAAAGAGAGGAACCCCAAATTAAATTAGTTTTCAAAAAAATGCCACCATCCATCTCTTATCTGAGCCTGTGGTCGCAGACACTCACCTGTTGTGGTGACTAGTTCCACCACGTCTTCTTCCTCCTGCTCAGATTGTGTTGGGGGGATTTCCCCTTCTTCCAGAGGGGGGGCTCTGGTCTCCTCGGATGAGGGGTGTCCTCCGAGTCTTTTATCCCCTATGTAAAACAAAAATGGTATATTTAGCACACAGATATTTGATGGCAGAACTATAAAGATGAAACATTGCTTGGAAGTGGGGTACAATTGTCAATTTTAGCAGAGTTCCAAGATGTAGCTTTTTTAGTGTCCTTTGTCAACATGCAATACTTTACCTGTTTTGTACAAGCTTCACAGATGTAGACCCTCCTATAGTATACACTGGAGCACCTGTGTGGCCCCCTAATAAAAATGGTGTTCTTGTGTCCCACACTAGTGCCCCAGTGTCCAGATGTGAAAACAGCTGCTCAGTGTCCTCTCCTTACACAGAATCTAGTTTGCATTTCATTCTAGTAACAAAGCCATCTACACAACCCAATTCTTTGAAGACAAGTATAGGGCGTCAAAATGGTGGCCAAATGCATATGGTCTAAACAATGGTATTTTATAGTTGGAACGAAAAATGTTTGATCCGAACGAATAATGTGCCCTTGAACATGAAAGTTGCCATTTTAAACTGTACAACAGTTCCTAAAAGCACATGGAGCAGCATGAACGTAATAAACATAAAGAATAGGAACACAGGACAACTACTTACTTTTTTGCAGCATTCTCCGGATCTTTCTGTACTGCTCATGTTCTCGTAATTTGAGGTCCGACCACCGTTTCCTGAGCTGATCTTTCGATCGTCGTACCCCGAAATTCCGGTGCAGACTCCTGACCACTTTCGCCATGATCTTGGCCTTTCGGACATTGGGGTTGGGGTAAGGCCCATACTTTCCATCATAGTCGGCCCTCTTCAGGATGTCCACCATCTCCAACATCTCCCCAAAGGATATATTTGAGACCTTAAATCTCCTTCTGGATCAGGACGTGTCCAGATCCAGCCCCTCCTCCTCCTCCTCGTTGCTACAATTAGCACGCACCTGCTGTCTATCCGCCATGTGCTCTTCCCCCACTGCGCTGAATGAAAAGGGGCAGGGAATAGACTAGAAAGAACGTCAGGGGCGGGCGGAGTTATACGCATGCGCAGTGTGTATAAAGCATAACACACGTGCGTATTACGTACTATCTGTGAGCGGAGGAAGGAGCATCGGAGACGCCGATCGTGATAACGAAGGTAAGATCTAAACTTGCGCCTATACTGCTTCGAAATGGAAGCCTATATTGTAACAAGATTTGGGGAGTTTAGCCTGACATTAGGGTTTGTCTTGTGTTGTGCCTTGCAGAGAAAATGGATGGGATCAACGACCACAATTTCCTGCCCCTGTTCATTGACAAATACACGGAACTGCCCTGTCTGTGGCAAGTGAGACACCCCCACTATAATCACAAACAAAAGAGGCAGGCAGCGCTGGAGAAACTGCTGGAGTTGGTGAAGCCGGTGGTCCCCACAGCAACCATCCCTTATTTAAAAGCCAAAATTGGTGGCCTGAGGAGCACTTATCTTAGGGAGCGCAAGAAAGTCACAGATTCCCAGAGATCAGGAGCTGCAGCAGATGACGTTTATGTCCCCAGGCTGTGGTACTATGAGAGACTGCGATTTCTGTCAGACCACACTGAAGTCAGGGAATCCCTCTCTACTCTTCCTTCCACGCTTCCTTCCACCCCAGCTGAGGCTTCCGATGTCCAAGCTGGGCCTTCCAGCCAGGAAGAAGTGGAGGAGCCCAGCTGGAGTCAGGTATAGCATTGTTCAACATTTTTCTGGTCAATAAAGAAATGATGTTTACTAGATTTTATTATTGATCACTGATTGTTGCTTGAAAGTGTTTTACATATCAATAGACAGTAGTGGGCACCCAAAATTGGGACAAGAATGAAAACTGCTGGGCTCAGAAGGATAGTCTGTTATATTTGTTAACATTCAATTTGCAGCAGTCAGGAGGTGAAAATTGTGTGTGATTGATGAAGAAAATACTAAAACTATGTCCCTTTTTCATACACAGGAAGACCTCAGCCAGGAGGAGGTTGTGGAATGTGGCAGTCAGGAGGAGGCGGGGATTAGTTGCAGCCAGGAGGAGGTGGGGCTAAGTGTCAACCAGGAGAAGCCAGGGACCAGTCGCAGCCTGACTGAGTCTCAGGTCCCTCCCCTCCGCCTGCCATATAAATGAGCCAGGAAGGCCACTCCGAGTCCCGTGCAGGATTCAGCATTCAGGCTGATCCAGGAGGCTTCGGCGTCAATTTGCAGCAGTCAGGAGGTGAAAATTGTGTGTGATTGATGAAGAAAATACTAAAACTATGTCCCTTTTTCATACACAGGAAGACCTCAGCCAGGAGGAGGTTGTGGAATGTGGCAGTCAGGAGGAGGCGGGGATTAGTTGCAGCCAGGAGGAGGCGGGGCTAAGTGTCAACCAGGAGAAGCCAGGGACCAGTCGCAGCCTGACTGAGTCTCAGGTCCCTCCCCTCCACCTGTCATATAAACAAGCCAGGAAGGCCACTCCGAGTCCCGTGCAGGATTCAGCGTTCAGGCTGATCCAGGAGGCTTCGGCGTCCCTACGAGCCTTACCAACTCCTGAAGAGATGTCATCTACTGCTTTCAGGATCTCTGGGACTTCTGGACCAGACTGCCCTCCCTTAGATAAGGACTCCTCAGGCAACCAATTTTGCGTAAAAATAGTTGATGTCTGCCCTGGGGGTCCAAGGCTTCACCCACTTCTGCAGTTTCTCCAGCGTTGCCTCCCTCTTTGTTTAGTTGTGAGCCCTTAATAAAATTTTTTTGGGGAAATTATACTCTCCTGTGTGTGTTTTCATCCAAAAAGGACAGTTTGTTGGTGACGATTCTGGTACATTTCTAACATAAAATGTGAAATTAACAAGAGACAACAACACCAAACAATCTCCTACAGATTAAATAGAACAACATATCAATGGTGTTGTGGGAACTTGTCACAAAAAACACACACAAACATTTTTGGGAGTACAAATCAAAATCCCCAAAAAAATAAAATAAATAAAAAAAAAATACAAACACAAAAAAAGAATCTACATTAAAGCCAAAAAATATATAAAAAATATACAAAAATATGTTGTCAGATGTGAGAAATCAAAATATATTGAGGGAATCACGATAAAAAGTAACGAAATAAGTTTGTGAGAAGTGTGTGTGAATATGAGCAGCAAAACTACTTTATTCTTGTCACATTATAAAGAAGAAGAGATTGCGCTGTATTAAACCATTTTTAACATTGCAGCGTGGCGAAAGTGCTGTATCCATTGCGAATGCTAAGTTTACCAGAACGAACTGTTCCGTCTTGGAACTTCTTCTGAGCATGCGTGGCACTTTGTGCATCGGAACAGGCCACACACGGTCGGAATTGACGCGATCGGATTTTGTTGTCGGAAAATTTTATCTCCTGCTCTCCAACTTTGTGTGTCGGAAAATCCGAGGGAAAATATCCGATGGAGCCCCCACACGGTCAGAGTTTCCGACAACACGCTCCGATCGGACATTTTCCATCGGAAAATCCAACCGTGTGTACGGGGCATTAGAAGCTTCTTCTGCATGCCGCTGCCTGGCTGGACTCGAGAACATGCAGAGAGGAGGTGGGTGGAGCTAAACAATAGGCGCGGAGGAGGAAGTTAAATCTCCTCCGCTGTGATTGGTCTCTGCCTCTCTCCTGCTCGTGACGTCACTGGTTGCTACACGCCAAGCGGGCGGCAGGTAGCAACCAGTTTGGGCACTGAGCCAGCAGCGGTGAGGAAGTAGGTAAAAAGGGTCTCTGCCAGCTAGGGGTCCACCACAGGCTGAGACAGTGAGGGACAGAGACAATGCAAAGGCTAATTTAGGGGGCATTAGATTGACCCAGGGCAATTCTGGGACACTGTATTGTCCCGGAATGAGGGTACCCGGGACCCGGGACAGACCTGCTAATTGCGGGATTGTCCTGGGCAGTCCGGGACATGTGGGCACCCTAGTACAGAGGACATGGGACAGATAACACAGGAAATATATAGAGGATATGGGACAGATAGTACAGGAAGTGTATAGAGGACAGATAACACAGGAAGTGTACAGAGGACAGATAACACAGGAAGTGTACAGAGGACATGGGACAGATAACACAGGAAGTGTACAGAGGACATGGGACAGATAACACAGGAAGTGTACAGAGGACATGGGACTTATAACACAGGGAATGTACAGAGGAGACAGGGCAGATTGTACATTTCCTGTATTATTTGTCCTGTGCCTCTGTACACTTCCTGTGTTATCTTTCCTCTGTAAACCTCCAGTATTGAGGGCAGATAACACAGGAAGTGTACAGAGGACTCAGGACAAATAACACAGGAAGTGTACAGAGGATACAGGACAAATAACACAGGAAGTGTACAGAGGACAGATAACACAGGAAGTGTACAGAGGACAGATAACACAGGACATGTACAGAGGACACAGGACAGATAACACAGGAAGTGTACAGAGGGCAGATAACACAGGAAGTGTACAGAGTACATGAGAAAGATAACACAGGGAGTGTACAGAAGACATGGGACAAATAACACAGGAAGTGTACAGAGGACACAGGACAGATAACACAGGAAGTGTACAGAGGACATGGGACAGATAACACAGGAAATGTACAGAGGACAGATAACACAGGAAGTGTACAGCAAGCACAGGACAGATAACACAGGAAGTGTACAGCAAGCACAGGACAGATAACACAGGAAGTGTACAGAGGACAAAGTTGAGATGCGTATTCAGTACCGATTATTCCCCAAATTGCAGTATTCTCTCCATCCTCACACACATTGCAGTGTTCTTAAGCCTCATACACACGATCGGACTTCCATCGGACTTTTCCGTGGATTTTTGTCCGAATGGGCGTTGGCCGTGAACTTGTTCTGCATACACATGGCAGAACATTTTCAGCCAACTTTCACCAAATCACATGGTTTTTAAGCTCTTTACTGACACCCTTTGGGCAACCTCTGCTATTGTTGGCTGATGTTTAGCATTGGTTCTGAGCATGCGTGTTTGTACTTTGGACTTTAGTCCGATGGACTTGTGTACACAAGATCTGATTATCCTCCATCGGACATTTGTTGTCGAAAAGTTTGAGAGTGTGCACAGCGAACATTTGTCCATTGAAAAACCAACAACAATTGTCCGATGGAGCATACAAACAGTCGGATTGTCTGATAAAACAGGTCCGTTGTTGTTGAAAAGTCTGATCATGTATATGGGCCTTTAAAATTTCTCCCACAAATTTCACTTCCATTTAGCCTCCTTATACTCAGCAGAAGCTGAATTTAGCTCTACTGCAGCTGACACCCTTTACTCCCAATTGAACCTACCCACACTATCTCAACCTAAAAGAGAACAACGTGAGGGCCCCATCATGGTAGAGGAAGTCTCTAATGCAATTAAGGCTTTAAAACTGAATAAAAGACCAGGGCCGGATGGTTGGCCATTTATTATAGAACCTTTACAGAGCTCCTCGCTCTCGTTCTAGCCAAGGCCTTCAATGTAATCCTTGATGGACACTCATTTAGCCCGGGTTCACACCTATGCGAATTAGATGCGGCTTACACCGCATCTAATTCGCAGGACATTTTAAAATACATTCATATGAATGCATCTGGTTCACAATTGTGCGTTGCATTCGCACTGCGCATTGCACAAAAAACTTGTGCGTTTTCTGGGCATCGCGGTGCGAATTACGAGCCCCTTATCTGCTATGGGAACGCATCTGCTTCGCAGATGCATTGCGTTCTGAACATGGATTTTCTACTTCACCTCACTACACCTCCCCCTCTCCCCCCCTCTCCCTCCCCCTCTCCCTGCTCACTGATCCTGAGCTAAAACGCAGTGATTCCTTTGAACAGGAGATTTTTATCTCCCCAGTGAAACCTGAGCTTCAATTCGCACCGCACATGTGTGAAACCGGGCTGAGTCAAGAAACTATAACAGCGATTATCTGCATGATCCCTAAACCCAATTCAGATGACACCTCCTGCGTGAACTATCGCCCAATCTCCCTTCTAAACCTTGATATCAAAATCCTAGCTAAAATCCTAGCCACTCATTTAAACAGAATCATTGGCGGTCTTATACATCGAGATCAGACGGGCTTTATACCCATACGCCAAGCTAGCGACAATGTGCGACGGGCGGTTCTCTTGGCATATGCAGCAAAACATGCCGTATTCCAGCCTGTTTTCTTCCCCTTGATATTAGGAAAGCCTTTGATCAGACATGTGCAGTTCGTTTCGTTCCAAATTCAAATTCGGATGAATTTTTGTTTTTGGGACATTCGGATGTATTTGAATTTCCGAATTACAATAGTACTAAATTTAAACAAATCCAAGATAACGAAAAAAAATTCAGGAGAAATTCAATTTTGAATTGATTCGAATAGTTTTCAAAATCAATTTTGAATAGTGTTCTACTTCAAATAGTTTAAAATTTGAATTCGAAAATTTTTCGAATTCAAATTGTTTTCAAATTCAAATAATTTTCCAATTCCCAAAGAGAATATAATAAAATAGAAAATAAAGGAATAGAATACAAAAAAATAATAGAATAAAAAAATATAATAGAAAATAAAAGAATAGAATATAATAGAGTATAACAGAACAACATAGAAAATAAAGAAATAGAATAGAAACAAATAGAATAGAATAAAAAAAGAATAGAATAAAATAGAAAGAATATAAATATCTTCTGAAAATCAAATTTCAAATAGAATAAATTTGAATTTGAATATATAAAAAAGAAAAAGAATAGAATAGAATACAAAAAAAGAATAGAATAGACTATATTAGAATAGAAAAGAATATAATTAAAAATAGAATAGAATAGAAAGAATATAACCATTTTTCAAATAGAATTAATTCAAATTTGAATAGAATAGAAAATAACAAAATAGAATAGAAAAAAACAACAGAATAGAATAGAATAGAATCATCTTCCGAAATTCGAATTTTGAATAGACTAAATTCAAATCTGAATAAAAAAAGAATAGAATAGAATAGAAAATAGACTATAAAATAAAGGAAAAGAATAGAAAAAATATAATAGAATAAAAAATAATATAACAGAAAATTAAAAGAATATAATATAATAGAGTATAACAGAACAAAATAGAAAATAAAAGTACAGAATAGAATAGAATAGAATAGAATAGAATAGAAACAAATAGAATAGAATAAAAAAAATAGAATATAACCATCTTCTGAAAATCAAATTTCAAATAGAATACATTTTAATTTGAATATATAAGAAAAGAAAAGAATAGAATAGAATAGAATAGACTATAATAGAAAAGAATAGAATGAAACAATAGAATAGAAAGAATATAACAATTTCCCAAAATTAAAATAGAATTAATTCGAATTTGAATAGAATAGAAAAAAATATATTAGAATAGAATATAAAATAACAAAATAGTATAGAAAAAAACATCAGAATAGAATAGAAAGAATATAATTATCTTCCGAAATTTGAATTTCAAATAGACTAAATTCAATTTTGATTAAAAAGGAATAGAATAGAATAGAAAATAGAATAGAATCGAAAATAAAATAGGATAGAAAAGAATAGAATAGTAGAATATATTACAGATGTTGGATGGTTTCTAGAGACAGATCAAAAATTCACATCCCTTTTAAGCATATAAAAAGAGGGATATGAGAGAGAAAATCTCTCTCGGAGAATAATGGGATTTTAGTAAAATTGTTTAGACTGTCAGGCTGAGGCAAGCACGACCACAAGTAATGTAAAATTTTATAAAGATTTATTACAAAGAAGTATCGTTAAAATAACAGTACAATAATCTCAAAGGTCGGATAGAAATTTGACCAAGAAAAATATTTAGTGCACACGATATGAAAAAGATGCTTAGAATGCAGAGAAGCCGACGCGTTTCACAAACTGCTTCTTCAGGGCGACTCAGCATGCATCTATAACATTATATAAATTGCAAAAAGTACCATTAGCAACCAATACAAAAACATCATTATAAACAGTATTTAATCACATAACATAATCTAATTACAAAGATGTATATGAGTGCCTACCAAATTTGTGGCATAAAATAGGATAGAAAAGAATAGAATAGTATAGAACAAATAGAAAAATAATAGAATTCCAAAAATAATAGAATAGAAAGAATATAACCATTTCCCAAAATTCAAATACAATCAATTTGATACTGAAAAAATAGAAAAGAATAGATTAGAATAGGAAGATGGTTATATTCTTTAGATTTTATTCTATTGTTTTTTTCTATACTATTTTATTCTGTTAGTTTCTATTCTATTCTAATCTATTCTTTTATATTCTATTGAAATTCAAATTGATTCTATTAGAATTTTGGGATATTGTTATATTATTTATATTCTTTTCTATTGTTTTGGAATCATATCCTTTCTATTATATTCTTTTCTATTGGAATTTCAGAAAATGGTTATATTCTTTCTATTTTATTCTATTCTTTTTTATTCTATTCTATTCATTTCTTTTCTATTATATTCCATTATATTATATTCTTTTATTTTTCTGCTATATTCTTTTCTATTCTATTCTATTTTTTTCTATTCTATGCCTTTTATTTTCTATTCTGTTTTATTCTCTTTGGAAAATCAAAAACTATTTGAATTGGAAAACTATTCAAATTTAAAAATTTTCAAATTTGAAAACTTTTCGAATTTGAAAACTGTTGTGGTTTGGAAGCTATTCGAATCGATTCGAATTTGAATTCCGAAAATTCTAATTGATTCGAATACAAATAAACTAAACAAATTCCGAAAACAAATTAAAGGGAATAAACAAATTTAACTACACAAATTTATGTAAATAACGAATCGAAACAACACAATTTTTTTGGCTCTGCACATGTCTACCTTTGATTCTGTTTCCTGGCCCTATCTGCGCTACACCCTCCAGGAATGGGGTTTTGGCCCCCACTTCATGCAATGGATAGCCGCATTATATGAGCATACATAAAATACGCAGGATACAAACCCAGTACTTTTAACCACTTAAGGACCGCCTCACGCCGATGTACGTCGGCAAGGCGGCACGGGCAGGCAAAATCACGTACAGGGTACGTGATTTGCCTCCCGCGGGTGGGGGGTCCGATCGGACCCCCCCCGCCGCCCGAGGCGGTCCCGTTCTGTCCCCCGGCGATCAGAGACGAGGGGGAGGCCATCCGTTCGTGGCCCCCCCCTCGCGATCGCCGCCGGCCAATGAGAACACTCCTTTGCTGCTGTATGCTAAACAGCAGCAAAGGAAGTGATGTCATCCTCCCTCGGGTCGGTATATTCCGTTCCGGCCCGAGGAGAGAAGACATCTATGTGAGTGCACCAACACACACACACAGTAGAACATGCCAGGCATACAAAACACCCCGATCCCCCCCCCGATCGCCCCCCGATCCCCCCCCAATCACACCCCCCCCCTGTCACAAACTGACACCAGCAGGTTTTTTTTTTTTTTTCTGATTACTGCTAGGTGTCAGTTTGTGACAGTTACAGTGTTGGGACAGTTACTGTTACCCCCCTGTAGGTCTAGGGTACCCCCCTAACCCCCCCTAATAAAGTTTTAACCCCTTGATCACCCCCTGTCACCAGTGTCGCTAAGCGATCATTTTTCTGATCGCTGTATTAGTGTCGCTGGTGACGCTAGTTAGTGAGGTAAATATTTAGGTTCGCCGTCAGCGTTTTATAGCGTCAGGGACCCCCATTAACTACCTAATAAATGTTTTAACCCCTTGATTGCCCCCTAGTTAACCCTTTCACCACTGATCACCGTATAACCGTTACGGTTGACGCTGGTTAGTTCGTTTATTTTTTATAGTGTCAGGGCACCCGCTGTTTATTACCGAATAAAGGTTTAGCCCCCCGATCGCCCGGCGGTGATATGCGTCGCCCCAGGCAGCGTCAGATTAGCGCCAGTACCGCTAACACCCACGCACGCAGCATGTGCCTCCCTTAGTGGTATAGTATCTGATCGCATCAATATCTGATCCGATCAGATCTATACTAGCGTCCCCAGCAGTTTAGGGTTCCCAAAAACGCAGTGTTAGCGGGATCAGCCCAGATACCTGCTAGCACCTGCGTTTTGCCCCTCCGCCCAGCCCACCCAAGTGCAGTATCGATCGATCACTGTCACTTACAAGGCACTAAACGCATAACTGCAGCGTTCGCAGAGTCAGGCCTGATCCCTGCGATCGCTAACAGTTTTTTTGGTAGCATTTTGGTGAACTGGCAAGCACCAGCCCCAGGCAGCGTCAGGTTAGCGCCAGTACCGCTAACACCCACGCACGCACCGTACACCTCCCTTAGTGGTATAGTATCTGATCGGATCAATATCTGATCAGATCAGATCTATACTAGCGTCACCAGCAGTTTAGGGTTCCCAAAAACGCAGTGTTAGCGGGATCAGCCCAGATACCTGCTAGCACCTGCGTTTTGCCCCTCCGCCCGGCCCAGCCCAGCCCACCCAAGTGCAGTATTGATCGATCACTGTCACTTACAAAACACTAAACGCATAACTGCAGCGTTCGCAGAGTCAGGCCTGATCCCTGCGATCGCTAACAGTTTTTTTGGTAGCATTTTGGGGAACTGGCAAGCACCAGCCCCAGGCAGCGTCAGGTTAGCGCCAGTACCGCTAACACCCACGCACGCAGCATACACCTCCCTTAGTGGTATAGTATCTGATCGCATCAATATCTGATCCGATCTGATCTATACTGGCGTCCCCAGCAGTTTAGGGTTCCCAAAAACGCAGTGTTAGCGGGATCAGCCCAGATACCTGCTAGCACCTGCGTTTTGCCCCTCCGCCCGGCCCAGCCCAGCCCACCCAAGTGCAGTATCGATCGATCACTGTCACTTACAAAACTCTAAACGCATAACTGCAGCGTTCGCAGAATCAGGCCTGATCCCTGCGATCGCTAACAGTTTTTTTGGTAGTGTTTTGGTGAACTGGCAAGCGCCAGCGGCGTAGTACACCCCGGTCGTAGTCAAACCAGCACTGCAGTAACACTTGGTGACGTGGCGAGTCCCATAAGTGCAGTTCAAGCTGGTGAGGTGGCAAGCACAAGTAGTGTCCCGCTGCCACCAAAAAGACAAACACAGGCCCGTCGTGCCCATAGTGCCCTTCCTGCTGCATTCGCCAATCCTAATTGGGAGCCCACCGCTTCTGCAGCGCCCGTACTTCCCCCATTCACATCCCCAACCAAATGCAGTCGGCTGCATGAGAGGCATTTTTATGTCCTCCCAAGTACCCCTACCCAACGAACCCCCCCAAAAAAGATGTCGTGTCTGCAGCAAGCGCGGATATAGGCGTGACACCCACTATTATTGTCCCTCCTGTCCTGACAATCCTGGTCTTTGCATTGGTGAATGTTTTGAACGCTACCATACACTAGTTGAGTATTAGCGTAGGGTACAGCATTCCACAGACTAGGCACACTTTCACAGGGTCTCCCAAGATGGCATCGCATTTTGAGAGACCCGAACCTGGAACCGGTTACAGTTATAAAAGTTAGTTACAAAAAAAGTGTAAAAAAAAAAAAATATATGAAATAAAAAAAAATAGTTGTCGTTTTATTGTTCTCTCTCTCTCTATTCTCTCTCTCTATTGTTCTGCTCTTTTTTACTGTATTCTATTCTGCAATGTTTTATTGTTATTGTTATTGTTATTATGTTTTATCATGTTTGTTTTTCAGGTATGTAATTATTTATACTTTACTGTTTACTGTGCTTTATTGTTAACCATTGTTAACCATTTTTTTGTCTTCAGGTACGCCATTCACGACTTTGAGTGGTTATACCAGAATGATGCCTGCAGGTTTAGGTATCATCTTGGTATCATTCTTTTCAGCCAGCGGTCGGCTTTCATGTAAAAGCAATCCTAGCGGCTAATTAGCCTCTAGACTGCTTTTACAAGCCGTGGGAGGGAATGCCCCCCCCCCACCATCTTCCGTGTTTTTCTCTGGCTCTCCTGTCTCAACAGGGAACCTGAGAATGCAGCCGGTGATTCAGCCAGCTGACCATAGAGCTGATCAGAGACCAGAGTGGCTCCAAACATCTCTATGGCCTAAGAAACCGGAAGCTACGAGCATTTTATGACTTAGATTTCGCCGGATGTAAATAGCGCCATTGGGAAATTGGGGAAGCATTTTATCACACTGATCTTGGTGTGGTCAGATGCTTTGAGGGCAGAGGAGAGATCTAGGGTCTAATAGACCACAATTTTTTCAAAAAAGAGTACCTGTCACTACCTATTGCTATCATAGGGGATATTTACATTCCCCGAGATAACAATAAAAAGGATTAAAAAAAAATATGAAAGGAACAGTTTAAAAGTAAGATTAAAAAAGCAAAAAAATAATAAAGAAAAAAAAAAAAAAAAAAAAGCACCCCTGTCGCCCCCTGCTCTCGCGCTAAGGCGAACGCAAGCGGCGGTCTGTCGTCAAACATAAACAGCAATTGCACCATGCATGTGAGGTATCACCGCGAAGGTCAGATCGAGGGCAGTCATTTTTCCAGTAGACCTCCTCTGTAAATCTAAAGTGGTAACCTGTAAAGGCTTTTGAAGGATTTTAAACATGTATTTATTTTGTTGCCACTGCACGTTTGTGCGCAATTTTAAAGCATGTCATGTTTGGTATCCATGTACTCGGCCTAAGATCATCTTTTTTATTTCATCAAACATTTGGGCAATATAGTGTGTTTTAGTGCATTAAAATTTAAAAAAGTGTGTTTTTTCCCCAAAAAATGCGTTTGAAAAATCGCTGCGCAATTACTGTGTGAAAAAAAAAAATGAAACACCCACCATTTTAATCTGTAGGGCATTTGCTTTAAAAAAATATATAATGTTTGGGGGTTCAAAGTAATTTTTTTGCAAAAAAAAATAACTTTTTCATGTAAACAATAAGTGTCAGAAAAGGCTTTGTCTTCAAGTGGTTAGAAGAGTGGGTGATGTGTGACATAAGCTTCTAAATGTTGTGCATAAAATGCCAGGACAGTTCAAAACCCCCCCAAATGACCCCATTTTGGAAAGTAGACACCCCAAGCTATTTGCTGAGAGGCATGTCGAGTCCATGGAATATTTTATATTGCGACACAAGTTGCGGGAAAGAGACAAATTTTTTTTTTTTTTTTTGCACAAAGTTGTCACTAAATGATATATTGCTCAAACATGCCATGGAAATATGTGAAATTACACCCCAAAATACATTCTGCTGCTTCTCCTGAGTACGGGGATACCACATGTGTGAGACTTTTTGGGAGCCTAGCCGCGTACGGGACCCCGAAAACCAAGCACCGCCTTCAGGCTTTCTAAGGGCGTGAATTTTTGATTTCACTCTTCACTGCCTATCACAGTTTCGGAGGCCATGGAATGCCCAGGTGGCACAAAACCCCCCCAAATGACCCCATTTTGGAAAGTAGACACCCCAAGCTATTTGCTGAGAGGTATAGTGAGTATTTTGCAGACCTCACTTTTTGTCACAAAGTTTTGAAAATTGAAAAAAGAAAAAAAAAAATGTTTTTTCTTGTCTTTCTTCATTTTCAAAAACAAATGAGAGCTGCAAAATACTCACCATGCCTCTCAGCAAATAGCTTGGGGTGTCTACTTTCCAAAATGGGGTCATTTGGGGGGTTTTGTGCCACCTGGGCATTCCATGGCCTCCGAAACTGTGATAGGCAGTAAAGAGTGAAATCAAAAATTTTCACCCTTAGAAATCCTGAAGGCAGTGATTGGTTTTCGGGGTCCCGTACGCGGCTAGGCTCCCAAAAAGTCCCACACATGTGGTATCCCCATACTCAGGAGAAGCAGCTAAATGTATTTTGGGGTGCAATTCCACATATGCCCATGGCCTGTGTGAGCAATATATCATTTAGTGACAACTTTATGAAAAAAAAAAAAAAAAAAAAAGTGTCACTTTCCCGCAACTTGTGTCAAAATATAAAATATTCCATGGACTCAATATGCCTCTCAGCAAATAGCTTGGGGTGTCTACTTTCCAAAATGGGGTCATTTTGGGGGGTTTTGTGCCACCTGGGCATTCCATGGCCTCCGAAACTGTGATAGGCAGTGAAGAGTGAAATCAAAAATTTACACCCTTAGAAATCCTGAAGGCAGTGATTGGTTTTCGGGGCCCCGTACGCGGCTAGGCTCCCAAAAAGTCCCACACATGTGGTATCCCCATACTCAGGAGAAGCAGCTGAATGTATTTTGGGGTGCAATTCCACATAGGCCCATGGCCTGTGTGAGCAATATATCATTTAGTGACAACTTTTTGTAAATATTTTTTTTTTTTTTTTTTGTCATTTTTCAATCACTTGGGACAAAAAAAAAAAATATTCAATGGGTTCAACATTCCTCTCAGCAATTTCCTTGGGGTGTCTACTTTCCAAAATGGGGTCATTTGGGGGGGTTTTGTACTGCCCTGCCATTTTAACACCTCAAGAAATGACATAGGCAGTCATAAACTAAAAGCTGTGTAAATTACAGAAAATGTACCCTAGTTTGTAGACGCTATAACTTTTGCGCAAACCAATAAATATACGCTTATTGACATTTTTTTTACCAAAGACATGTGGCCGAATACATTTTGGCCTAAATGTATGACTAAAATTTAATTTATTGGATTTTTTTTATAACAAAAAGTAGAAAATATCATTTTTTTTCAAAATTTTCGGTCTTTTTCCGTTTATAGCGCAAAAAATAAAAACCGCAGTGGTGATCAAATACCATCAAAAGAAAGCTCTATTTGTGGGAAGAAAAGGACGCAAATTTCGTTTGGGTACAGCATTGCATGACCGCGCAATTAGCAGTTAAAGCGACGCAGTGCCAAATTGGAAAAAGACCTCTGGTCCTTAGGCAGCATAATGGTCCGGGGCTCAGGTGGTTAACATCGAAAGAGGCACTCGCTAAGGTTGCCCACTCTTCCCACTATTATTTGCATATGACTGAACCACTAGCTCAGCTCATTAGGTTAGAACCAACTATTACAGGTATAGAACCTGGAGGCCACCATCATAAGCTCTGCAGATGACACCCTGTTTTAGGCCCCAATCTCTTACCCATTCTCAACAAGTTTGCCACCATCTCAGGTCTGGTAGTTAACACTAATGCCGCATACACATGACCGGACTTTCCGGCAGAAAAAGCCAGACGGAACCATTCCGTCGGACATTCCGATCGTGTGTGGGCTTCATCAGACCTTTATCTTTGAAAATTCCGACGGACCTAGAAGTTTCAAATCTTTCCACTCTTCTGTATGCTAGTCCGACAGACCAAGAATGACAAAAGGGAAGCTATTGGCTATTGAACTTCCTTTTTCAAGTCCCACCGTACGTTATCACATTCTAAATGAACGGACTTTGGTGTGATCGTGTGTAGGCAAGTCCGTTCCAGCGGAAGTCCGTCGGAAAGACCGTCAGACTTCGGTCCGACAGAAAGACCGGTCGTGTGTACACGGCATTAGAAATCTTTAGCAGTAAACATATCCCTTTCCCACAGGGAACTAGAATGATGGCGCAATGGTCCTCTCTCTCCCTATCCTGCCTAGGTAAAATCAGTGCAATCAAAATGACTATGCTGCCCAAACTACTATACCTATTTAGGGTCCTGCCGATCCCAGTTCCTACCTATTACCTAAGGCTCTTGCAAAAACGGGCTGCAGAGTTCATTTGGAGCCTACCCAAATACCATGCCACCCATGAAATTTCTTTATGGGCGGCGATCGAATCAGTTGACTATGACCCCTTATCCGTCTCCAACCCATTATGGCTGCGCCCTAATCTTCGCAACCCCATCCTCCAATCCACCCACAACCTCCTCCTCTCCTTCCTGAAGAATCCAGCCTTCTACCCAGCATGAGACTCTCCTGCTACATTTTGTCCATGGACATCTTCGGGGCTGATTAGGTTTCACAACTTCATCACATCATCCACTTTTTTCACCTTCCCCACTCTTTGCTAATCCTATGGCCTACCCCAATCTGAACTGTTCCGATATCTCCAAATTAAAAGCTTTTACACACCCAACACTAACACCGACGCCCTCCTAATCAATTTTCTAACTTCAGATCCACATGTAAACGTGACCCACATGCTAGGAGGCTTATCTCATCCCTCTATTCCCACCTCTTAGTCAAACCGGACTCTGGTAGACAACAGTACACACAGAAATGGGAAGAGGACTTTGGGTGCACTCTAGACATTGCAGACTGGTCTGAGATCTGGCCAATAACCAAATCGTCCTCAGCCAATGTATTTGCGGTGGAAGCTAATAACAAAGTGCTAACCCGATGGTAGCTAGTACCCTCCAGAATAGCTAAATTTGTCCTTTCCTATTTAGCATTCTGTTTTCATGGCTGTACGGAACAAGGCATGCACATGCACATATGTAAACTTTCTTTCGCTTCCAGAATGTTCGATGTATTAGTGCAGCCGGATCCAGCCACGGTGCTTCTCAATCTGAAACCAGATTCCCTAACATGAAAGCAATTCAAGCTCTTTGTCCAACTTCTTAACCCTTGTACACACGATCGCATTTTCTGACTCGAAATGTGTGATGACAGGCTGTTGGCAGAAAATGCAACCGTTTGTACGCTCCATCGGACAATTGTCAGATTTTCCGCAGACAAATGTTGGATGGTAGGTATTAAAATTTTCCGCGGACAAATGTCTGTTGTCGGACTTTCCGAGCGTGTGTACACAAGTCCGTCGGACAAAAGTCCAAAGTACAAACACGCATGCTCGGAAGCAAGGGCGAGCCGGAGACGGTCAGTCTTGTAAATGAGCGTTCGTAATGGAGAATTAACATTTGTTACGCGGCAAATTATGAAATCTCTAAATGCAGCGCACAATTCTCTTCTTCTTTAATGGGATAATAATGAAGCTGCTTTGCTGGTGATACTGATGGAGTTATTGAAAACAAATTTTCAAAAGCTTTTTTTTCTAGTGATATCAAGAATAATATTATTATGCTTTTTTCTTTTTTTATTTGGGCAAGTTAGGTTACCACAACACCATTATCCCATAGTTTTTAAGATCAAAGATACAACTATGTTGGTGTCCCTTGTCAATTTTACATTGTATTTTTTTAAATGCGCCTACTCCCAAACTGTCATTTGAAGTAAAACACATAGCCAAATATTATTCTCCACATTTTTTTTTACTGTGAAGAAAACAAATAAAATTAGACATGCTATCTGCCAATAGAACTTAACCAAAAAGTGCATTCTATGCATCAAAAAATATAGAAAATATACCAAATCAAATCATTATTCAACCAAAAAAATAATGTCAAGACAATAACTCCAAGGCCAATAATAAATAACACGTTATCTCCTCTGATTCCACAATATGTCTGGTTGACAAACGGCCATTCAGAAACAAGCTGAAAAGTGCAAAATGAAAAGGGCGAAATGAAAAGCGCAAATCAACACTCACCAAACTTCTACTTACTCCGAAATTAGCTGAAGGAGCCCAAAGGCTGGCGCTAAAGAGTTGAAAAACAACGTAGCACGTCACTACATTCGTATTTGTTGGCCGACAATTCCTTGCCATTTGTATGCAAGACAAGTTTGGGCCAACGCCCTTCGGACAAAAGTCTATGGTTTTGTTGGCCAACAATCCGATCGTGTGTACGAGGCTTTACAGCTGTGAAACAAACCATAGCTAAAGCATGGAAATCCCCCACTTTAATTATTGCTGAGGCTAACCACAGGGTAAATCGCACCATGATACATGCCAAAATGGAAACCTTTGAAAAGAATCAGGTCTACAAATTTGACATAATGTGGCAACCCTGGGTCACTCACTGCTTACCGCTGACCTTTGATCAAACAGTCCTTTTGCCATGGTAGCGAATACCACACCATTCTCACCGAATGTCTTCCTGGCTGGTCAGATCATCCTTGAGGACTCCTTTTGTCTTATTTCTCCCCGCTAGAGATAAAGCTCCCCCTTTAAGTAACACAGACTCACTTTTTCACTCTCCTCTACTTCCTTTCCCCCCCACTTTCTTTTTATTCATTTCCTTTGAGTGTCACTTTTTGTATTTTTGTGTTGTACACGGTTTGTTGCACTGTGTGATTACTAGATTTGCAGGTCCTCGGGCCTGCCCTGAAAGTCTTGGGAGGGGGTGGACATGGCCTTTTGGCTTAGTTCGCCCTCTCTCATGGGGTCTCCCTTTGGGGGAGCTCCACTGAGTACTTGGGTGGGTCTGTTTAGGCAGGCCCTCCAGAGAAAGGGGTCCGTCTGGTTTCGGCCAGATGGACCAAGTGTAAGTACCCTTGTCCCCGTCAGGAGCCTAACGCCCCGGGGGGATTCAGGGCAAGGCCCTCTGATTTTAGAGGGCTTGTGTACCCGTTGCACTTTTTTGTGTTTCACTCCTTATGTGTGTGCACATTTTTTTGGCACCAGGCGAAGTTTTTGAGTGTGTTTCACACGCCATGGGCTTTCAAAAATAAAAAAAAAAGACTTTTTCTTCCCAGGTATAACCCCTCAGGTGGCTGCTGGACATTTTTATTTGCTTGTATTTCCGCTGTTACTGAGTACATTGTTACTCCGATGACCTTATACATGATTATATAGTGATTTTCCGTTATACATAGTAAGCTCTGGTCAGCCAACGGACCACATTGTACTAAGTTTCACTTTCTTTGTTCATGCTTACTCAGCATCTCTGTTATGATTTGTAAAATCAATAAAACCTTTTAACAAGAAAAAAAAAACAATTTGTAACATATTTTTTGTGCAATTTTTGTATTATTTCAGATTTTTCTTTTGCACAATAGCAAGAGAAAAAAAAAATGGCATGAAGCCAGTGATAAAAAACAAATCAAGGTGAAATTTTCATCTTGTTGCCTAAAAAAAAACTCAATAAAACAACAGAATACACCCACATAAGTGAATAAATGCAAGGGAAAAAAACATTGAATTGATTATTTATATTGTTTTGTGATATTGGTGCTTGATTATTGCTTTATACTGGGGCATGATCAGTAATCTAGTACCAGTATCAAACAATAATAAAATAAATCAAAAATGTAAAAAAAAAATACAGGTTATTTTATTTACAAACAAAATGCTAAAAAAATAATAATATTTATGTTAATATTTATTATTTTTGTTTATTAGCATTTTACAGTGAAAAATGTGAGCATTGTATGAAGTTTATTTCATGCAATAATTCATTTTTTCTTCATGTATCAGAAATAAAAGCGGTCTAGATAATCACAAAATTAATTGGGATTGTTACAATGTTCTTTTTTTTTTATTGCTTTGACTCCCTTGACACCCCCCCTCCCCTCCCCCAGTGGGATTGCTCATTTGTAGAAGTTTTAGTTGTCTTATTACTAATTAGAATCCAAAGTTTGCAGATGCTGTGAAAATGCTGTAATAGACTAATCTTTGAGTGTTTCTAATTACTTTTGTCAGCATGACTGAGCTTACAGTAAATGCAGAATAATTGCTCCCAGTGGATGCAACCGTAACATAACGCATCATTATCAAGTCAGTTTTGGGGATTCCCTATTTGGCCATTGATGAGTCTTGTTATCTTAAGTTGTCATTGGGGATTTATAATGTTAGGAAGGTAACTGTAATACTAATGAGCTTTAACAAGTTACTTAAAATGCTCACTTAAAAAGCATAAAAAGTTAAATGAATGTACTTTTTGTATTTACAAGACTTATTTAAACAAAAGCAATAATTAAAAATTCAATAACAAAACTGAAACACTGCCAATATATGCTCAACTATATATTATGTGCAAATACTATGAATGAATACAGGGTGACCCAAAAGTCCCCATTCGTAGGGAAAATGGAAAATTGTAGCTAAATGTAACTTTATTTACAAAATATTCATTACAAGATATTCTCTACGTGTTGGTCACCACTTTCTACACACACACAAAGTCCTCTCCCTCACTTGTTATGCAAGTAATTGCATTTCAGACGCGTTACTTTAAATGATCCATGTTTCTATTTTTTTCCCTGTACACCATGGCTTTTACAGTAAGTGGCCCCACAAGTAAAAGTCGAATGGGGACAGTTCAGGGGATCTCGCAGGCCATTCCACAGGGCCAGGGTGACCAATCCACGAACATGGAAGCTGTTGATCCAACCGTCGCCATACGTTGATACCATAAGGAGGTGGTGCCTCCTATGTATGGAGACTTTTGGGACACCGTGTAATGATATATAATATTTTCAGTGCTGGTCTTGCTACATTGCAGCTTTGATTCGATTTTGATTTGGGCTATTGCCCTTTATAGAGAGACCCAGGGTCGGTGCTACCACTAGGCAAACTAGGCAGCCTCCTAGGGCGCACCACCACCTAGGGCCCAGCCACAGCCTCTGTCCCGGTGATGTCCCTGGTGTGGGTGAGCTCGGCTCATAGGGGTTTCAGCATTTCACTCTTGCTTTAAAGCAAACAATCTCTCAGCCTTGTCAGAAACCATGAAATCAGGCCGAGACAGAAGTACAGTAAAGTCACACTTGCTTAATAATAAAAGTAAAAAGAACAAACGTAGTCAAAACATAGCCAAAGTTCAGTAACCGGAACGGATAATCAGCCAAGCCAGAAGTCAGGGGTCAATGTAGTGGAACAGTAAGCAGGATCTGGAGCCAGAAGGGATGTCCACAAAGCAAGTCTTGAACAGGATTGCAGGAGATATTTTCTGTGATGTTGAGCAATGCAAAGGCAGAGCTCCTCTGGACTGGACGGCTTAAGTAGGCAGGACTGACGAGCAGGATATCATCAACAGCTGAGTAACTGTGGAGAGATAGGAGCTGGCAATGAGAGGCCAGTTCAGAGAAGGAAGGGCTGACATGCTTGTACATGCAGCACTCTTGCTCTGGCCTTACTCTTTAGGCCTTTGGTCTGTCTTCTACAGACTGGTCGCTCACCAACTCTGTACACACAGCTAGTGTGCTGGTTGTTCCGAAAACCTGGACCCAGGATCAGAGATTTCATCCCACCCGGATCACTTAGAATTCTCCAAGCTCCAGGTCCCGAAATGGACTTCAGAGAACACTGAGGAAACTGAAAAGCCAGTTTTCTCTCCATAACACAAGCTCTTGGAACCCCTAGACCCTGACAGGGCAACGCTCTGCCGCATAATGGAGAGAGCTACAGGTTGTCATCGGCCTGCAAGTTCCTGAAAAAAAATCACTTGGAAGGGTAAAGTACTGCAGTAAATTTAAATTAGCATACTGCTTTTGGGGGTTAGTATAAAAACTCTGAACTTACAGTTGTCAGTGCACATGCATGGGATCGGGTCATTTGTTTGGGATCAGTTAATGTCTATCTGCATACACTTGGCCTAATTATTTCTAATATGGTGTTCTAGAAGTCATAATGAAAGAGAGTTTATCAGAGAAGTTGATAAGGCACAAACTAATGAAAGAGAATGAGGAGGAGGAAGAGGAGGAGACATACATTGAGGAGTGAGTGAAAGGAGCACAGACTGTGGCTCAGTGGCGGCCCATACATCAAGGGCGCGCAGGCGCTGCCCCCTCTATCACGACACCCCCCTATATGCATAATGGATAGATTCATACATAGCATGAATCTATTCATGGCCACCGCGGCCACCCCCTATTCCAGCGTTCGGCCCCTTTTAGATTGCCAGGCGTCTGAATTACAGCGGCAGGGATGATTTTTGAAGCACCAAATTAGAGCCGAAGGCTCTAATAGGCTTCAAAATAGGGTGAACTCAGAGCGCAGAGCATATCTCTCGGAGCCCATCCAGGTGTGTTAGAAAAGCAAATGAATATTTGCTTTTCTAACACTGAACCGCCTATCCGCCAATCAGGAAGCGCAGGTCTAATACCCATCATGTGATTGTCTGAAAGGACAGGCGCTCCTATATGACTCCTAGCAGGAAAAAAGAAGAGACGCATGGAGGACACAGCTCGCCCCTGCCTGACCCACTACCCATCCCACAGCTCGCCGCTGTCACCCGCTGCCTGACCCGCCACCAAGATGGGGTAAGTGCCGGTCAGACAGTGAGTGGGCGGGCAGGGGGGTCACAGTGGCTGCATTTGATGGGAGCAGTGGCTGCATTTGATGGGCACAGTGGCTGCACTTGATGGGCACAGTGGCTGCATTTGATGGCACAGTGAGGCTGCAATTGATGGGGTTTTTTTTTTCAGAATGTTTCAGTTTGTTTGCGCCCCCCCAAAACATTTTAGCACCAGCCACCACTGCTGTGGCTCATATACACTGGAGAGGTAATGGGGCTCAGTGTTCCAGTACTGACCAGTATAAATGTCAGTGTCCATGAAATATGGTTTGGCATGATTAATATGCCGCTATTGACTCAACCCTCTACTATTATTTGAGGGAGGCACATTTTTTGTAAATGGGCTGCCAAGGGGTATGGAAGTAAAAAAAAAAGGTTGGGAACCCCTGCTCTAGAGTACAGTTTAAGGGAAACAGTTCAACTTTCCTTCTATGATTATAATATAATATGAATGTGTTGAGAATGGTAATCTCCTCTAGGGATGAGAACAATAGGAATAGTTAAATGTCTTTGTTGTCATTTTTTTTGTAGCTATATAAATGTTCAATAATAATAATAATTAGTAGTGTGTGACTTCAGGGGACTTAAGAGTGTACGTTCCTATGGTGCAAAGACTGATATAATGGCTCAGGGTTCTCAGTACAGTATATGTCAGAGCTATATAAATGAATAATAATAATAGTGCGTGACTGTGGGGGGACATTAGAGTGTAAGCTCCTCTGGTGCAGACTAATGTGTCTGGCTCAGTGTTCTCTGTAGTGCATCTGAATACAGCAGACTCCGTAAGAGAATAATAATGTAATTTATTGTCGTGAACAGCAAAAAAAAAGTAAACAGAAACAAAATACAGTAAATGTATTGCATTCTTGTAATTGGGATTATTTTTTGTCTTTTCTGGTCATCATATATATTATAAAGGGTTGATATTCCTCATGAAACTTTGTAACTTTGGACATTTTAATTGCCTTTAGTTTATTCTCCCTCTTGAGAAACGTCTTCAGTTTTCCTCCCCGAAGACCCTTGTGCCTTTTTTCGCTCACACATCAGTTTTATTTCCCATACAGTTGTTGATTTGCCATGTGGCATTTGCTAATGAGCGACTAATGGGCCCTTAATGTATTTCCGTCAGCTGAGAATCATCAACATCATCATCAACAGCTTAGATGCTCAGATGTATCTCAAGCTCCCTGAAGATACAAGAGATATTATTGTACTAGAGATGTCTTATCACAATAAACACAATTTACCTATAATGGTCAGAATAGCTATTTATAAGGAAAATTACAATGATGATACCGTTTTCTAGACAACATACAGATGGAGTTAATTAACTGGTCATACAAATTTGTCCACCGTTGGTTGGCCATTGAACCTACAAGGGGTGCCCATCTGACACTAAAGCTGGCAATACACCTTGCATTCTGATTGAACAATCTTTTTTTAGATCTGACAACAGTTATGTGGTATGAGACTCCAAATACTAGCTATAAATTGAGTGGAGTGTTTAGATAGGTCTTCTACTACATTGTTTTGGTGGATATAAAAGGGTTTGAGTAGAGAGTACACCTATAGATTGAAGCTGTCCATACATGTGGCAATTTAGAGATTTTAGCCATGGTATAGATTTTAAAGGGTTACCCCATGCAAAAAAACAAGAACAAATACTGTGGGGTCCCCCCGGAATCAATACCAGACCCTTACATTGTTACATTACAGTAAGTCAGGTGGAAAAAAGACACAAATCCTACTAGTTCAACCAATAAAAAAAAAACATAAATAGAACATCTCTATACACATAACCCTCTCATTATTGAGGGCATGTCGCCTGATAGGATGCTTGCTTGGTGCCCCCTCCCTTTCTTGGCCAACCAGGCTACATGCTTAGGTAAAGGTCTGATGTCGTTTTTTTTGAGGGGTAATTATACTTTTTTCTTGTTTTTTGCATGGATTCTCCCCTTGAAATGCACACCGGACATTGATCAAGGATGAGAGGATTGTATTGCTTTTGGGGGGACCCCACACAGTTTTTTTAGGTCTTTTTATGTAGCTAGTAAAGGTGAGGCAGCGAGTGTGTTCGCTCTCCTCCTGAACCATACCAGGCCACATGTCTTTAACATGGCGAGTGTAGCTGGCATAGACCATACGATCCTGATGTTACTCCTTGCTGAATGACAGATTCCCAACTTACAAGTGAGTGCAAACAAAGGGGTAGGAATGTTGACTGATGTCAATATCCCTGAAACCTCAACTGACAGCTTACTGGGCCAGGTGGGCAACACTGCTTGAAGAAGGGGGGCAGGTGTGGCACTCTCAGCTGTAGCCCACAGTTCTTAGATCCTGTGCACTAGGGGAACCTTGCAGAAGACTGGTTTATCTTATGTACATGGCTCTTACAGTCATCTTAGTGTAGCCTCAGCGGTCATCTTTAGGAGGCCAGTGCTTGTGATCAGCACTGAAATCCCATGAGATTTGGTTAGCCATTTTATCTTGGCCATGATATAAATATCACATGCCCACCATGCAAGTTGGTTGTGGCCCCTGCACCAGGGGTGGCTTTGCTTCTTAGAAGAAGAAAGGCGAACTTGTTGTGTAGCGCTGCCTGCAGGTGGCACTTCCCTCTAGGGAAGCATAGCTAGTCTGAGGCCCAGAAGAGTGTAGAGCAAGATACCAAGATGCAGAGCAGCACCCCTGGTTGCACCAGAGCCGTACCTCAATGTAATGCCAACTATGTGAAACTTTTATTGCCATTATATGGAACTGTGTGGAATATCAGTTCAACTCTTTTGTTCTGTAAAGATAGTTTGAAACAAAAGGAACGCCTCATAATTGTGTGACAGAGTACTCAGAGTATTGCCTTTAGGAGGTGGGATGCACAGCCGAGGTAGTATGTCTTGGTGGAGATTGTAGGCCCCTCAAACTGCAAACTGGGTCATGCACCAGGTGGCCTGGGTCCCCAAGCCACATGGACCTTAGGTGTACAGATTAACCTCAGGGTCCTAGCCTAAACCGTCCCTGCCCCAGATGTAAAAAGGGGTGGGAATGGATGTGCATTAGGGTGATAAAGTGAAGAGGATTCCGGACCCACCATCCATGCACGTAGTGCAGACATGGAGGTCTGAATGCAGCACCTGGATCAGGAAGCGGCTTTACAACCTGGTATCTGGGCGACTCGTGTTACTGTAAGCCACTAGCTGGAGGTTCACACAAGTGAAGCAACTAGAGGTCACCTACACGATGGTAAATGTAACCCTTCCTGCTGCACCCATAGGTTTGGCTCAACATGGTGCATGAATGAACACCCCATTTAGTTTGCACATTCCCTGAAACCCGAACAGGTAAAATTCAGACCAAATTCCAGTTTAGTCTGAATCCGCAGTTCATTCCCAATCATGAGGACCCAAGACTCACCAGTCTGTACACGGGAGTGTGGCATGTACAGCACACCTGAATTCTGTCACCATGGACTTTAGTGTTGTTATGATTTGGATTAGTTGGTTTTATTAATTGTGAATTAAACATAGACATTTCAATGCAACACTAGTTCTACCTAGTACCCTTCCACACTCAATCCAAAAGTGCAAAAAATTTTTGACTAGAAATGCACGTTAACAAAGCCCAGCAGATAGCCTTTTTGTCATAAATATCCACCTGATTATCATGGGCTGACATGGCTGAGTGGCGCCAGGTAGAACTAAGCCCAAATTATGCAGGAAATGTTTTGTATACATTAATAAAATTTCCTGTGATCCATTGTAAGAGGAGCAATTGATCAAGAAATGATTAAACAAATTACATCTACATGTAGACTACACATTACAATATAGTAGGAATAATTCAAACATTTTACTGCATTTCATACTGCAATGATGTGCAATTAATTACTACAACCTGTATAATCATAATATAATAAAAAATAAATATTACATTCCTCCAATTGTATATTTAAGCTGTAATATAAAAGGTAAAACTGCTTTATAATTTTATACAGTTATTCTAATTGTTTGAATGTCTAGAATATTATATTAAAGGTATTTTGAAGGAAACTTTTAGTCTTTTAATATTATATTTAATGTAATATCAGCATTAAAAAAAATAAAAGTAAAAAAATGATGAAAATAAAACACATAAGTTGCTATTTATGTATAACAACTTGTTTTTATTTTTCCTACTTAGCCCTACTAAGACTTGTATGATTTCCCTGTATGATCTCTGTAGAGATCCATGGCATTTTATGCTCATTATAATTACCGTAGTTCTAATCTTTTAACTAGTAATTCCCTAATGTCCTTCTAAATAGGTTTTTAATGTATTAACATCTCCAGAGATGTCAGTCAGCAGGTTAATAGGACCGTGAAAAGTACAGTGTAACCTGCATCCCATGAGAAGGGGACAGGTGTCTCTAACAGTTAGATGATAGTTTGCAAAGTTACTAGTAATGACCTGTTAATTCTAGCTTGTTAATTGTAAGTTGTGAAACCTTTTGCAATGGGAAATAGAAGATGCAAGTTTTTTTTCATATTTACAATAGACTGAGAAGACTGACAAAGTGGCCTAATTATATTATATATATACTGTATACAATATATATATACAGTGTATATATACCTGTATGCAGTATGTTTCTAACACACCCTTCTAGCGCCACTGTACACTTTGTTTTTTAGCATAAAAATGCAACTGCCATTTTTTTAGCTCTACAGTGCCTCTTCATTAGGGATGAGCTTCGTGTTCGAGTCGAACCCATGTTCGACTCGAACATCGGCTGTTCGGTCGTTCGCCGAATTGCGAACGATATGGGCCGTTCGCGCCAAATTCGTGTGGCGCGTCACGGCCCATAATTCACTGCGGCATCGCAGTGCATTGCTGGCTGATGATTGGCCAAGCATGCACTATGACCCGCATGCTTGGCCAATCACAGCGCCGTCAGTAGAGAGAGCTGTAATTGGCCAAAGCCAGGGTGGCTTTGGCCAATTATGGCTCAGGGGATTTAGTACACACCCCACACTATATAAGGCCGCCTGCACGGCGGCCCTGTGTAGTGTGTGTTCCGGTGTGCTGAGAGATAGAGAGAGAGAGAGACAGTGTCATTTGATTTGAGTTAGATAGATTAGGCAGAACAGTCAGTCAGTTAGCTGCACTTACAGTGTATTGTGTATATATATGCATCCCAGGTGTTGCATATATATATATACACTGTATTCAGTTTAGCTAGATCCGTTCCTGTTATCTTCTATCTAGACTATTTACATTTAGTGCAGTGTGTCCTGCTCACAGTGTTCAGCTAGATCCGTTCCTGCTATTTACATTCAGTGCAGTGCGTCCTGCTCACAGTGTTCAGCTAGATCCGTTCCTGCTATTTACATTCAGTGCAGTGCGTCCTGCTCACAGTGTTCAGCTAGATCCGTTCCTGCTATTTACATTCAGTGCAGTGTGTCCTGCTCACAGTGTTCAGCTAGATCCGTTCCTGCTATTTACATTCAGTGCAGTGCGTCCTGCTCACAGTGTTCAGCTAGATCCGTTCCTGCTATTTACATTCAGTGCAGTGCGTCCTGCTCACAGTGTTCAGCTAGATCCGTTCCTGCTATTTACATTTAGTGCAGTGCGTCCTGCTCACAGTGTTCAGCTAGATCCGTTCCTGCTATTTACATTCAGTGCAGTGCGTCCTGCTCACAGTGTTCAGCTAGATCCGTTCCTGCTATTTACATTCAGTGCAGTGCGTCCTGCTCACAGTGTTCAGCTAGATCCGTTCCTGCTATTTACATTCAGTGCAGTGCGTCCTGCTCACAGTGTTCAGCTAGATCCGTTCCTGGTATTTACATTTAGTGCAGTGCGTCCTGCTCACAGTGTTCAGCTAGATCCGTTCCTGCTATTTACATTCAGTGCAGTGCGTCCTGCTCACAGTGTTCAGCTAGATCCGTTCCTGGTATTTACATTTAGTGCAGTGCGTCCTGCTCACAGTGTTCAGCTACATCCGTTCCTGCTATTTACATTCAGTGCAGTGCGTCCTGCTCACAGTGTTCAGCTAGATCCGTTCCTGCTATTTACATTCAGTGCAGTGCGTCCTGCTCACAGTGTTCAGCTACATCCGTTCCTGCTATTTACATTCAGTGCAGTGCGTCCTGCTCACAGTGTTCAGCTAGATCCGTTCCTGCTATTTACATTCAGTGCAGTGCGTCCTGCTCACAGTGTTCAGCTACATCCGTTCCTGCTGTTTACATTCAGTGCAGTGCGTCCTGCTCACAGTGTTCAGCTAGATCCATTCCTGCTATTTACATTCAGTGCAGTGCGTCCTGCTCACAGTGTTCAGCTAGATCCGTTCCTGCTATATACATTTAGTGCAGTACGTCCTGCTCACAGTGTTCAGCTAGATCCGTTCCTGTTATCTTCCTACTGACAGGCAGGCTTGTCTGGTTACAGTATATAAAGCTACCTGAAGAAAATTACAGGTGTTCTTTTTGATCCTATTAGTACCACGGTCAGGCAGCTAGACTATTTACATTTAGTACAGTGTGTCCTGCTCACAGTGTTCAGCTAGATCCGTTCCTGTTATCTTCCTACTGACAGGCAGGCTTGTCTGGTTACAGTATATAAAGCTACCTTAAGAAAATTACAGGTGTTCTTTTTGATCCTATTAGTAACACGGTCAGGCAGCTAGACTATTTACATTTAGTACAGTGTGTCCTGCTCACAGTGTTCAGCTAGATCCGTTCCTGTTATCTTCCTACTGACAGGCAGGCTTGTCTGGTTACAGTATATAAAGCTACCTTAAGAAAATTACAGGTGTTCTTTTTGATCCTATTAGTAACACGGTCAGGCAGCTAGACTATTTACATTTAGTACAGTGTGTCCTGCTCACAGTGTTCAGCTAGATCCGTTCCTGCTATTTACATTCAGTGCAGTGCGTCCTGCTCACAGTGTTCAGCTAGATCCGTTCCTGGTATTTACATTTAGTGCAGTGCGTCCTGCTCACAGTGTTCAGCTACATCCGTTCCTGCTATTTACATTCAGTGCAGGGCGTCCTGCTCACAGTGTTCAGCTAGATCCGTTCCTGCTATTTACATTCAGTGCAGTGCGTCCTGCTCACAGTGTTCAGCTACATCCGTTCCTGCTGTTTACATTCAGTGCAGTGCGTCCTGCTCACAGTGTTCAGCTAGATCCATTCCTGCTATTTACATTCAGTGCAGTGCGTCCTGCTCACAGTGTTCAGCTAGATCCGTTCCTGCTATATACATTCAGTGCAGTACGTCCTGCTCACAGTGTTCAGCTAGATCCGTTCCTGTTATCTTCCTACTGACAGGCAGGCTTGTCTGGTTACAGTATATAAAGCTACCTGAAGAAAATTACAGGTGTTCTTTTTGATCCTATTAGTACCACGGTCAGGCAGCTAGACTATTTACATTTAGTACAGTGTGTCCTGCTCACAGTGTTCAGCTAGATCCGTTCCTGTTATCTTCCTACTGACAGGCAGGCTTGTCTGGTTACAGTATATAAAGCTACCTTAAGAAAATTACAGGTGTTCTTTTTGATCCTATTAGTAACACGGTCAGGCAGCTAGACTATTTACATTTAGTACAGTGTGTCCTGCTCACAGTGTTCAGCTAGATCCGTTCCTGTTATCTTCCTACTGACAGGCAGGCTTGTCTGGTTACAGTATATAAAGCTACCTTAAGAAAATTACAGGTGTTCTTTTTGATCCTATTAGTAACACGGTCAGGCAGCTAGACTATTTACATTTAGTACAGTGTGTCCTGCTCACAGTGTTCAGCTAGATCCGTTCCTGTTATCTTCCTACTGACAGGCAGGCTTGTCTGGTTACAGTATATAAAGCTACCTTAAGAAAATTACAGGTGTTCTTTTTGATCCTATTAGTACCACGGTCAGGCAGCTAGACTATTTACATTCAGTGCAGTGCGTCCTGCTCACAGTGTTCAGCTAGATCCGTTCCTGGTATTTACATTCAGTGCAGTGCGTCCTGCTCACAGTGTTCAGCTAGATCCGTTCCTGGTATTTACATTCAGTGCAGTGCGTCCTGCTCACAGTGTTCAGCTAGATCCGTTCCTGCTATATACATTTAGTGCAGTACGTCCTGCTCACAGTGTTCAGCTAGATCCGTTCCTGTTATCTTCCTACTGACAGGCAGGCTTGTCTGGTTACAGTATATAAAGCTACCTGAAGAAAATTACAGGTGTTCTATCCCAGCTTAGTGCAGCTACAGGCCATTAGTATGTCTGGAAGGCCAAGAAGGAGAGGCAGACAGTCACAAGCCAATAAGAGAGGGCAAGCAGGCTCTGTGTCTAGTGCTGGTCGTGGAGACGGTGCATCCTCATCAGCACGTGGCCATGGGACACGCTTGGCCTTTTTTTCGGCAGCTGGCCGTGTTGAGCCGCAACATGCGGAAGACTTGGTCGAGTGGATGACCAAGCCGTCCTCATCCTCCTCATCCTCTCTCACCCATGCCCAGGGTGCTTTGTCTGGCAAAGCAGCGGCCTCTTCCCTCAGCTCAATGTCATCAGTGACTCCTTCCCTAGCTCCACCATGTCCTCATGAGGATTCCCTCGAACTGTTTGACCACAGTGTTGGGTACATGCTCCAGGAGGATGCCCAGCGTTTGGAAGGCTCTGATGATGATACTGAGCTCAATGAAGGCAGTAACATGAGCACGGACAGAGGGGGTGCCCAAGAAGGACAGCAATCTGGCAGTCATGCTCCCCCTGCTGCAGCATACTGCCAGGTTTGCTCCAGTGATGAGGAGGGAGGGGATGATGAGGTCACTGACTCAACGTGGGTGCCTGATAGGAGAGAGGAGGAGGAGGAGGAGGAGGAGGAGGAGGAGGTGGCACATCACCAACTAGGCAGGATGCCCTCCAGGGGCCAGCCTAAGGGCAGCACATTGACTGCATCACACCCCAAAGCTCCACATGTGCAGGGCGCTGCAGTCTCTGCGCGTTATTCAAAAAGTTCTTTGGTGTGGGCCTTTTTTGAGACGAGTGCATCAGATCGCACCGCTGCTATTTGCAACATATGTCTCAAGCGTATCTCGCGTGGCCAAAACATCTCCCGCTTGGGTACCACATGCTTGACCAGACATATGTTGACCTGCCATGCAGTTCGTTGGCAAGCGTATCTAAAAGACCCACACCAAAGAACACCCACACCTTGCTCCTCATCAGCTGAGATTTCCAACCCCACTAGACCTTCAGTCCTCTCTGCGACCTGCAGTGAGAGGAATGAAGGTGTAGAATTAGGTGTGTCACAGCCAAGTACTTGTGGGCAATCTGCTTTTGGTACACCGACGTCAGATTGTACCAGGCAAATTTCCCTGCCCCAGCTGCTGCACCGCCGAAAGAAGTTTGCTCCCAGCCATCCACATGCCCAGCGGTTGAATGCTAGCTTGGCAAAATTGCTAGCACTTCAACTGCTGCCTTTTCAGTTGGTAGACTCTGCCCCCTTCCGTGAGTTTGTGGAATGTGCGGTTCCTCAGTGGCAGGTACCCAAACGCCACTTTTTCTCACGGAAGGCGATTCCGGCTCTCTACCGGCATGTGGAAGGCAATGTCCATGCCTCGCTGGACAGGGCGGTCAGCGGTAAGGTGCATATTACCGCTGACTCATGGTCCAGCAGGCATGGACAGGGACATTACTTAAGTTTCACGGCGCATTGGGTGACTCTGCTGGCAGCTGGGAAGGATGCAGGACAAGGTGCAGTAGTGTTGGAGGTTGTTCCGCCACCACGCCTCCAAAATGCTGATTGTGACACACCTCTCTCCTCCACCCCCTCCTCTTCTTCTTCCTCCATGGCCTCTTCCTCGGAACCAGCGGTGCTCCGTAGGCGTTCAAGGGGCTACGCAAGTACGCAGGCCAAAAGATGCCATGCGGTGCTTGAGCTGGTGTGCTTGGGGGACAGGAGCCACACTGGGGCAGAGGTTCTGTCAGCTCTGCAGGGGCAGGTTCAGAGGTGGTTGACGCCACGCCAACTTAAGGCAGGAATGGTGGTTTGCGACAATGGCACCAACCTCCTCTCTGCCCTCCGACAGGGACAACTGACCCATGTGCCCTGTTTGGCTCACGTCCTTAACTTGGTGGTGCAGCGGTTCTTGGGCAGGTACCCGGGCTTACAGGATGTCCTGAGGCAGGCCAGGAAAGTCTCTGTGCATTTCCGCCGGTCATATAATGCCAGTGCTCGGCTGACGGACCTCCAAAAGGAGTTTAACCTGCCCAAGAACCGCCTAATCTGTGACATGCCCACCAGGTGGAACTCGACGTTGGCCATGCTGCAGCGACTGCACACGCAGCAGAGGGCCATCAATGAGTACCTGTGCGACTATGGCACCAGGACAGGGTCAGGGGACCTTGGTTTTTTTTCCCCACGCCAGTGGGCCATGATCAGGGATGCATGCACTGTCCTGTCACCATTCGAGGAGGCCACGAGGATGGTGAGCACTGACAGTGCATGCATCAGTGACACTGTCCCCCTTGTCCACCTGTTGGAGCACACGCTGCGTGGAATAATGGACAGGGCACTTGAGGCAGAACAGAGGCAGGAAGAGGAGGACTTCCTTAGCTCTCAAGGCCCCCTTTATCCAGACAGTGTTCCTGCGTGCCCGCCGATCACACAGGAAGAGGACGAGGAGGAGGAGGAGGAGGAAGATTGTGTCAGTATGGAGGTGGAGCCTGGCACTCAGCATCAGCAGTCTTTAAGGGATCAGTCCCAAGGAACACATGGACTTGTACGTGGCTGGGAGGAGGTGGCTGCGGACGTTGTTGTCCTTAGTGACCCAGAGGACTCCGGACCGAATGCCTCAGCAAACCTACGCTGCATGGCCTCCCTGATCCTGCAAAGCCTGCGTAAGGATCCTCGTATTCGTGGTATCAAGGAGAAGGACCAATACTGGCTGGCAACCCTCCTTGATCCACGTTACAAGGGTAAGGTTGCGGACCTTATCTTGCCATCGCAAAGGGAGCAGAGGATGAAACATCTTCGGGAGGCCTTGCAGAAAGGTCTGTGCAACGCGTTCCCAGAGACTGGGAGGTTACAAACTCCTGTTTCTGGACAACGTGTTGCTGAGGCTTCGGTCAGTCAAAGAAGGAGCGGTGGAGAAGGTGGCCGTCTGACCGATGCGTTCAGACAATTTTTTGGTCCGCAGCCCCAAGGTATGATCGGTTCCAGCAACCATCGCCAGCGTCTGTTTTACATGGTGCAGGAATACCTAGGGGCAAGATCAGACTTGGACACCTTTCCCACCGAAAATCCTCTGGGTTACTGGGTCTTGAGGATGGATCACTGGCCAGAGCTTGCACAGTATGCAATTGAGCTACTGGCCTGTCCTGCATCCAGCGTTCTTTCGGAACGCACATTCAGTGCTGCTGGAGGCGTGGTAACCGATCACAGGGTGCGTCTGTCCACCGACTCGGTCGATCGGCTGACCTTCATAAAAATGAATCAGTCTTGGATCACCACCAGCTACCAAGCACCTGATGCAGATGTAACCGAATAATTTTTTTTGAAATCTCAGATCCCTTCAAAGACTGCCTATGCTGATGCTGAGTGACTATCCCTGAGTAATTATCCTCTTCCTCCTCAATCATCACGCTGATAGCTTGTAAGAACATTTTTGGTTCTGGGCACCACCACCAGTGCCTAAGGCACAATTTTTCAGCCCCTGTTTAACAGGGGCGTGTAATTACAATTTTTGATGTAATACTTTGCAGCAGGGCTCGTTCCTGCATTCCAACTAGAGTGTCTGTGAGGGGTTGCAGTGTTGTGGCACCAGCACCAGTGCCTAAGACCCAATTTTTCAGCCCCTGTCTAACAGGGGCGTGTAATTACAATTTTTGATGCAATACTTTGCAGCAGGGCTTGTTCCTGCGTTTCAACTAGAGTGTCTGTGAGGGGTTGCAGTGTTGTGGCACCAGCACCAGTGCCTAAGACCCAATTTTTCTGCCCCTGTCTAACAGGGGCGTGTAATTACAATTTTTGATGCAATACTTTGCAGCAGGGCTTGTTCCTGCGTTTCAACTAGAGTGTCTGTGAGGGGTTGCAGTGTTGTGGCACCAGCACCAGTGCCTAAGACCCAATTTTTCTGCCCCTGTCTAACAGGGGCGTGTAATTACAATTTTTGATGCAATACTTTGCAGCAGGGCTCGTTCCTGCGTTCCAACTAGAGTGTCTGTGAGGGGTTGCAGTGTTGTGGCACCAGCACCAGTGCCTAAGGCCTAATTTTTCAGCTCCTGTTCAACAGGGGCATGTAATTACAATTCTTGATCTAATATTTCACAGCAGGGCCCTGTGAGGGCTTACAGTGTTTTGGCCACAGCAACACCTAAGGCCCAAATTTCTGCTGAGTATATAGGGCAGGACCCTACTTTCAAACATCTAACTTACAAACGACTCCTACTTGCAAACGGAAGGAGACAACAGGAAGTGAGATGAAATCTACCCCTAAGGAAGGGAAATTCTCTCCTGTAAGAGTTAATATGGGAAAACAATTTCTCCTTTCCACTGATGCTTTCCAATCCTTGTTCCACAAAAAAACCCAAATTTTCCAAAAACATTTTTCATTGGGACAAAAAAGTGAGGTGAAATCTTCTGAAGAGGAGGAAAGACGCAAAACAAATGTCACAGGGGTGATAACCCTTCCCTATGTTTTCCAAAAAGCTTAGAAAAGATTTTTTGGCCTGAGCTAAACACATTAAAAATGTTCAAAATTACAAACAGATTCTACTTAACAACAAACCTACAGTCCCTGTCTTGTTTGCACCGCCTGAATACTGCTGTTCAGAGTATATAGGGACCTTTCCTTATTTTAATTTGGGTGCGGGGTTCCCCTTAATATCCATACAAGACCCAAAGGGCCTGGTAATGGACTGGGGGGTACCCATGCCGTTTGTCTCACTGATTTTCATCCATATTGCCATGACCCGACATGACATTAAACCCGCAAGCAGTTTTAAATGAGATTTTTTCCTTTAAAAATGACATTTGGTGCAGGGACTGTTCTAAACATGGGAAACACGCGTCACTTTACAGGCATACTATAGACACCCCCCAGGTACGATATTTAAAGGAATATTTCACTTTTTTTTTTTTACTTTAAGCATCATTAAAATCACTGCTCCCGAAAAAACGGCCGTTTTTAAAAGTTTTTTTTGCATTGATACATGTCCCCTGGGGTAGGACCCGGGTCCCCAAACCCTTTTTAGGACAATACCATGCAAATTAGCCTTTAAAATGAGCACTTTTGATTTCGAACGTTCGAGTCCCATAGACGTCAATGGGGTTCTAACGTTCGTGCGAACTTGCGGTCCGTTCGCGGGTTCTGGTGCGAACCGAACCGGGGGGTGTTCGGCTCATCCCTACTCTTCATTTAGAAATTATATAATGTATGGGGGGGGGGGTTTGAGTAGTTTTAAAGTCCACAGTGTAGACTTAGCGAAAAATTTAAAAGTGCTCCAGAAGGGGAGATGTTAAACATATTTAAGAGAGCTGTATTTATGGGTCTAATAGTTACATAGTTATGAAAGTTTGGTTTGCTGGTGCCTGTAGGTGGCAATAAGGCACCTAAAATAATAAAAATGTGCCACAGCCACACAAAGTATATGGAATTTGCAATGTTTGGAAAGATGGACTTTGAAGGCACGTATATAGATTTTTTAACAAAATTAATTTATTAATATACATATATTTATAGCCATTTTAACTTTGGCTGTGAACCACATAGGTTTTTTTTTTAGCTGTTTGCATACAGTCTTTTTGAAGAATTCCCAGTTCTGTTCTGTGTCCATTGATGCCAATATTCCCTCCCAGTCTAAGTCTTTGGAGAGCAGCCCTCATGCTTGGAAAATTTGCTCTCTTAAAGTGGGGGTCCACCTACACCGCCAAAAAAAAAAAAAAAAATTAAAAGTCAGCAGCTACAAATACTGCAGCTGCTGGCTTTTAATAAATGGCCACTTACCAGTCCCAGGGTCCAGCGATGTCGGCAGGCGACGCCGAGAACCCGCTTGGTTCTCGGCAGCTGCCGCCGCCATCCTTGGTAAGGGTATCAGGAAGTGAAGCGTTGCGGCTTCACTTCCCGGTTCCCTACTGCACATGAGCGAGTCGCGCTGCGCATCGTAACTGGTCCCCGCTCTCTCCTGGGAGCTGTGTGTTTCCCAGGAGACAGCGCAGAGAGACAGGAAGAGGCATAGACTCCCATGGGAGTCTATGCTGGAAGTGGGTGCAAATACCTGTCTTAGACAGGTATCTGCACCCCCCTCCCCCCTGAAAGGTGCCAAATGTGACACCGGAGGGGGGGAGGGTTGCGAAAAGCGGAAGTTCCATTTTTGTGTGGAATTCCGCTTTGCAGTTAAGTGTTTTTATCTTACCCGTATGTGTTTGTTGCTTACAGCTAACATTAAACGAAATCATGTTATGGTCACTGCTACCCAGATGTTCTTTTATAAGAATATTGGTAATAAGCTCTGCATGTTTTGAGATTACCAGCAGAGCATCATTCCTAGTCGGGGGCCTCAATATACTGGACCATAAAATTGTCTTGTAATAGGTTTATAAATTATTGCCCTTTAACTCTCCAAGCAGTGCCATTGCTCCAGTCAATTTCTGGGTAGTTAAAATCCCCCATAATTATCACTGTCCAAGCTCTTGCAGCCCATTTCATCTGTGCAAGAAGGTCTATAACAAACTCCAATGACAAACTTTATAGTACACACACCCATGTACAGTTCCACCCATTATGCTTGAGACTCATCACACTCTCCATCAACTAGGTCCTCTTTCACACTCGCTTTAAGATCAGATCTCACATAGAGACAGACACCACCACCCCTCCGTTTTAACCTGTCTTTCCGAAAGAGAGCATAGCCAGGAATATTAATAGCCCAATCATGAGAAGAATAAAGCCAAGATTCAGCAATACCAATTAGATCATAGTTCTCCTTGTGCACCAGAGCTTCCAACTCACCTATTTTGCTTGGCACGTATGTTGCATATTTTTTATTTTAGTACTAATAGTACCATTTCCAATGACTGTTTTGTAACATAGGAACCTTCATATCATCTGCTATAGCCATCCCCCCATCTTTCCCAATTCCACCCAACAAAAGGAGCTGACCCCTGTCTGACATGTCTGCCACATTATAATCTAATTCACCCTAATGAAAAACAAATGTAAACAAAAACAACACCAAGGCACTGGTAGTAAGGCCTAGTACATACAGTACCTCCCAACTGTCCCGGATTTGCCGGGACAGCCTAAAGATTTCAAGTAAATCCCAGGGTTCCAGCACTGGGCTCTACTGAAGCACCTCACAGGGGGATGATCTCACTGTGCACACAGGGCACCTAACCCTCCTCTCCTGCAGGGTGCCTGGGTGTACCAGAGTGTGCCCTGGGTGGCCTCAGTGCCGCATCATGAATTGGAATTGCGATTCCGGAGATCCCACGGGATGGCAAACGTCAGAACAGAGGGAGAAACTGGTCGTTGCCCACCTGCTGCTGATTGGAGAAGGAGGGGACTGGAGGCGGGGAGTGCCCATTCAACCCTGGGAGCAGAACATAACTCTGTCCCCACCTACCTGCTGCTGATTGGAGAAGAGGGGGACTGGAGGCGGAGACTGCCCATTCAACCCTGGGAGCAAAACATAACTCTGAGCCCCACCCTCTTGCTGCTGATTGGAGAAGGGGGAACTGGAGGGGGATCACCCATTTAAACTCAGAACAAAACCCCAGCCTGTTCTCCAAGCAGAGGAAGTGTGTGAGTATGTGAGCGTGTCTGTCTGTGTGAATGTGTATGAATGTCTGTATGCGTGTCTAACTTTATGGCCTTGTTCACAAGTGTGATGAGGCCTGTATAGCGTGAAGGGGCCATTTTCTGCAGCTCCTTTAACTTCCAGCTTCTGCATGCAGGCAGCTAATTGAAGTCTATTGAGAAACGCAGCTGTGCAGACACAGCCACTTGTCCTAAAGTGACTGGCATGTGGGTGAGCAGTTCCAAACACACACTGTCTGCAATTGGAGCTGCTTACACACACCCACACGCCAGTCACATTAAGACAAGTGGCTGCGTCCATGCAGAGACACGTCCCAATAAGCTCCTAGGCTGCCTGCATGCAGCACCTAATAAAAAAAGGCCCATCCATGCTATATGGGCATCATCATTCCTGTGAACAAGGCCTATGTGATGTGTGAGTGTGTGTGTGTGCGCGTTGGTTCCCCATGAGAGCTCTGGCCCCTATTCTTACAGTACTTCTTCATCCTTCATCTATGCATCTTTGGATCCTGCTGGCGCTAATCTCTGGGGGCTGAGGTGTAGATAGGTATGAAGGATAAAATGGTCTAAACCTGCTCCAGAGCATCCCCAGCATGGGGGTGTGCTGGGAGGGGAAATTTGGGGGTGAAGAGAATTTTATTTTGGGAGAAATAACTTTTCTGGGGGGAGAATAATTGTGTTTATTGGGGGAATTGGGGAGGGGGCGTGTGAATGGATGGGGGATTTGGAGACATTGAAGTAAGTTCTGGGGGGGATTTTTGCTGCAAAGTAGAGGATTTGTGATGTCAGAGGGGATTGGGGGGAAGGGGAGTAGGATTTGTGCTGGGAGGAGGAATTTGGGGGATGAAATAGGATTTGTTCTGGGAGGGGGGATTGGGGGGTTCAAAGATTTGTGCTGGGAGGGATAAGCATGTCTTCTGCTGGATGCATCTAAATAAATATGTATTATTTATGGTGGCCAGACTCCTCAGTGACATCATAGGAAAGATTTACATAGCATGTATCCTATGATCATGTGGCGCGTTTAACTACTTACATTAGAATGTTTCCAGACATCATCTGTTACAAGGGTTAATGATGGGGAGGGGGGTTGGGGTTGTAATTTGGAAACCCAGATTGGAACAATTACTGTAGGTTGCATGCTGTGGCAAATTTTGGTATTTCCAAACTGTGCCTATGGGAGTGGCTTAAAAGTTGCGCCTACTCACAGAGTATGGAGTAACATATCCCACAGTTTTTTTGCATAACAAATATGCTTTAATTACTGTGCCACAAGCAAGAGTCTAAAAGACACATACAAACTTCAGCGCAATGAATTTGTAAAAATGAAGCTCTCCCATTACATCCATCTTCTGTGCACAGCAGTGGTGGCTGGTGGTATATTTTTTGGGGGGGCGGAAAACAATGCACATAGCCCCCCCCTCCCCATCGGTCAGTTACCAGTCCCGTACTTACCTCATCTATCAGGCAGCGATTCCTCCAGGTGATGGGTGGCTGTTTCCCCTGCATCTCCTCCTCGGCATCACAACGACTTCCGCTGTGCGTCTCCTCCCTCCTCCTCCCTGTGCATGCCAGTCAAGTTCCTCCACCCCAAACTCGCTCATCCGTGTCTTTATGGACCTTGCTTTGTGCACTGGTCCAATCATTTGGTGGAGGGGGGATTATGGTGTGGGGTTGTTTTTCAGGGGTTGGGCTTGGCCCCTTAGTTCCAGTGAAGGGAACTCTTAAAGCGTCAGCATACCAAGACATTTTGAACAATTTCATGCTCCCAACTTTGTGGGAACAGTTTGGGGATGACCCCTTCCTGTTCCAACATGACTGCACACCAGTGCACAAACAAGGTCCATAAAGACAAGTATGAGCGAGTTTGGGGTGGAGGAACTTGACTGGCCTGCAAAGAGTCCTGACCTCAACCCGATAGAACATCTTTGGGAGACTGCGAGCCAGGCCTTCTCGTCCACATCAGTGCCTGACCTCACAAATGCGCTTCTGGAAGAATGGTCATACATTCCCATAGACACCCTCCTAAACCTTATGGACAGCCTTCCCAGAAGAGTTAAAGCTGTTATAGCTGCAAAGGGTGGGCCAACTCAATATTGAACCCTACGAACTAAGTTCATGTGTAAAGGCAGGCGTCCCAATACTTTTGGAAATATAGTGTATATTTTATGACTTTAGATACACTTAATATATTAATCCACATTGACCTAAGTTTTGCCGAGTGCTGTGAAAACACTAGACCATGAGTAATAAAAACCTTGCACAATATTGAAGTCAATCAAAACATCACTAAAATATAACTTTAATTTTATTGACGACACTTTAGTTATTTTGTATCAGAAACACCTTGCCAGAATTTCAGTTTATGTACATTTCGGATTATCTTTAATTTCAGAGCTTCGGTCCTTATACCGTAGACAATGGGGTTTACAACAACTGACGTGAGAAGTCCAGTGATAGAAAGGAAAACATGAACAGGGATAGAAATTGTCCCACCATTCAAGCGATATCTTAAAAAAACAAACAATGCGGCCGTCAAAAAAATGGAAAAAGTGATTATGTGTGTGGACAATGTATGCATGGCTTTCTGGCAAGCTGCTTTGGAGACCTTTAAACAGATCCATAATGTTCTCATGTAGCAATATATGATAATTAAAACTGTTCCAAAAATGATGAGGAGTGTTTCAACAAGTCCAAAAATATTATTAACCATGGCTGAGTTCCCACAAGCCAGCCTGACAAGGGACATGTTCTCACAGAAAATATTATTAATATTGACTCCACAGAATTTCAGGTTGGCCGTCAAAATCAATGGAACAACAACAAGGATGAAGACTGAAATCCAGATAAATGCTATGTATTGCAGAGCTTTTCCATTTGTCATTAGGGTGGCATATCTCAGTGGGTAGCATACAGCCAGGTATCGGTCATAGGCCATAGCAGTAAAAGTGAAAATTTCCACACCAGAAAAACTTTGCGCACAGAATACTTGTACTAGACATTCATAAAAGGATATGGTTGAGGATCCAGTCAACAAGCCAATTATAAACGGAGGTAAAATTACAGTATTTCCAAATACACCATTAATGATCAAGTTAAATATGAAGATATACATGGGCTCATGAAGAGTAGCCTCTATCCATACTACATACACAATCAGACAACATAAAAACATAGTAATCAAATAGAAGATAAAAGCTACAGTAGCATATAAAAATCGGAATCTCTCCATTTCTAAGAGTCCTAAAAACACAAAAGATGGGCTAAGTTCAGTTACATTTTCCATCTTATATCTGATCTGAGTTCCAGCAAAGTCAAGATTAATGAGCCTATTTCTCTACAAACGATTGTGTACCATGTTTTTGAAGGTAGACCTACAGTACATGCTGTTGGAGTAGATCTGTAGAACATCTGTGATTGTAGGATACGTATAGCGTGAGTAGACTTTGATGTTTATATAAGCAGTTTTTCAAGAAGTAACCCAAGGGGAATTTGATCTCCTAAGATTTTCAACATAAGGTTTAGCTGACTGGAAAGAAATCATATTAATTGTATTTTTTCTATTAATATTTACCTGGAGAAGAGATACACAATTGTATTATATGAAATTAATGCCAAACAGAATACTAAAATCTAACTAATAGCAGTAATAATAACAAATCAAAATATTATTATTATTATTATACAGGATTTATATGATGTCAACAGTTTGCGCAGTACAATAAAACATTACAATATAAAGGGGGACAGTACAATTAAAACAACACAAAAGAAGAGCCCTGCTCATGGAGCTTGACTCTAAAGGGAGGAGAAGGTTGTACAAAAGATAATAGATGCAGGGGGCGATCTTATGGAGTTGACTCAAGTACAGTTTTTTAGGTGGAGGTGCGGTAGGCTTCCTGAATAAATGAGTTTTCAAGGATCGCCTAAAGTCGGAAAGGGTAGGAGCTGACCGAACATACTGGTGTAGGGAGTTCCAGAGGATGAGAGGGGTTCTGGAAAGTCCTGCAGGAGAAAAATGTCTTGAGAGGAGCGGAGAAGACAATTTGGGTGATATCTGCAGATTAGGTTGGTAATGTAGCTGGGGGCAATGTTATGGATAGCCTTGTATATTGTGGTTAGTATCTTGAATTCTATATGTTGGGCTAGTGGAAGCCAGTGAAAGGGATTAGCAGGGAGGGGCAGCAGTCACGTATCGGTTAGTATGGTGTATAAGTCTAGCAGCATTCATAATAGACTGAAGGTGGGATAGTGTCAGGGACATGGCCGTCACAGAACTGGCAATGTTGCCGAGAACCTACATGGACGCTCACAGAGGGTTCCGAGATGTACATGAGCATGCGTCGCACATCAGTGCGCACTGGCGCACACTGGCGCGCATCAGCGCACACGCACGAGCAATACTGAGCGTGTGCGACGGCGCGCAAGTGGTGTGACAGACGATGGTGCCAATGGCCCTATTTAAGCCAACCTGTGACTACAGGTTATTGCTGGATTATCTCCTCAGCTTCCCTGTGTACCTTGACCTTGCTTCCTGATTTGTGATTACCCATTGTGACCCGGCTTGCCTTGACCTCGCTTTTTGATCTCCCGGTTTGACCCTTGGCCTGCTTCTGGACTCTGCTTCTGTTTCCTGATCACGCGGCTTGACCTTCGGCTTGTACCTGGACTCTGCTTGCTCCTGTCTTCCGTGTATGACCTTGGCCCGCCCCTGTTTATGCTCTGGACTGACTTATCCGTGTATGACCTCTGGCCTGGCCCCTGGTTTCTCCATTTACCCCAACCCAGCAAGTTCAGCTCTGCCTGCTTCAGTCATTCCTCAGTGGCCAAGCTCGTCTGACTGCAAACAAGCACCTGGCCAACCGTGCTTCTTTGGGTTTCCAACTTCAGACGCACGCTGCACTTAGCCACAAGGGGAGCCCTCTTAGCATCTCGATCTCCATGCCCACACCTGACAGATAGTCTGTGTAAAGGTAGGCCGGTGAGGAGGGAATTCCCAATAGAAAGAGAAAGAGGAGAGTAGGAGTTGGTGTTGTATGTGACACTGAAAGTATGAGATGTGTAAGAGGAGAACTATGAAAGAGCAGAATCACAGAGGCCAAGGGAGTGGGGTTTATTGAGGAAGAGCAGGTGGTCAACTGTGTCAAAGGCAGTGGAAAGGTCTATGAGTATGTGTAGGGAGTAATGGCTGTTGGTTTTAGCAGTTAGTAGGTCATTGGTGAGACTTAGTAGGGTAGTTTCAGTGGAATGTTGTGAGCGGAAGCCAGATTGTAGGGGATCGAGAAGGTTGTTAGCAGGCAGCAACTCATACGGTTGTGGACAAGGCGTTTAAGAAGCTTGGAGGTAAATAGGAGCAGGGAGATGGGTCTTAAGTTTTTTAAACAGGTGGGGTCAAGTGAGGGTTTTTTAAGTATGGGGGTAACCAGTGCATGTTTGAGCAGGGAGGGAAAGGTGCTAGTGGAGAGGGAGAGGTTGAAGATGTGAGTTAGAGCATTTAGGATAGAGCAGGAAGGGGCTTGTAGTAATTGTGAGGGGATGAGGTCCATGGGACGGATGGTAAGGACACACAGAAACAAGCTTGTCAACTTACTCAGTGGTGACAGGATCTAAGAAGGAAAGTATTGAATGTGGTGTTGGACCTGGTATGTTAGTTTAACATTGACTGGAATGTTAAAGTCATCGAGGATGATAGCTGGTACTTCAGAGGAGAGAAAGCAGGGTAGCCATGCAGAGAAGTCATCGAGAAAGTGTTACACTGGCCCAGGAGGCCGGTAAAAAACTGAAATCCTCAAACAAACTGGAGAAAAAAATACAAATACAGTGCACTTCAAAAGAGCAGAGGAACAGAAAGGGGTGTAGGAAAAACTTGGAAGGTGCTTTGTGGGGAAAGAAGTCCAACTCCGCCTCCTTTTTGTCCAGTGGATCTGGGTGTGTGAGTCCAGTGGAGGCCACTATGGTTGAGGGCAGCTTGGAAGTCAGAACCCTGGAGCCAAGATTCAATATAAGCAAGTAGATTGGGGGAATTGGAGAGGAAAAGGTCATTGACACAGTGGCGTCGCTGGGAGGGGTGGGGGATGCGGTCCGCACCCAGGTGTCACCTGCTAGAGGGATGACACCATCCCAAGGGTGACGAAAGCCCTGGCTCCCTTTGGCAGTTTTTTTTTCCTTCAGCCAGAACATACCTCCAGCGCCGCGGCCGTGCCTGGCACGTGTTCTCCTCCTCCACTTTGTCTCAATCTTTGCTGCTGCCCAAATGTGTCACAATCTATTCTCCACTTGGGCGGCACGGCTGCACACTGTCCTCTCCTCTCCAGCTGCCACCCAGGTGTTCCGTGTACCTGAGCCGCCCGAGCTGGTGCAGTAATGGCCTGGGATTGGGGGATGTCTTCCGCCACCCGAGGGGAGGTGTTGTGGTAGTGTGGGGGGGGGGCTTGCTGATGAGGTTGTTTTTTGCTGCTGGACACAGCTATATTATATGTAGGGGGGTGGAGGAGGGGGAGGTCTATACTGAGGGAGGGGGTCTATACTGAGGGGGAGGTTTATGCTGAGGAAGGTCTGTACTGATGGAGGGGGGAGGTTTGTCCTAAGTGGGGGTCTGTCTAATGGAGTGGGTGGTTTGTACTGAGGGGGGGGCTGTACTATTGGAGGAGAGGGGTGGTTTGACCTGAGAGGGTCTCGACTGATGGAGGGTGGTGGTTTGTCCTGAGGGAGGGAGTCTGTCCTGAGGGGGGTCTGTACTGAGGAGGGGGAGGTCTATACTGAGGGAGGAGGTTCTTTACTGAGGGGAGTCTATACTGATGGAGGAAGGTCTATACTAATGGAGGGGGGTCTGTACTGAGGGGGGTCTATACTGATGTAGGGGGGTGGTTTGTCCTGAGTGGGGGTCTGTACTAATGGAGTGGGGTGGGTTGTCCTGAAAGGGGTCTATACTGATGGAGGGGGGTGGTGTGTCCTGAGAGGGGGGGGCTGTCCTGAGGGGGGTCTGTACTGAGGGGTAGGTCTATACTGAGGGGGAGATCTATACTGATATAGGGGGATCTGTACTGAGGGGGGATCCTGTACTGATAGAGGGGGGTCTGTAATAAGGGGGGTCTATACTTATGGAGGGGGATCTGTACTGAGGGATGTCTATAATGAGGGAGGGGGTCTATACTGCTGGAGGGGGGGTCTATACTAATGGAGGGGGTTTATACTTAGTGGGGGGTCTGCACTGACGGAGGGGGGTCTATACTTAGTGGAGGGGGTCTGTAGTGAGGGAGGACTATAATTGGTGGAGGGGGTCTATACTTAGTGGAGGGGGGTCTATACTGAGGGGTGACTATAGTTGGTGGAGGGGGGTGACACCATATTTTACCGCACCGAGTGACACCAACCCTAGTGACACCACTGCATTGACAAGCAAGTTTGTTAGAAACTGAGTTGGCATTTGAGCGGGCACATCATGACTGGATCTAGGGGGGGTGCTCCCCCAAAGCCAAGCGCCCCCCTCCCCCCACCACCATGAACGCTCTGCATACAGCTGTATCTCCTTGCAGCTTTGTAAATGTACTAGTAAGTGTATTGCCCATCTGCATCAACAATAGGATCAGCAGAGGGCCCAGCAGGGCAGGGGAGGCTGCCTGTACCACTGCTGACCCCTGTCCTCTGCACTGCCAACCCCTGTCTTCCTTCCTGCTGACCTTTATACACTGCCCTCTGCCTTGCTGACCCCCTTTCATATGCCCTACTGTCCCTGTCTTATGCCCTGACAACCCCTGTTCTACGCCCTGCTCACCCCTGTCATTTGCTCTGTTGACTCCTATTCTCTGCCCTACCAACACCTGTACACTGTCCTACTGACTCTTGAACACCCCCCTGATGACACTATCCTCTGCCCTGCTGACCCCTTGTCAATACCACACCCATTATGGACATCAGCTCCACTATGCTCCATTGTATACTCAGAGCTGAAGAAAGTATTTAATAAGTTTGCCTTCTCTTGGACCCCAGTCACCCACTCTAGATTATTTTGTAAAGGGCCTACATGCTCAAACCTGACCTTTTTACTATTAATATATTTGAAGAATTTTGGGGGTTTGTCCTACTATCTTTTGCAATCTGCCGCTCGTTTGAAATTTTTGCATTCTTGGTTTCCTTTTTACATATTCTGTTATATTCTTTGTAGCATTTAAACGATAATAGTGTTCCTTCATTTTTATATTTTTTAAAAGTTATTTTCTTATTATTTATAGCTATTTTAACTTTGACTATGAGCCACATAGGTTTTATTTTTAGCCGTTTGCATAGTCTTTTTGAAGAATTCCCAGTTCTGTTCTGTGTCCATTGATGCCAATATTCCCTCCCAGTCTAATGCCCCGTACACACGATCTGACTTTCCGGCAGGAAATGTTGGATGTGAGCTTGTTGGCGGAAAGTCCGACCGTGTGTATGCTCCATCGGACAATTGTTATCGGACTTTCTACCAACAAATGTTGGCTAGCATGTTCTCAAATTTTCCGCCAACAAATATGTGTTGTCGGACTTTCCGATCGTGTGTACACAAGTCCGTCAGACAAAAGTCCAAAGTACAAACACGCATGCTGGGAAGCAGAAGCGGTCGGTCTTGTAAACTAGCGTTTGTAATGGAAAATTAACATTCGTGACGTGGCAAATTATGAAAAGCAGCGCACAATTCTCCTCTTCTTTAATGGGATAATAATGAAGCTGCTTTGCTGGTGATACTGATGGAGCTATTACAAAGGAATTTTCAAAGGCTTTTTTTTTCTGGGCAAGTTACCACAACACCATTACCCCCTAGTTTTTAAGAAAAATAGATACAACTATGTTGGTGTCCCTTGTTAATTTTACATTGCATTTTTTTAAATGTAACTGCCTACTCCCAAACTGTCATTTGAAGTAAAACACATAGCCAAGTATTATTCTACATATTTTTTTATTGTGCATTAAAAAAAGAAAACAAATAAAATTAGACATGCTGTCTGCCAACAGAACTTAACCAAAAAGTGCATTCTATGCATCCAAAAATATAGAAAATATACCAAAATAAATCATTATTCAACCAAAAAAATAATGTCAAAGCAATAACTCCAAGGCCAATAATAAATAACACGTTATCTCCTCCGATTCCACAACATGTCTGGTTGACGAATGTCCATTCAGAAAAAAACTGAAAAGCACGAAATGAAAAGCGCAAACTGAAAAGCGCTAAATGAAAAGCACAAAAAGAAAAGCGCAAATCAACACTCACCAAACTTCTACTAACACGAAATTAGCAGACGGAGCCCAAAGGGTGGTGCTAAAGAGCTGAAAACCACGTAGTACATCTCGTACGTCACTACGTTCGTAATTGATGCCCAATATTTGTGTGACCGTGTGTATGTAAGACAAGTTTGAGCCAACACCCTTCGGACAAAAGTCCACGGTTTTGTTGGTCAAAAATCCGATCGTGTGTATGGGGCATAAGTCTTGGAGAGCAGCCCTCATGCTTGGAAAATTTGCTCTCTTAAAGTTAAATGTTTTTATCTTACCCGTATGTGTTTGTTGCTTACAGCTAACATTAGATGAAATCATGTTATGGTCACTGCTACCCAGATGTTCTTGTATAAGAATATTGGTAATAAGCTCTGCATGTTTTGAGATTACCAGATCCAGCAGAGCATCATTCCTAGTCAGGGCCTCAATAAACTGGACCATAAAATTGTCTTATAATAGGTTTATAAATTATTGCCCTTTAGCTCTCCCAGCAGTGCCAATATTCCATTCAATTTTTAGGTAGTTAAAATCCCCCATAACTATCACTGTCCAAGCTATTGCAGCCCATTCCATCTGTGCAAGGAGCTGAGTCTCTACCTCCTCATGAACACTGGGAGGTCTATAACAAACTCCAATGACAGCCTTTGTAGTACGCAAGCCCATGTACAGTTCCACCCATTATGCTTCAGACTCATCACAAACTCCATCAACTAGGTCCTCTTTCACACTCGCTTTGAGATCAGATCTCACATAGAGACAGACACCACCACCCCTCCATTTTACCCTGCCTTTCCAAAAGAAAGCATAGCCAGGAATGTTAATAGCCCAATCATGAGAAGAATAAAGCCAAGATTCAGCAATACCAATTAGATCATAGTTCTCCTTGTGCACCAGAGATTCCAACTCATCTATTTTGCTTGGCAGCAGGGGCGTAACTAGAAATAGCAGGGCCCCATAGCAAAATGTTGTATGGGGCCCCCCTGCAAACAGCTCCCCCCCCCACAGCTGCCCTAGTGTCAATGCAGCGTGACCTGTGCCACATACAGCGTGACCTGTGCCCAATGCAGCGTGACCTGTGCCCAATGCAGCGTGACCTGTGCCCCATACAGCGTGACCTGTGCCCAATACAGCCTGGTCTGCCTGTGCTCCATACAGCCCCACCTATGCGGAGGAAGAGGCAAGCCACCCAGATCAGCAGAGAGCGGGATTGCCCGCTGTAATAGCTTTCCTTTGAATTTCCTGTCTTCCCGGGGCTCATCGTCACACCTCTTGGCCCGACGCCTTTGATGACGTCACATGTCCCGCATTGGATCGGCGTTCTGTCTATCAAAGGCACTGGGCCAAAAGGTGGAGCTATGTGACGTGAGGCCCGGGAACACTGGAAGTTCTAATGAAAGCTCTTACATCGGGCAATTCAGCTCTCTGCTGATACGGACAGCTCGCCTCTTCCTTTCCTCTCTCTTCCCCTGGCTGGGAGACTGTGCCGGCGGTGCTCTTATCCTCACTGGGCTCGACTCGGCTGCGGGCCCCATAGCGCCCGCATGGGTCGCTATGGTGGTAGTTATGCCCCTGCTTGGCAGACTTCTGGCATTGGTGAACAAACACTTTAATACATTGTCACATTTTGCAAACGTATGTTGCATATTTTTTATTTTAGTACTAAAAGTACCATTTCCAATGGTTGTTTGTAACTTTGGAACCTTCATATCATCTGCTATAGCCATCCCCCCATCTTTCCCCATTCCAACCTCCAATAGGAGCTGACTCCTGTCTGATCTGTTTGCCACATTATAATCTAATTCACCCTAATGAAAAACAAAAGTAAACAAAAACAACACCAAGGCACTGGTAGTAAGGCCTAATACATACAGTACCTCCCAACTGTCCCGGATATGCTGGGACAGCCTAAATATTTCAAGTAAATCCCAGAGTTCCAGCACTGGGCTCTAATAAAGCACCTCACAGGGGCATGCTCTCACTGTGCAAACAGGGCACCTAACCCTCCTCTCCTGCAGGGTGCCTGGGTATACCAGAGTGTGCCCCTGGGCAGCCTCAGTGCTGCATCATGAATTGGAATTGCGGTTCCGGAGATCCCACTGGATGCCAAACTTCAGAGCAGAGGGAGAAACTGGTCGCTGCCCACCTGCTGCTGATTGTAGAAGGAGGGGACTGGAGGCGGAGACTGCCCATTCAACCCTGGGAGCAGAACATAACTCTGGGCCCCACCTACCTGCTGCTGATTGGAGAAGGGGGAACTGGAGGGGGATCACCCATTTAAACTCAGAACAAAACCCCAACCTGTTCTCCAAGCAGAGGAAGTGTGTGAGTATGTGAGTGCGTTTGTCTGTGTGAATGTGTATGAGTGTCTGTATGCATGTCTAACTTTATGGCCTTGTTCACAAGTGTGATGAGGCCTGTATAGCGTGAAGGGGCCATTTTCTGCAGCTCCTTTAACTTCCAGGTTCTTCATGCAGGCAGCTAATTGAAGTCTATTGAGAAACGCAGCTGTGCAGACACAGCCACTTGTCCTAAAGTGACTGGCATGTGGGTGAGCAGTTCCAAACACACACTGTCTGCATTTGGAGCTGCTTACACACTGCTTGTAACTTGGAAACCCAGATTGGAATAATTACTGTAGGTTGCATGCTGTGGCAAATTGTTGGTATTTCAAAACTGTGCCTATGGGAGGGGCTTAAAAGTAGCGCCTACTCACAGAGTATGGATTAACATATGCCACAGTTTTTTTGAATAACAAATATGCTTTAATTACTGTGCCACAATCAAGAGTCTAAAAGACACATACGAACTTCAGTACAATGAATTTGTAAAAAATTAAGCTCTCCCATTACATCCATTGTCTGTGCACAGCAGTGGCGGCTGGTGATATATTTTTTTTTGGGGGGGGGGGCGGAAAACAATGCAAGCAGCCCCCCTCTCCATCGGTCAGTTACCAGTCCTGCACTTACCTCATCTTTTAGGCAGCGCTTCCTCCGGGTGATGGGTAGCGGCTTCCCCTGCGTCTCCTCCTCAGCATCACAACGACTTCCGCTGTGCGTCTCCTCCCTCCTCCTCCCTGTGCAGGCCAGTCAAGTTCCTCCACCCCAAACTCGCTCATCCATGTCTTTATGGACCTTGCTTTGTGCACTGGTCCAATCATTTGGTGGAGGGGGGATTATGGTGTGGGGTTGTTTTTCAGGGGTTGGGCTTGGCCCCTTAGTTCCAGTGAAGGGAACTCTTAAAGCGTCAGCATACCAAGAAATTTTGGACAATTTCATGCTCCCAACTTTGTGGGAACAGTTTGGGAATGGGCCCCTTCCTGTTCCAACATGACTGCACACCAGTGCACAAACAAGGTCCATAAATAAGGAATAGGTCCATAAAGACATGGATGAGCGAGTTTGGGGTGGAGGAACTTGATTGACCTGCAAAAAGTCCTGATCACAACCCGATAGAACACCTTTGGGATAAATTAGAGTGGAGACTACGAGCCAGGCCTTCTCGTCCACATCAGTACCTGACCTCCCAAATGCGCTTCTGGAAGAATGGTCAAACATTCCCATAGACACACTCCTAAACCTTATGGACACTCCTCCCAGAAGAGTTGAAGCTGTTATAGCTGCAAAGGGTGGGCCAACTCGATATTGAACCCTACGGACTAAGTTCATGTGCGTGTAAAGGCAGGCGTCCCAATACTTTTGGTAATATAGTGTATATTTTATGACTTTAATTACACTTAATATATTAATCCGCATTGACCTAAGTTTTGCCAAGTGCTGCGAAAACACTAGACCATGAGTAATAAAAACCCTGCACAGTACTGAAGTCAATCAAAACATCACTAAAATATAACTTTAATTTCATTGAAGACACTTCAGTTATTTTGTATCAGAAACACCTTGCCAGAATTTCAGTTTATGTACATTTCGGATTATTTTTAATTTCAGAGCTTCGGTCCTTATACCGTAGACAATGGGGTTTACAATAACTGACGTGAGAAGTCCAGTGATAGAAAGGAAAACATGAACAGGGATAGAAATTGTCCCACCATTCAAGCGATATCTTAAGAAAACAAACAATGCGGCCGTCAAAAAAATGGAAAAAGTGATTATGTGTGTGGACAATGTATGCATGGCTTTCTGGCAAGCTGCTTTGGAGATCTTTAAACAGATCCATAATGTTCTCATGTAACAATATATGATAATTAAAATTGTTCCAAAAATGACGAGGAGTGTTTCGACAAGTCCAAAAATATTATTAACCATGGCTGAGTTCCCACAAGCCAGCCTGACAAGGGACATGTTCTCACAGAAAATATTATTAATATTGACCCCACAGAATTTCAGGCTGGCCGTCATAATCAATGGAACAACAACAAGGATGAAGACTGAAATCCAGATACATACTAGGTATTTCAGAGCTATTCCATTCGTCATTAGGGTGGCATACCTCAGTGGGTAGCCTACAGCCAGGTATCGGTCATAGGCCATAGCAGTAAAAGTGAAGATTTCCACAGTCGAAAAACTTTGCACACAGAATACTTGTACTAGACATTCATAAAAGGATATCGTTGAAGACCCAGTCAACAAGCCAATTATAAACTGAGGGAAAATGACTGTATTACCAAATACACCATTAATGATCAAGTTAAATATGAAGATATACATGGGCTCATGAAGAGTAGCCTCTATCCATATTACATACACAATCAGACAACATAAAAACATAGTAATCAAATAGAAGATAAAAGCTACAGTAGCATATAGAAATCGGAATCTCTCCATTTCTAAGAGTCCTAGAAACACAAAAGATGGGCTAAGTTCAGTTACATTTTCCATCTTATATCTGATCTGAGTTCCAGCAAAGTCAAGATTAATGAGCCTATTTCTCTACAAACGATTGTGTACCATGTTTTTGAAGGTAGACCTACAGTACATGCTGTTGGAGTAGATCTGTAGAACATCTGTGATTGTAGGATACGTATAGCGTGAGTAGACTTTGATGTTTATATAAGCAGTTTTTCAAGAAGTAACCCAAGGGGAATTTGATCTCCTAAGATTTTCAACATCAGGTTTAGCTGACTGGAAAGAAATCATATTAATTGTATTTTTTCTATTAATATTTAACTGGAAAAGAGACACACAACTGTGTTATATGAAATTAATGCCAAACAGATACTAAAATCTAATAGTAGTAATAATAACAAATCAAAATATTATTATTATACAGGATTTATATGGTGTAAACAGTTTGCACAGTACAATATAACATTACAATATAAAGGGGGACAGTACAATTAAATTACAGTTCAATACAAAAGGAGAGCCCTGCTCATGGAGCTTACACTCTACAGGGAGGGGAAGGTGGTACAAAAGATAACAGATGCAGGGGGTGATCTGATGGAGTTGACTCAAGTACAGTTTTTTTAGGTGGAGGTGGGGCAGGCTTCCCTGAATAAATGGGTTTTCAAGGATCGCCTAAAGTCGGAAAGGGTAGGAGCTGACCAAACATACCGGGGGAGGGAGTTCCAGAGGATGAGAGAGGTTCTGGAAAAGTCCTGCAGGCGAGAACAAGGAAGTTAGAGAGCAAACTGTCTTGGGAGGAGCGGAGAAGACAATTTGGGTGATATCTGCAGATGAGGTTGGTGATGTAGCTGGGGAGATGTTATGGATGGCCTTGTATGTTGTGGATAATATCTTGAATTTTATATGTTGGGCTAGTGGAAGCCAGTTAAAGGGATTAGCAGGGAGGGGCAGCAGTCACGTATAGGTTAGTATGGTGTATAAGTCTTGCAGCAATCATAATAGACTGAAGGAGGGATAATCTGTGTAAAGGTAGGCCAGTGAGGAGGGAGTTCCCAATAGAAAGAGGAAGAGGAGAGTAGGAGATGGTGTTGCATGTGACACTGAACGTACGAGATGTGTAAAAGGAGAACTAGGAAAGAGCAGAATTATGGAGGCCAAGGGAGTGAAGTTTATTGAGGAAGAGCAGGTGGTCAACTGTGTCAAAGGCAGTGGAAAGGTCTAAGAGTATGAGTAGGGGGTAATGGCTGTTGGTTTTAGCAGTTAGTAGGCCATTAGTGAGTCTTAGTAGGGCAGTTTCAGTGGAATGTTGTGAGCGGAATCTAGACTGTATGGGATCGAGAAGCTTGTTAGCAGGTAGAAACTCATAAAGTTGTGGACAAGGCATTCAAGAAGCTTGGAGGCAAATAGGAGCAGGGAGATGGGTCTTTAGTTATTTAACCACTTGCCGACCGGGCCATAGCCGAAAGACGGCTGCAGCGCGGTCGGCTAGTTCTGGGTGGACGTCCGTGGGACGTCCTCCCAGAATACTGCTCTCGCGCGCCCCCTGGGGCGCGCACCCGAGAACTTCCGTGACCGCCGGGTCCAGAGGACCCGGCGCATCACGGATCACGGTAAACGGCCGCTAATCGCGGCCGTTTACCATGTGATCGCTCCGTCAAATGACGGAGCGATCACATGTCAACAGACCGGCGTCATCTCATGACGCCGGTTCCTCCCTCCCCTCTCTGTACCGATCGGGAGGGATCGGATGGCAGCACCGCTGTGGGCTGCATGTGTAGTGCCCACAGCGGTGCTCAGTGACATTTGCAGTCACATTCATCCATCCCTCCATGCTCAGCCATCCCTGCAATACTCTGCACTATACCCTGCAATACTCTGCATGACACCCTGCAATACTCTGCATAACACCCTGCAATACTCTGCATAACACCCTGCAATACTCTGCATAACACCCTGCAATACTCTGCATAACACCCTGCAATACTCTGCATAACACCCTGCAATACTCTGCACTATACCCTGCAATACTCTGCATAACACCCCGCAATACTCTGCATTATACCCGGCACTACTCTGCAATATACCCGGGCACTACTCTGCAATATACCCAGGCACTACTCTGCAATATACCCGGGCACTACTCTGCAATATACCCGGCACTACTCTGCAATATACCCGGCACTACTCTGCAATATACCCGGGCACTACTCTGCAATATACCCGGGCACTACTCTGCAATATACCCGGGCACTACTCTGCAATATACCCGGCACTACTCTGCAATATACCCCGCAATACTCTGCAATATACCCCGCAATACTCTGCAATATACCCCGCAATACTCTGCAATATACCCCGCAATACTCTGCAATATACCCCACAATACTCTGCAATATACCCCGCAATACTCTGCAATATACCTCGCAATACTCTGCAATATACCTCGCAATACTCTGCAATATACCCCGCAATACTCTGCAATATACCCCGCAATACTCTGCAATATACCCCGCAATACTCTGCAATATACCCGGCACTACTCTGCAATATACCTCGCAATACTCTGCAATATACCTCGCAATACTCTGCAATATACCCCGCAATACTCTGCAATATACCCGGCACTACTCTGCAATATACCTCGCAATACTCTGCAATATACCCCGCAATACTCTGCAATATACCCCGCAATACTCTGCAATATACCCCGCAATACTCTGCAATATACCCGGCACTACTCTGCAATATACCCCGCAATACTCTGCAATATACCCCGCAATACTCTGCAATATACCCCGCAATACTCTGCAATATACCTCGCAATACTCTGCAATATACCCCGCAATACTCTGCAATAGCCCGCAATACTCCACAATTTTTAACCAGTTCCCGCCCACAGTCATATGACGTCCTTGACTTTGAGCGGGTATATCTGAATGATGGGTGCAGCTACAGGCATCATTCAGATATCAGCTTTTTCAGCTGGCGATTTCCTACACCATAGGAATGATCATAGCTGCTGTTCCACTGCTTGATCATTCTTATGGGAGGCGAGAGGGGACCCCCCCCCCCTTCCCGCCACCCTCCGGTGCTTCTACCGACTCACCGCTACGATCGAAGCCAAGATCGTTTTTTTATTATTATTTCAGGCTTCCCAGCCTAGAGGTGAGATGTGGGGTCTTATTGACCCCATATCTCACTGTAAAGAGGACCTGTCATGCCATATTCCTATTACAAGGATGTTTACATTCCTTGTAATTGAAATAAAAGTGATCAAAAAATTTTTTGTGGGGGAAAAAGTGTCAAACTAAAATAAATAAAGTAAAATAAACAATAAAAAAAAAATAAAAAAATTTAAAGTGCCCATGTCCGTGTGCTCGCATGCAGAAGCGAACACATACGTAAGTCCCGCCCACATATGAAAACGGTGTTCAAACCACACATGTGAGGTATCACTGCGATCGGTAGAGCGAGAGCAATAATTTTGGCCCTAGACCTCCTCTGTAACTCAAAACATGTAACCAGGAAAAAAATTTAAAGCGTCACCTATGGAGATTTTTAAGTAGCGACGTTTGGCACCATTCCACGAGAGTGTGCAATTTTGAAGGGTGACATGTTGGGTATCTATTTACTCGGCGTAACTTCATCTTTCACATTATGCAAAAACATTCGGCTAACTTTACTGTTTTGTTTTTTTTTAAAGCACAAAACTGTTTCTTTCCCCAAAAAAAGCGTTCGAAAAATTGCTGCACAAATACCTTGCGAGATAAAAAGTTGCAACAACCGCCATTGTATTCTCTAGGGTCTTTGCTAAAAAAAATATATATAATGTTTTGGGGTTCTATGTAATTTTCTAGCAAATAAATGATTTTTACATGTAGGAGAGAAATGTCAGAATTGGCCTGGGCGCTCCAGAACGCCTGGAGGTGCTCCCCTGCATGTTGGGCCTCTTTATGTGGCCATGCTGTGTAAAAGTCTCCCACATGTGGTATCACCATACTCGGGAGTAATAGCAGAATGTGTTTTGGGGTGTAATTTGTGGTATGCATATGCTGTGTGTGAGAAATAACCTTCTAATATGACAATTTTGTGAAAAAAAAAAAAAGAAAAAAAAAATCTTGATTTTGCAAAGAATTGTGGGAAAAGATGACAATTTCAAAAAAACTCACCATGCATCTTTCTAAATACCTTGGAATGTCTTCTTTCCAAAAAGGGGTCATTTGAGGGGTATTTGTACTTTTTTGGCATGTTAGGGTCTCAAGAAATTAGATAGGCCGTCAGTAATTCAGGTGTGATCAATTTTCAGATATTGGCACCGTAGCTTTTGGACTCTCTAACATTCACAAAGACCAAATAATATACACCAAGTTGTACTTATTTTTACCAAAGATATGTAGCGGTATAAATTTTGGCCAAAATTTACGAAGAAAAATTACTAATTTGCTAAATTTTATAACAGAAACAAAGAAAAATTCATTTTTTTACCAAATTTTCAGTCTTTTTTCTTTTATAGCGCAAAAAATAAAAAACCCAACGGTGATTAAATACCACCAAAAGAAAGCTCTATTTGTGTGAAAAAAAGGATAAAAATTTCATATGGGTAAAGTGTTGCATGGCTGAGTAATTGTCATTCAAAGTGTGAGAGCACCGAAAGCTGAAAATTGGTCTGGTTAGGAAGGGGGTTTAAGTGCCCAGTGGTCAAGTGGTTAAACAGGTGGAGTCCAGTGAGGATTTTTTAAGTATGGGGGGTAATCAATGCATGTTTGAGCGGGGAGGGAAAGGTGCTAGTGGAGAGAGAGAGGTTAAAGATGTGAGTTAGAGCATTTAGGATAGAGCAGGAAGGGACTCGCAGTAATTGTGAGGGGATGAGGTCCAGGGGACAGACGGTAAGGACAGCTTCAGAAACAAGCTTGTCAACTTACTCAGTGGTGACAGGATCGAAGAAGGGAAGTATTGAATGTGATGTTGGACCTGGTATGTTGGTTTAACATTGACTGGAATGTTAAAGTCACCGAGGATGATAGCTGGTACTTCAGAGGAGAGAAAGCAGGGTAGCCATGCAGAGAAGTCATTGAGAAAGTGTGACACTGGCCCAGGAGGCCGGTAAATAACTGTAATCCTCAGACAAACTGGAGAAAAAAAGAGAAAAACAGTGCACTTCAAAAGAGTAGAGGAACAGACAGGGAGGTGTAGGAAAAACTTGGAAGGTGCTTTGTGGGGAAAGAAGTCCAACTCCCCCTACTTTTTGTCCAGTGGATTTAGGTGTGTGAGTCCAGTGGAGTAGATTGGGGGAATTGGAGAGGAAAAGGTCATTGACACAGTGAGGTCGCTGGGGGAGGGGGGTGCGTTCCGGACCCGTGTGTCACCTGCTAGAGGAGTGACACCATTCCAAAGGTGATGAAAGCCCTGGCTCCCTTTTGGCAGTTTTTTTTTTACCTTCAGCCAGAACACACCTCCAGCGCCGCAGCCATGCCTGGCATGTGTTCTCCACCTCCTCTCTGTTTATAACTCCTGCGCTGCTGCCCAAGTGTATCACAATCTATTCTCCACATGGGCGGCGTGGTTGCACACTGTCCTCTCCTCTCCAACTGCCACCCAAGTGTACCTTAGCCACCCAAGCTGGTGCAGTCACAGGCTGGGATTGGGGGGATGTCCTCCGCCGCCCGAGGTGAGGTGTTGTGGGGGGGGGGAACTTGCTGATGAGGTTGGTTTTTGCTGCTGGACACTGCTATATTATATGTAGGGGGGTGGTTCGTCCTGAGGGGGGTCTGTACTAATGGAGGGGGGTGTTTTGTCCTAAGGGGGGTCTGTACTGATGAAGGGAAGTCTGTACTGAGGAGAGGGAGGTCTATACTGAGGGAGAGGTCTATACTAAGAGGGAGGTCTATACTGAGGGAGGGGGTCTGTACTGAGGGGGCGGTCTATACTGATGGAGGGGGGGGGTCTGTACTGAGGGGGGTCTATACTATGGGGGAGGTCTATGCTGAGGGAGGTCTGTACTGATGGAGGGGGGTTAGTCCTAAGTGGGGGTCTGTACTAATGGAGGGGGGTTGTTTGTCCTGAGGGGGGTCTGTACTATTGGAGGAGGGGGGTGGTTTGTCCTGAGGGGGGGTGTCTATACTGATGGAGGGGGTGGTTTGTCCTGAGGGGGGGGTCTGTCCTGAGGGGGGTCTATACTGATGGAGGGTATACTGATGGAGGGGGGTGGTTTGTCCTAAGTGGGGGTCTGTGCTAATGGAGGAGGTGGTTTGTCCTAAAGGGGGGTCTGTACTATTGGAGGAGGGGGGTGGTTTGTACTGAGGGGGGGTCTGTACTGAGGAGGGGGTCTGTACTATTGGAGGAGGGGGGTGGTTTGTCCTGGGGCGGGTCTGTCCTGAGGGGGGTCTGTACTGAGGAGGGGGAGGTCTATACTGAGGGAGGAGGTTCTGTACTGAGGGCGATCTATACTGATGTAGGGTAGTGGTTTGTCCTGAGTGTGGGTTTGTACTAATGGAGTGGGATGGTTTGTCCTGAGGGGGATCTATAGTGATGTATATAATGGTGAACCACAAAAAGAATTTAAATTCTCAATGAAGCGTTGCCAGCATCCCAAAATCTATTGTGAAAAAGGGCCCTAAAAAGGGACACTAGGTACAAAGGGACTTTTAGGGCGAACTTTGAAAGCGAATAATTTTTTATAAAAACATATTATTTATTTGAAGAAATGCTTAAAAACGCATAGATAAAAATAGTAATCTATACAGAACATTTGTGCGAAAATAAACAATTTATACATATTATACTCTTAACACATTCAAAGATGAATACAAGTTCCTCCGTAAGCCTAACATGTTTCAGGACGATGTCCCTTCTTCAGAGGCGTTTTTAAGGAGAGAAAATGAATGTATTCTGTATTAAATTGCATGAAAAAGTGTAAGAGTATATGCAGTGAATGATATCTTTAAAAAGTCAGATGAACTTCTGCCATCAGCTGTCCACAATTTCTGCCTGTTAAAAACAACAATGTCCTGGCTATTCGGGAACCACTAATCAGTTTTAAAGACTTTTCTGTGGCCGCGTTCTGGTGGTCGTCCTACTTTGGGGCCTTTGTGTGGGCTGTTTTGAGCCCGAACGCAGTCTATACTCTTTCCGGTGGACAACTGATGGCAGAAGTTCATCGGACTTTTTAAAGATATCATTCACTGAACCTGAACCTGAAGGTAAAGGTGATGGACTGTCCAAACATGTCTCCAGACCTAAACCCTATTGAGCATCTGTGGGCATCCTCAAACAGAAGGTGGAGGAGCGCAAGGTCTCTAACATCCACCAGCTCCGTGATGTCGTCATGGAGGAGTGGAAGAGGACTCCAGTTGCAACCTGTGAAGCTCTGGTGAACTCCATGCCCAATAGGGTTAGGGCAGTGCTGGAAAATAATGGTGGCCACACAAAATATTGATACTTTGGGCCCAATTTGGACATTTTCACTTAGGGGTGTACTCACTTTTGTTGCCAGCGGTTTAGACATCAATGCCTGTGTGTTGAGTTATGAGGGGACTGCAAATTTACAGTTATACAAGCTGTACACCCACTTCTTTACATTGTAGCAAAGTGTCATTTCTTCAGTGTTGTTATATGAAAAGATATAAAATATTTATAAAAAATTGAGGGGTATACTCACTTTTGTGAGAAACTGTATATATATTCACAGTACTGTTTCCTGCCTGGTGTATGTCGCCCAGGATTTTTAACTAGCCAGGTTGAGGGGCTCCAGGATGATTGTTTAATTTGGAGTAATCTGTTTTGTCAATTTCCTCTGTGGTTGGCAAAATCCAGTTGGGGACCTTGAGCCTGGAGATTCTGTAGCCATCTGGGTGGTAGAAAATCCCCAATCCTGGGACCATGGGACCAGGTTTTGGGAATAGCTAGAAGGTTGATTGTGCAGGTGGGTTCTGGGCTCCACCCTTCCAAGGAGTCCAGGTGTGCAAGGGAGAAGCCAGAGGGTTTCATGGTGCAGTGTGACAGAGTAGATAGAGAGTCCAAGGCTCTGGGTTGGAGCAACGAGGAAGCTGTGAAAGAAAGAGTGCCAGCAGAGGTACAGAGTATGCATGGAACAGGTACACTGTTACATGGTCAAGAGGACTGAGGCCCAAAGCCTGAGCAGCGGTTTTTGTTAACATTGTTGCTGCAAATTGAAACCCCTGTATGGGAGTCCTGGATGGACTGTTTATTTTTGTTTAGTAAAAGTGGGCCATCATCCCCTAAAATGGCAGAAGTGGCATGGACATTTCTTAATTGAATTTAGGTTTGGACTTTGACTGGGCCATTCTAACACATGAATATGCTTTGAAGTCATTCCATTGTAGCTCTGGCTGTATATTTAGGGTCGTTGTCCTGCTGGAAGGTGAACCTACGTCCCAGTCTCAAGTCTTTTGCAGACTCAAGCAGGTTTTCTTCTAAGGATGCCCTGTATTTGGCTCCATCCATCTTCCTGTCAACTCTGACCAGCTTCCCTGTCCCTGCTGAAGAAAAGCATCCCCACAACATGATGCTGCCACCACCATGTTTCACGGTGGGGATGGTGTTTTCAGGTTGATACGCAGTGTTAGTTTTCCACCACACATAGTTTTTTACTTTTAGGCCAATAAGTTAAATTTTGGTCTCATCTGACCAGAGCACCTTCTTCCACATGTTTGCTGTGTCCCCCCACATGGCTTCTAACAAACTGCAAACGGGACTATTTATGACTTTCTTTCAACAATGGCTTTCTTCTTGCCACTCTTCCATAAAGGTCAGATTTCTGGAGTGCATGAACAATAGTTGTCATGTGGACAGATTCTCCCGCCTGAGCTGTGAATTTCTGCATCTCCCTCAGAGTTACCATGAACCTCTTGGCTGCTTTTCTGATTAAGGCTCTCCTTGCCTGTCTATTTAGGTGGATGGTACCATGTCTTGGTAGGTTTGCAGTTGTGCCATACTCTTTCTATTTTCGGATGATGGATTGAACAGTGCTCCGTGAAATGTTCAAAGCTTGGGATATTTTTTTAGAACCTTACCCTGCTTTAAACGTCTCCACAACTTTATCTCTGACCTGTCTGGTGTGTTCCTTGGCCTTCATGATGCTCTTTGTTCACTAAGGTTCTCTAACAAACCTGTGAGAGCTTCAGAGAACAGAGATTAAATTACACACAGGTGGACTCTATTTACTAATTAGGTGACTTCTGAAGGCAATTGATTCCACTAGATTTTAGTCAGGGTTATCAGAGTAAAGGGGGCTGAATACAAATGCACGCCACACCTTTCTGATATTTATTTGTAAAAAATGTTGAAAACCATTTATCATTTTCCTTCCACTTCACAATTATGTGCCACTTTTTGTTGGTCTATCACATAAAATCCCAATAAAATACATTTACATTTTTGGTTGTAACCTGACAAAATGTGGAAAATTGTAAGGGGTGTGAATACTTTTTCAAGGCGCTGTAGATAGATAGATAGATAGATAGATAGATAGATAGATAGATAGATAGATAGATAGATAGATAGATAGATAGATAGATAGATAGATAGATAGATAGATAGATAGATAGATAGAAACATGGGGCAGACATGGTCTTTTTCCTTTTTTCACTCATCTATGTTTTTATGTCTATTGCATGGGATTCAAGCTGTATACTCCAAAAAGCATGTGGAAACATTGTTGGAAATCTGATTTTTAGAAGAGTTTCATGTCCAGACGAAAGGCAGATTGTCAGAAACCATGAACGAGACCGAGACAGAAGTACAGTAAAATCATACTTGTTTATTAATAAAAATAAAAAAGTAAAAAGAGTAAGCGTAGTCAAAGCATAGCCAGAGTTCAGTAACCGGATCGGGTAGTCGGCCAAGCCAGAGTTCAGTAACCAGATCGGGTAATCAGCCAAGCCAGAATTCAGGGTTCCAAGTAGAAGAACAGCAAGCGGGATAAGGAGCCAGAAGGGGTGTCAGCAAAGCCAGTCTTTAAACAGGAATGCAGGAGATGGTTTCTTGTGATGTGACCAAGGCGAAGACAGGAATGAAGTGAGCTGGAGATCTTTAAGTAGGCCGAACTGATCCACAACAGCTGGTTAACTGTGGAGAGAGATGAGAGCTGGCAATTAGCCGACAGCTGAGCGGCCAGCTCAGAGAAGGAAGGGCTGAGCCAGCCCTGACACATATGAATTCCTCAGGACCTGTTTTTTGCCGATATTGAAGCAGTCACTCAAATTCATTAGCTGGAACTGGCTGGACTACACAACTACAACTGTTGGAAAGACGTTCTGAGGATGATCCTAATCTCAAAAGGCATACACTCAAAAGTGCAATTATTTTCTGCAGCATCTACATCTGTAATCTATGGGAGGAGGAGCTACGCCCTGACGTCACCGCTGAGTCCCGGAAGTATACAGGCTTTGTACAAGTCGGCCAGCTAATCTTTTACATGCCTTTTAACTCTCCTTTTGATGTAAGTTGCCACCTGTTTTTATACTATAATAAATGTAACAGGTTTACACTATGTGGACTTTCCTTGTTTTTCTGGCATAATACTGGTTCCTGCTGATCCTGTCTGCTGACCACCTTTGCTGACACTTTGAAGACCAGGGCTTGCCAGAGGGATCCCGCGCTGACGTTGCAGCCATTCGTTTTGTGTGGTCCCCTGTAATAAGGGACCAACACGTTCTGGTAAGCGGCAGTATTTTTTCAATGGTGGAGGAGACTTTCACATTTCACTAGCCACTTCGGTGTGAACTTTCACCACCCATCACTGTGGATTCACCCTCCATTGGAAGCTATTGGAATATGTGACGTTCACTTGTACAGACTGTTCTTTTATGGATTGATTTTGTATCATTTCAAAATATTCACTTTCACATTTGGTATATAATCACGTTATGGGTTATCAGATACACCTATTGTAATTTGTAGATATCAATATGTATCAGTAATTATTGTTTTGTTATTCACGCAATATTTGTTTGGTCTTAATTTTTGCAAATCTCATTGCTTAGCGCGACTTTTCATTTTATTTATACATAGGTTTGGTGTAGTATAACACTTTTAGTCGCAGCTTTTTTATGTTTTTTACTTATAGCGCAGTATTTTTTATATATCTTTAATCTATGGAAGAGCCCTGGGGCCATATATTTTTTTTTTTTTGCAGAATTCTAAGTTAAAAAAAAAAGTTTGAAAGTCAGAATTCTGAGTTTGAAAGTCAGAATTCTGAGATTAAAAAAAAATATTCTGAGTTTCAAAGTCATAATTCTGAGATTCAAATTCAGAATTCTGAGTTTCAAAGTCAGAATTCTGAGTTTATAAATACAGTAGTCTCTATTAGGAGGATTTTAGGACCAATGAACAATAATGTAGTAACACCCATAGACCATCATTCTGCAGACATACTTGTCTTCTGCTCTGTAAGATATGTAAATCTATAGTTACACACACAGTATAGAGAAGCAGGCAATGCTGGGCTCTCTGGTTCCTTTACTGTATTAATAGTTCCTCAGTTTGTTGTCATATCCTCTTTCCCTGTCATCTGCCCCAACATATAGAGCAATGCTGTGTGTATTGTGTGTGTGGGGGGTCACAGCTTCCATAAATAACAGAACACAATGGCCAGCACAGCTCTGCACCCCAACTTGTTGGAAACATTACAGTGTTGCCCCTTTATGAGGGAATTGTGAATGGCAGCAGGACAATGTGTGTCTATGGTCATAACGGATCGATCATAACAATTACTTGTCTGGACTAATACAGTTGTGTTGCAGACAACTAACTTCATATCAAACATAAAAAGCAGGCATATGGTATGCATTAGGTGATAGCAGAGGTTAGAGTAGCAGACTTGCAGTAGTGAAGTTGTGTGTTATAATCCAGATTAAAGCATAGTTTTTAGATATATATTTTCAATATATTGATTTTATATTAAACATATTTTCAAATATGAATTAGTGAGGGCTTAAATTGTATTTTACTAATATATCCAAATAGATTTTAAGGTATATTACCAAAGACATATTGATAGAGTTGTTGTATACATATACATATGTATTTTTTTTACAAATCTGTGTATATATTAGGGTGATCGGGGTGACATGGGGGCAGTTCCCAATTTCAGAAGACTGTGCCTGGAAGCTGCATGATAACCACCATGCCTTAAAACTTGAGCCCTGGGCTCTGCACTATATGCTAAACTGTGCGTGTGTTCTACAGTGTACATGCATAGGTGTGCGCAGCCTCTTGCATTAGGGTGTGCACCCCAAAGCTCAAATACATATGCATGTGTATATGTACTGATGGTGTCAGTAGGGCAGTGGACAGTGTAATTTTGTTTATTTTATTTTTCAAAAAATTATTTTCTTTTGTAACTTTTTTTGGGGGATGAAATATCAGTGGTCTAAACAGGGGGGAATATGCACCACACAAGGCGATTAGGGTGTGCCCAGGCACACCTGGCACACCCTGTGCGCACGCCTATGTGTACATGCACACGCCGATATCTCCCCTTCACTGACTGGCTGACTGGCTGCCTAGCTATCCACTATTTGCCAGCACTGTGCTGCAGGGGAAGCCGATCCGGGACAAGTGGGGGGCAGAAGGGACATGTCTCCCGGGCATAGAATGGAGGGGTTGGAGGGGTTGGAATTTGGTCACTCATCCCGCACTTCACTCACCGTAATGACTGCATCACCCATTAAAAAACGCAATATGCGATGGCTGCCGAAGGGAGGAGTCTGTGTCCTAATCCCTCCAACCAGCTGTGGGTGGACGAGAGCGGGTGCTCAGTTTCAGCACAGCGCCGCTAGGGAGTGACACAGAGCGGAGAGCACACTGCCCTTCCTCCTGTCTCCCTTGTCATGTGACACCACATGACCAGAAAGGGGAAGAAGGAGAAGCTGCCTTTATTCTGAGCTGACACCATGTTAAAACCATGTGATCCTTGCGTACTTTGGGGGGGTGGGACAGCTCAGCTTTAGATATCCTCTCTCCTCCTCAGACCTCCTTAGCCCTCCCTCTCTCTTACGATGGGTTCACATATGTGTATTGGAGGAACATGCGCTAAATGTCAGGGCTCGCTCAGCCCTTCCTTCTCTGAGCTGGCTGCTCATCTGTCAGCTAATTGCCAGCTCTCATCTCTCTCCACAGTTAACCAGCTGTTGTGGATCTGCTAGTCAGTCCCGCCTACTTTGAGGTCTCCAGCTCACTTCATTCCTGCCTTCCCCTTGGTCACATCACAAGAAACCATCTCCTGTGTTCCTGTTTAACCACTTGACCACTGGGCACTTAAACCCCATTCCTAACCAGACCAATTTTCAGCTTTTGGTGCTCTCACATTTTGAATGACAATTACTCAGTCATGCAACACTGTATCTATATGAAATTTTTGTCCTTTTTTCACACAAATAGAGCTTTCTTTTGGTGGTATTTAATCACCGCTGGGTTCTTTATTTTTTGCGCTATAAAAGAAAAAAGAACGAAAAATCTGTAAAAAAATAAATTTTTCTTCATTTCTGTTATAATATTTTGCAAATTAGTAATTTTTCTTCATATATTTTGGCCAAAATTTATACCGCTACATATCTTTGGTAAAAATAACCCAAATCGGTGGATATTATTTGGTCTTTGTGAAAGTTATAGAGTCCAAAAGCTATGGTGCGAATATCTGAAAATTGATCACACCTGAAGTACTGACGGCCTATCTAATTTCTTGAGACCCTAACATGCCAGAAAAGTACAAATACCCCCCAAATGACCCCTTTTTGGAAAGAAGACATTCCAAGGTATTTAGAAAGATGCATGGTGAGATTTTTGAAGTTGTCATTTTTTCCCACAAATCAAGGTTTTTTTTTTACTTTTTTTTCCCACAAAATTGTCATATTAGCAGGTTATTTCTCACACACCGTATATGCATACCACAAATTACACCCCAAAACACATTCTGCTATTACTCCTGAGTACGGCGATACCACATGTGTGAGACTTTTACACAGCGTGGCCACATACAGAGGCCCAACATGCAGGGGAGGACCTTCAGGCGTTCTGGAGTGCCAAGGCCAATTCTGACATTTCTCTCCTACATGTAAAAATCATCATTTATTAGCTAGAAAATTACATAGAACCCCAAAACATTATAAATGTTTTTTTAGCAAAGACCCTAGAGAATACAATGGCGGTCGTTGCAATTTTTTATCTCGCACGATATTTGTGCAGCAATTTTTTTAACGCTTTTTAAAAAAAAAAAAACTGTTTTGTGCTTTACAAAAACCAAAACAGTAAAGTTAGCCCACTGTTTTTACATAATGTGAAAGATAAAGTTACGCCGAGTAAATAGATACCCAACATGTCACCTTTCAAAATTGCACGCGCTTGTGGAATGGCGCCAAACTTTGGTACTCAAAAATCCCCATAGGCGACGCTTTAAAATTTTTTACTGGTTACATGTTTTGAGTTACAGAGGAGGTCTAGGGCAAAAATTATTGCTCTCGCTCTACCGATCGCAGCGATACCTCACATGTGTGGTTTGAACACCGTTTTCATATGTGGGCGGGACTTACGTATGCGTTCGCTTCTGCATGCGAGCACACAGGGACAGGGGCGCTTTAAATTTTTTTTTTTTTTTTATTGTTCATTTTACTTTATTTATTTTAGTTTGATGCTTTTTTCCAAAAAAAAAAAAAATTTTGACCACTTTTATTCCTATTACAAGGAATGTAAACATCCTTGTAATAGGAATATGGCATGACAGGTCCTCTTTACAGTGAGATATGGGGTCAATAAGACCCCACATCTCACCTCTAGGCTGGGAAGCCTGAAATTTAAAAAAAAAAAACGATCCTGGCTTCGATCGTAGCGGTGAGTCGGTAGAAGCGCGGGAGGGGGGGACATCCCCTCTCGCCTCCCGTAAGAACAATCAAGCAGTGGAACAGCCACTATGATCATTCTTATGGTGTAGGGAATCGCCGGCTGCAAAAGCTGATATCTGAATGATGCCTGTAGCTGCAACCATCATTCAGATATCCCCGCACAAAGTCAAGGACGTTGTATGACGGCCAGCGGGAAGTGGTTAAAACGCATTTTTTTTTTTAACACAAAGTTGTCCATTTATACAATATTTCCACCACATAACATGTACATACCAAAAATGACACCCCAAAATAGATTCTCCTCCTCCTCCTGAGTACGGCAATACCACATGTGTGAGACTTCCACAGCCTGGCCACATACAGAGGCCGAGTACAGCTGAGCATGGCTCAGCATGGCAGGGTATGGCTGGGTATGGCGGGGTATTGCAGAGTATGGTGGGGTATTGCGGAGTATGGCGGGATATTGCGGAGTATGGCGGGGTATTGCGGAGTATGGCGGGGTATTGCGGGGTATGGCGGGGTATTGCGGGGTATGGCGGGGTATGGCGGAGTATGGCGGGGTATGGCGGGTATGGCGGAGTATGGTGGAGTATGGCGGGGTATGGCGGAGTATGGCGGAGTATGGCAGGGTATGGCGGGGTATGGCGGGGTATGGCTGGGTATGGCGGGGTATTGCAGAGTATGGTGGGGTATTGCGGAGTATGGCGGGGTATTGCGGGGTATGGCGGGGTATTGCGGGGTATGGCGGGGTATGGCGGAGTATGGCGGAGTATGGCGGGGTATGGCGGAGTATGGCGGAGTATGGCGGGGTATGGCGGGGTATGGCGGAGTATGGCGGGGTATGGGGGAGTATGAGGGAGTATGGCGGGGTATGGCGGAGTATGGCGGAGTATGGCGGGGTATTGCGGAGTATGGCGGGGTATTGCGGGGTATGGCGGGGTATGGCGGAGTATGGCGGGGTATGGCGGAGTATGGCGGAGTATGGCGGGGTATGGCGGAGTATGGCGGAGTATGGCGGGGTATGGCGGAGTATGGCGGAGTATTGCGGAGTATGGCGGGGTATTGCGGGGTAATGCGGGGTATTGTGGGGTAATGTGGGGTATTGCAGGGTAATGTGGGGCTTTGCAGGGTAATGTGGGGCTTTGCAGGGTAATGTGGGGCTTTGCAGAGTATTGCACAGCATTGCAGAGTAGTAGGGTTGGCTGAGCATGGATGGATGGATGGGCTGGATGTCACTGTGCAGAGCTGTGGGCACTACACATCCAGCCCACAACGCTGCAGCCATCCATCCATCCCCCTCTCCGTTCACAGTGTACCGATCGGTACACAGGAGGGGAGGAGAGGAACCGGCGTCATCAGATGACGCCGGTCTGTTTACATGTGATCGCGCCGTCATTTGACGGCGCGATCACATGGTAAACGGCCGCGATCAGCGGCCATTTACCGGGATGGTCATGGATGTGTTCGGGTGCGCGCCCCAGGGGGCGCGCGAGAGGGGAATTCTGGGAGGACGTCATAGTACGCCCTCCCGGAGTTAAGCAACCGCCCTGCAGCCGTCATTCGGCTATGGGCCGGTTGTTAATTGGTTAAAGACTGGCTTTGCTGACATCCCTTCTGGCTCCTTATCCTGCTTGCTGTTCCTCTACTTGGATCCCTGACTTCTGGCCTGGCTTCCTGGTTACTGGACTCTGGCTATGCTTTGACTACGCTTACTCTATTTAGCTTTTTATATTTATTAATAAACAAGTGTGATTTTACTGTACTTCTGTCTCTGTCTGGTTCATGGTTTCTGACACTAAATCACATGCATTCCTGCAATGCACAAAAACATACAGCCCCTTAGCAGTCAAGTAAAGGCGCCATTCATTCTTATGGCGTCCCCATGCACCTTGCCAGTGTATGCACATTTGCGCACGTTCATCTGCATAAAAAAACAGGATAATAAATTATTATGCATTTTGCTGTGGCATGTTTTTTTTTTTTATACAGTGTGAGGGCTTAAAGGGGTTGTAAACCTTTGTGTTTTTTTACCTTAATGCATCCTGGCAGTGACTGGTCCCCCAGCCCGCCTGTTTTACTTACCTGAGCCCTGGAACTTGACCCGGTGGGGACGCGCTGTCTCTCTGCCTGGGGTTCTCGGCTCTTGATTGGCTAGATAGATAGCAGCGCAGCCATTGGCTCCCGCTGATGTCAATCAAATCCAATGATGTGGGCGCCGAGTCATACATTCGGCGGCTATGGACGCCGAATGCTGGACTAGGGAGAGTGCTTCTCCTAGGGGGTTATCTGATGTGGGGAGGAGCCGCGAGAGCAGCTGGGGGACACCAGAAGACAAGGTTAGGGCCACTCTGTGCAAAATGAGCTGCTCGGGGGAGGTAAGTATGATATGTAAGTAAGCCCGGAGCCAAAAGACAAAAAAGAAATAGGCAGAGGGCGGGCATGACAGGGTTAATAGGGTTACTTGCTAGGTTGGGGTAGGTTGTAAGGAAGGTTGTGGTTGGTGGAGAAGAAGAGGGGGCGGAACAGAGGGAACTTAGCTGGGGGGAAGATCCCGCCCAAGCTCAGTGGTGTCGTAGGAACAAGCGGGTGAACATGTCAGCGGTGGAGGACCTGTTTGCCCGTTTAAAAGCGGAGGCGGCGTCCAGGGGACCTGGATGGCTGGAGGGCCGGTTAGCAGCGGCGCTGGGTGAGGCTTCCCCAGCGGTCTCGGCGGGGGAAAGAGAGTCCGCGAGAGGCAGGCGAACCAGGCCGCCTACTCGCTTCTTGCCTGATGCGCCTATCCCTGTGAGGACGCAGGCGCAGAGGGCGCGAGCGGGTCGGCCGGTTCCTGGGCCTCCCGCGAAGAGACTAGCGGCGCGCCACGAGCGGGGTCAAAGGGGATCGTCTCCTCCTGTCACTATGGAGCTTGGGAGGGTAGAACAGCGGGAGGCGGCGGGTCGGTCGGAGGCAGGGCCGCCCGTGAAGAGGACAGCGGTGGGGAGAAGCAGGAAGCAGGTGGATCATCCCCAGCCCACACGTTCAAGTGATGAACAAGGACAGCAGGGAAGGGCAGAACACACGCTACAACCGGTGGGGAGGATGGGGCACAGACAGAAGATCAGCAGTGGCAGTAATTCAGAAGCGGGGAGAGCCAGCAGGCCTTGTGCGGATGCTGGGGAAGATAGTTCGGCCCTGAGAGCCAAGCCCCAGGCAGATCCACGGCAGGGGCGGGGCTTCAGCACAGAACGGACCATGTTGCGGCAGCAGGACACGCTGGCACGGCGGTGGGTGGCCCCACGGTGAGAGACGAGAGAGAGAGGGCTGCGGGTAGTGGCCTTGGGCGGCACTACAGGTACGAGGTCGGTGGGCCCAGAAAGGCGAGCACAAAATCGGTGGGTGGATCAGCTGGGCGGAGGAGGAGTGGGGAGAACGGAGCATTCGCGGCATCCAGTGGTGCAGCTGCTGGAGGGCCATCGGTGAGCGGAGAAGAAATGGAGGAAGACAGGTCGGAAGGAGAGCTGTCGCAGTCGGACGGCGATGGGCAGCAGGAAGAGCCGGCGGTGGCAGTGTCGGGACCTTCGGCTGGTGGACAACCTACCAGGCAGCAGGGTAAGAGAACACGTCTTAATAATTCTGTTACTGTGGAGGGTGATGTGGGGGTGGGGGGTAGGGAGGAGCGGGCAGTAGCGGGGCGGTCGACAACAACCGCGCCTTTTAATCTGGCCGCGCAGGTCGCTGACCGCGCATCGGCGGATTCAGGGTTGCAGGGTTTTGTTACAGGTTTGAAGGAATTACTAAAGAGGTTTGAGCCAGGGCCAAGCGGGAGCCAGTCTCCGGCGGCGGCATGGGTTGATCCCAGGGATGGGCTGGGGGTGGGCACGGGGACTGTTACTGGCCCTAGTGTTGCGGCGCCCGTGGGAGAAGTCACAGGGGCGGCTGTGCAGGCGGAGGTTCCTAAGACACAGGAAGGGGCTGCGGGGGAGGGGGCGAAGAAGCAGGACTTAGTGAGGCTGGCGGACGCTGCAAAATGCGAAGTTTATGTGTGCTTTGAGGGTCCGCTTGGTGCACATTTGAAGCCTGAAGTTAGAGAAAAAATTTGGAAAGGGGAATATGTAGAGATTTTTGCTCTATTGCCCCTTGAAAAGTTTAATTTAGATAGAGTGAAGCCGGAGGATACTAAAAAAGAGGATGAAGAAAAAAGGAGGTATAGGCTAATACCTAGGACATTTACGAACTGGCTACAGGCGTTTGCAATCATGGCAAGTGTGATTGGGGAGAAGAATCCAGAGCACTGTTCGGCATTGTTCTGCTACTTGGACGCCGTGGGAGAAGCTTATAGAGTCTACGGGGGCACGGCTTGGCTGCGGTATGATGAGCAATTCCGACAGCGGAGGGCCATCCGCCCGGCGTTGAGATGGGACCACAAGGACATCAGCCTATGGATGCGTCTCATGACTTCTACTAGGCAGACCGGTCAGTTTTTTCAGGGGGGGGCCGGTGGATCAGCTAACTCCGGTCAATCGGCCACAAGAAAAAAGGGGGTTTGTTGGCAATTCAATGAGGGGTCATGTAGATTTGGAGGGTCGTGCAAGTACAAGCACGAATGTTCAGGCTGCGGGGGGGGGAGCCACCCGCTATCGCGGTGTTTTAAACAAGGAAAAGGCCGTGCCGGAGAGCCTATTAGTAAAGGGGACAACACCGGTGAGAGTGGGAAGGATGGAGCCCTTCCTAGATAGATACCCGGATAAGGAGGCAGCGCGCTTACTAGCTCGGGGGTTTTCGGAGGGTTTTAGAATACCTTCTCGCTTAGTTGACACGCCCCCGAGGTCTCGCAATTTGAAGTCAGCGTTGCTTCATGAGGAAGTGGTGGGGGAGAAGTTACAGAAGGAAGTTAGGTTTGGGCGCATGAGTGGTCCTTTTGTAGAAGTGCCAATACCGGATTTAGTAGTGTCCCCGCTGGGGGTGGTGCCTAAGAAAGAGCCCAATAAGTTTAGGCTGATACACCACTTGTCGTACCCAAAAGGGGAGTCGGTGAACGATGGCATCGATCCGGAAGAGTGTGCGGTGTCGTACACGTCATTTGATGCCGCAGTTGTTTGGGTTAGGAAATATGGACAAGGGGCATTGTTGGCAAAAGCTGACATAGAGTCGGCTTTTCGCTTGTTACCAGTTCATCCCGAAAGTTTTCGTTTACTGGGTTGTTGTTGGCAGGACGAATATTACGTAGATCGTTGTTTACCTATGGGGTGTTCGATATCCTGCGCGTTGTTCGAAAAGTTTAGCTCCTTTATTGAATGGGTGGTCCGGGACGTCGCGGGATTGAACTCCATCATCCACTATTTGGATGATTTTCTCTGCATCGGTCCTCCTAGGTCGGAAGTTTGTGCGGTCCTGTTGGCAACGTTGGAGCATATGGCGGAGAAGTTTGGAATCCCGTTGGCTCCGGAAAAGACAGAAGGTCCCAAAACGGTGTTGAGTTTTTTGGGCATCATTCTGGACACTGAGGCAATGGAGTGTAGACTACCTGAGGATAAGCTGACGGCGTTACAGGCGGAAATTCGGTGTATCAGCGGGCTGCGGAAAGTTCAATTACGGGCGTTACAATCATTGCTAGGTAAGTTGAACTTTGCGTGTCGAATTTTGCCTATGGGAAGGGTGTTTTGCAGGCGGCTGTCTGCAAGTACGGCGGGGGTGGAATCTCCAAGGCACTACGTACGTTTGCTGAAGTCTCACAGGGAAGACCTACGAGTTTGGCACACGTTCCTGGCTAAGTTTAACGGCAGGGCGTTGTGGATGTCAGGGCCAGTGAGCAATTTCGACTTGGAATTGTACACGGATGCGGCAGGATCAGCAGGTTTTGGAGCATTCTTCAGAGGACAGTGGAGTGCAGGGCCTTGGCCGCAGTCGTGGAAAGACGCAGGTTTGCTGAAGAACATGCTGCTTTTGGAACTGTTCCCGGTGGTGTTGGCAGTGGAGTTATGGGGTGAGTTGTTTAGGAATTTAAAGGTTAGGTTTCATGGGGACAACCTGGGAGTGGTGCAGGTGATCAATAAAGTATCAGCGGCTTCTCCGCCGGTGATCAAGTTGCTTCGACACCTTGTACTGAGATGCTTACAGCTAAACGTGTTTATCTATGCGGTGCACCTCCCAGGGGTGGAGAATGTCGTGGCTGACGCTCTGTCTCGCTTTCAGTGGGACAGATTCCGGGAATTGGAGCCAGGGGCGGAGCAAGACGGGATCCCGTGTCCAGACTGGCTGTGGAGGATTGCTTTGGAGGACTAGTAGGATGGATCAAACAGTCGGTGAGCGATGCGACGTGGGCTGCTTACAACAGAGTATGGCAGGAATGGGCAGCTCTGCTGCGACAGGTGGATGAAGGACACGAAGACCAGGAAATCAGGTTGCTAGTTTTATACTTCGTTGCCAGGAATTTGGAGGATGGGGTGTCAGTGTCTGGGATCGAAAAGAAATTGGCAGCTCTATCATTTCTGTTAAGACTTCAAGGCTTACCTAATTTTACTAAAGATTTTTGGGTGAGGCAGGCATTGAAGGGTTACAGACGGGCTAAGCCGGGGAGAGACTCCAGGCGGCCAGTTTCGTTCCAGTTGTTGGGTCGGATTATTGGATGCTTGGACATTGTATGTTCGCCAGGATACGAGGCGGTGTTGTTCAAGGCGGCATTCGCATTAGCATTTTTTGGCGCATTCAGGATTAGTGAGTTAGTTAGTCCCTCCAAAAAAGAAAAGGGGGGGTTGGAAGGGTCGGATGTCAGCTGTTGGGAGGACAGGTTGTCCATCCTGGTAAAAAAGTCGAAAACGGATCAGCGGGGCAAAGGTAGGACTGTGCAGGTTTTCGCGCTGCCCGGTTCTCCTTTGTGCCCAGTACAGTTGGTAAGAAGGTTGGCAGAGATACGCCCGGGAGGGGAGGTCCCCTTTCTAATACATCAGGATGGGTCGTTCTTATCTCGCTTTCAATTTATTGCGATTTTTAAAAAATGTTTGGGGATATTAGGTTTGGAAGGTGAAAAGTTTTCATCCCACTCGTTTAGAATAGGGGCCGCTACTGAAGCTGTTCGGTGGGGATTGAATGAAGGGGCAGTAAAGAGGATTGGGAGATGGGAATCTAGGCGGTTTAGGTCTTATGTTCGCCCGCACTTGTTGTAGGTCCATATAATTTAAAAAAAAAAAAAAAAAAAAGGGGGTTTTACGGGCGGGTTTACAGTAATGGGGGAGTATGGTATTATGTATTGTTATGTTGGTACATTGTTGGGAGGTATTGATATTTTGGGGGGTTTTTTGTTTATGTTTTCTCCTTGCAGGTCGACAGCAATGCCTTGTGTGGATCGTTGGCCACTCGTATGTCTGTTGGGGGGCCAGGAGAGGAGATGCTAGGAGGGATGGGAGGCAGCTGGGTTTTTCTAGGCAGGAGGTTTGTTTAAGGTGGTTTGGGGTGCCGGGCATGCTGTGGGGTAGGACAGTGTCAGAAGTTCAAAAATTGGCACGCATAGACAGAGCGCCGGACGTGTTATTATTGCATGTGGGCGGCAATGATCTGGGATTGAGGTCAATGTTGGATTTGGTAAAAGACATTAAGTTTGATTTTTGGCAGCTCAGGATGTCTTTTCCACGCATGCTCATTGTGTGGTCGGATATCGTGGCGCGTACCACTTGGAGATTGGCCAGGTCGGTTGACAAGATCAACCGGGCAAGGAAGAAGGTCAACAAAGAGATTAGCAGCTTTGTAGTGCGGAATGGAGGTATAGCGATAAGGCATTTGGAATTGGAGGTGGATACCTGGAGATATTTAAGGGGAGATGGGGTACACCTGAACGATGTGGGGACAGATTTATGGGCATTGGGTCTGCAAGATGGGATCCAGCGAGCTTTGAGGGTGTGGCAGGGCACACAAGGGTAAGGTTTTACCCTGGTGTGTGCTGTGGCGTGATGTTGGCCTTTGCGGGTGAAGGATTAAACCCCAGATATGTAAGAGATCGGGACCCATCGCTAGTATGAGGCCCGTTGGTAAGATTTCAGCTAACAAGGGTTTTAGCTTGAATTGGTTATTGGGGCACTGTGGGCTATTGGTTGATTGTCTCCGAGCTAGCTTGTCAGCTGGAGGCCTAGTTTATAGTTATAGTACCGCAGTGCCTGAGTTTCTTGAGTTTGAAGTTTGGTGGGTTTTTCCCTGCAAAGACCAACGGGAGTGGTAGTTAAGAAAAAGGATATGTCAGGTGTTTTATACGGTTTATATGATGTTGATAAATTATTATTATTAATGGTTATATTTTAATAAAGTTAATTGGCTGCTACGGCCAATATTTTACTCCATATGGTGGTTGTCTCAATTATTGGGGTAAAAGGTTGGGGTATGCAGCTAGTGGGTGTTGGTTAAGAAATGGGTGACAAGTGACATCTGTTATACAGTAGTCATGTTATTTAAAAAAAAAAAAAATGGAACCCTTACAATCACTTTAAATTGTATTTTATCCATATATCGAAACTGATTTCAAAGCATATTAACAAAGACATTGATATATTCAGTACACAAAGTTGTTGTATATGCAGACTACTATAAATTAGAGTAGAGATTTTTTTTTAAATATCTGTGCATATATTAGGGTGATTAGTGTGACATCTTCAGTTCCCCAGAGGCAGTTGTCAATTTCAGGAGACTGTCCCTGGGTAAGAATGTCCCTGGAAGCTGCATGATAACCATCATGCCCCACAATTTAGCCCTGGTCTCTGCACTGTAAGCGGTTTACCCACACCCCAGGTGCAGCGCAGTGTATCTGCAACTTTTCTGGGCAAGCTGCACTTTGCCATAGACTTCTTTTATATTCTTTTATATCTTTTTTATTGCAGCATACCTGCGGGATATAATAGAAGTCTATGGTTAAGCGCAGCAAAGCCGCAGAAAAGCTGCAGGTACACTGCACTGAACATGGGGTGTGAATACACAACAGCAGCACATCAGTGTGAAAGCAGCCCTATACTATTACGCCTAGTGTATTGCTTCACACTGACCTGAAGATCTCTTCTTTCCTGCTGCTGGCACCACTCTGGCCGGGATAAGTGGTGGAGTGCGGTTGGTATCACTCCGCATGGGACAGGAGCCGGCACTACAGAGTAGGCATCGGCTTATGCGGCTCTTGCTCCCTACTAGACCTCCAACTTTACAAATAGTCCCTCTGCATTGCATTCTGTTTGATGCTCTGGAATGATGGAATGGCGGGTCAGCATGCCCAAACCATGATCCAGCAGTCACCTGGTCGTGATCTACAGGTTGCTGACCCCCCGAGCTAAACTGTGTGTGTGAACTACAATGTACATGCACACACAAATATCTCCCCTCTGCTGATTGGCAATAAATAAATAGATATAAAAGCTACTGCACTAACAGGTTCCCTTAAAAGACAATAAAAGTATTTTTTTTAAACTGAGTGTTATTTGTTTATCTCTGCATTAGTGGCTATTTCTATTGTATTATGGAAGGAGGATCTTCCTGTAAGGGTCTATTCACTCTACATGTTTGAACCATAGGTTCTGAGAATTTCACTGTCAGACAGTGATCTGTACACACGGGCCGAAAGTTGTTAGACATCAAAGAAATCCTGGATAGTCGCACTCCAAAAATATTTGCCTTTATTCAATAAAGTGTCATCTAAAATACAGGTCACAGCAGAGTGGAACAAAGCTTACGCATTTCGCACTACACAGAGTGCTTAGTCATAGCTTAGATTTCTTTGATGTCTAACTGCTACAGCATTGCCAGCACCTGGACTTCTAGACTGAAGGAGATGCCTTTTACTTTGATCTGACCCACCCGCAGCAGTGATACTCTCTCTCTACAGACCGAAAGTTGTCAGGTTCCTCATTTTCACAATTCCCTCATACACTGTAATGTTTCCAACAAGTTGGGGTGCAGAGCTGTGCTTGCCATTGTGTTCTGTTATCTATGGAAGCTGTGACCATCCCCCCCCCCACACACACACACACAATACACACATTTTCAGCATTGCTCTTCATGTTGGGGCAGATGACAGAGAAGGAGGATATGACAGCAAACTGATTTACATATCTTACAGAGCAGAAGACAATTATGTCTGCAGAATGATGGTCTATGGGTGTTACTACATTATTGCTAATTGGTCCTCCTAATAGAGACTACTGTGTTTATAAACTCATAATTCTGACTTTGAATCTCATAATTCTGACTTTGAATCTCATAATTCTGACTTTGAAATTCAGAATTCTGACTTTTAACCCCTTAAGGACCGATCCTCTTTTTGAGATTTGTCGTTTACAAGTTAAAATGATTTTTTTTTGCTAGAAAATCATTTAGAACCCCCAAACATTATATATATATTATATATATTTTTTTCCAGACACCCTAGAGAATAAAATGGCGGTCATTGTAATACTTTATGTCACATCGTATTTGCGCAGAAGTCTTACAAGCGCAATTTTTTTGGAAAAAAGAAAAAAATTTGAATTAAAATAAGACAACAGTAAACTTAGCCCTATTTTTATCTATATTATGATAGACAATGTTACGCTGAGTAAATTGATACCCTACATGTCATGCTTGAAAAATGCGCCCGCTCGTGGAATGGCGACAAACTTTGGCACTTAAAAATCTCCACTGGTGATGTTTAAAAATGTATTTTCTTCGATTGTCCTGTGATGCTGAGCTATATACTCTGTCCTGTGATTCTGGGGCTGTATATGCTGTCCTGTGATGCTGAGCTATATACTTTATCCTGTGATGCTGAGCTATATACTCTGTCCTGTGATGCTGAGCTATATACTCTATCCTGTGATGCTGAGCTATATACTCTATCCTGTGATGCTGAGCTGTATACTCTGTCCTGTGATGCTGAGCTATATACTCTATCCTGTGATGCTGAGCTATATACTCTATCCTGTGAAGCTGAGCTGTATACTCTGTCCTGTGATGCTGAGCTGTATATTCCTGACACTATGGGTGGAAGCAAGTGGAATACAGGGGTCAGAGTAGGTGGATTCTATAAGGAGTGGGCTTATGAGAAGTGGGAGGGGTCAAAAAGGTGGGGTGGGGTCTGGCGCTCCCCCTCCTATCCTAAAACTTCACCAGCTGCCACTGACTAGCCCTAATACAATGATCAGTGCTAATACTATACACTGTCACTGTACTAATGACACTGGCTGGAAAGGGGTTAACATCTAGGGCGATCAAAAGCGGTGTTCCAGCCGCAATTTTTTTTTCTAAAGTCAGCAGCTACAAATACTGTAGCTGCTGACTTTTAATAAGGACACTTACCTGTCCAACGGGCCCGCAATGTTGCCCCCCCCCCATCGGATCGGGTGCCGGTGCCGCCATCCTAACGAAGGGAAATAGGCAGTGGAGCCTTACGCCACCGGGGGGAGGGAGGAATACAAAAAGTGGAAGTTCCATTTTTGGTGGAACTCCACTTGTTAATGTAAAAAAATTTTTTAGGGTGGACCTCCGCTTTAATGTGTGTAATGTGTGCTGCTTTTTACTATAGAGCTCTTTGTTTCTTACCCCTGTTTTAAAGAGATAAGAAACAGAGAGATTGCTCCCTCTGTATAGAGTCCTGTGTTGATTGTCAACACAGGACTCTGGGCTGTGATTGTACACAGCCGATCAGCAGGTCCAGGCCATGAATCATTGGTCGGGATCTACTGACAGACTCCAGCTATGTATAATGGCAGTGGGTGTCGACTGAGGGCTGCGCATGCTCACGCCCTAAACCCAGAAGCAGGCAGCGACTTACGGGTATGTCCTATTGTCTGTGAGGGCTGCCCATCTACAGTACACGGAGGGTGGTCCGCAAGTGGTTAAAGTGCACAATAAAGAATTCAGATTCTTTCTTATCCTGAAGTCTAGAAAGTCTAGGAAAAAGGAAATCTTAATAATTTGAAAAAAAATGGTAAAACTAATTTTATTTTTTTTTTAATCTTTATAGCTGTCATTTTTCAAGAAAGGAAACAAAATTGTCTTTTGTACATTTTGTTTTTAGAACTAGGATGTCATCATGTATTGTTTGATAGGATTTGAACGTTTTGTTACCCAGGGACCAATTAGTAACAAAGCAGCTTGTGTTTCATTAATGGAGGTGCTTCATTGCGGAGTCTCTGAGGACATCGCTTACCATATAAATAAATCCCACTTTTTAGATGCTGTACAATGGAAAGGGTGGTATCTACCACAGTGTTTTTATATATCTATATTCTGTGTAGTTGGAATATTTTTTTTTACACTGTATGCTCATGTGTTTGTAACCTAAGATATTCCTTTAGAATATACTGTAGATAATTGAAATAAATACACTAAAATAATGTTAGGAAACATGTCGGAAGCCAGCACAAGCTTTGTTCTCCTTGGTGTAGTTGAGATGGAAAAGTTTAAGTTCCTTTATTCTGCCATAGCTTTGTTTGTGTATATCACAACCATGTTCATATGTTCTTTAATCATATTTGTTGTCTGGACTGAAGAAAGCCTTCATGAGCCCATGTACATCTTCATATGTAATTTGGTCTTCAATGGTATGTTTGGTAGCTCAACTTTCCTCCCCAAGCTAACCATTGACTTACTTTCTGGGTCCACCACCATTTCCTTTTCTGGTTGCCTTGTCCAGTCTTTTTTCCTTCATAGCTTTGCTGCCATTGAAGTATTTACCTTTACCATAATGGCCCATGACCGGTATTTAGCTGTTGGTGAGCCACTGAGATACCCAGCTTTGATGACCAACAGCAGGGCGATGAAGTTTATAATCATAATGTGGGTTTCTGCCTCCTTAGTAGTCTTCATCCCCGTGACAATGACAGCCTATCTCCCGTTATGTGGGAGACACCTCAATAATGTGTTCTGTGAAAATATGTCACTTATAAAATTAGCTTGCGGAGATGCTTCGGTCAATAATATCTTTGGAGCTGTTGAGGCATTTTTGATTGACACCAGCTGTCTGCTAATGATCGTTTATTGCTACATAAGAACATTTATCATCTGTTTGAAGATTTCCAAAGAAGCTTGTCAGAAAGCCATCAGCACTCTGGTTACCCACCTCGCTGCATTCTCAACTTTTATGGTCGCAAGTTTCTTTATTTTACTACGATACCGGCTCAACAGTGGATCTGTCTCCCTGGCCGCTCATGTTTTGATCACCATCATTGGACTGATGACTCCAGTCACCGTGAACCCTGTCATTTATGGAATAAGGACAGAAGCCCTGAAAACCAAAATTCTACGCAAGTTTCAAAAGATGACACAGTGGGACCTTTGAAAGCCCATCTAGTAAGAACATTTGGAATAAATGTTGTTTAACTGTAACCATTACATATAGATATGTGCAAAGTCTAAAAAAAGAGAAAAGCTGCAGACCAAAATACCACCCATTGAATAACTCCATTGAACTAGTAAACTGCCCTCACCCCACCAACCCCTTTTCCTAATGGGTTTCATCCACAACTGGCTTTAGTCGCTGAGCTAAATGAGAGAGGAGAGGCAAAGACATTTTTAAAGTCCTGACAGTATATACCTCATTGTTGCAAATGTAACATACACTCACCGGCCACTTAGGTACACCTTGCTAGTCCCGGGTTGGACCCCCTTTTGCATTCAGAACTGCCTTCATTCTTCATGGCATAGATTCAACAAGGTGTTGGAAACATTCCTCAGAGATTTTAGTCCATAGTGACATAACATCACGCAGTTGCTGCAGATTTTTCCGCTGCACGTCCATGATGGGAATTTCCCGTTCCACCACATCCCAAAGGTGCTCTATTGTATTGAGATCTGATGACTGTGGAGGCCATTGGAGTACAGTGACCTCATTGTCATGTTAAAGAAACCAGTGGTGAGATGATTGGAGCTTTGTGACATGGTGCATTATCCTGCTGGAAGGAGCCATCAGAAGATGAGGACACTAGTCATAAAGGGATAGACATGGTCAGCAACTATACTCAGGTAGATTGTGGCATTTAAATGATGCTCAATTTGTACTAAGGGGCCAGGGGCGTTGCTAGGTGGCAAAAAGACCAGGGGCAGCCCGAAGTCCGATGCTGGCACCGATGGGGGGGGGGGGCGAGAGTGGTCATGGCACGGGGTTTTTTGGCTGAGCGCTGGGGTTGTGTGGCGGGGGGTAAGCTTACTTGCTGGTTGCTGCCTGGGGCTTAGCAGTGCCCATCAATTTTGACCACTAATCTCAGCTACCTGACACACTGACCTACCTAACATACACTGACCAGACATACATACATACACCTACCTAACATACACTGACCTACCTAACATACACTGACCTGACATACATACATACACCTACCTAACATACACTGACCTACCTAACATACACTGACCTGACATACATACACTGACCTAACATACACTGACCTGACATACATACACCTACCTAACATACACTGACCTACCTAACATACACTGAACTGACATACATACACTGACCTAACATACACTGACCTGACATACATACACCTACCTAACATACACTGACCTACCTAACATACACCTACCTGACATACATACACCTACCTAACATACACTGACCTGACATACATACACCTACCTAACATACACACACCTACCTAACATACACCTACCTGACATACATACACCTACCTAACATACACTGACCTGACATGACATACATACACCTACCTAACATACACTGACCTGACATACATACACCTACCTAACATACACCTACCTGACATACATACACCTACCTAACATACACTGACCTGACTTACATACACCTACCTAACATACACTGACCTGACATACATACACTGACCTAACATACACTGACCTGACATACATACACCTACCTAACATACACACACCTACCTAACATACACCTACCTGACATACATACACCTACCTAACATACACTGACCTGACATACATACACCTACCTAACATACACTGACCTACCTAACATACACTGACCTGACATACACTGACCTGACATACATACACCTACCTAACATACACTGACCTGACATACATACACCTACCTAACATACACTGACCTGACATACATACACCTACCTAACATACACTGACCTCACCTACCTGAACAGGAGACAGACTTCATGTGTCCAGGTGTCCTGCACGTAGTTATACAAAGTAGAGCCTGCCTCCCAGTCCCAGCACAGCCAGCAGGCACAAGGCGGTATGGAGAAGACTCTTCTGCCTCCTGCAGCACACTCCGGTGCCCATGATCAGACACACCGAGATCCGGAGCTCTTCACTCTGCCGTCCGCCCCCAACACAGCTCAGGTCACCAACACACCCCAGCACCGGGCTCCTCTTCAGGTTATCCTCATCCCCTCCTCTACAATCATCGGTGCAGTCACTGGCACATCTCGCCAGATCGCTCCTCCGCTGCCCTGATCTATCTGAGCGCAGAGTGGGAATCTCAGTGATGTGGCGCGGCGGCATTGTAATTCCCGCCTTCTGGAGCCTGCAGCGCCTATGATGGATGTCACACGTCCCGCGGTCCCAGCATTGGACCAGTGGGACGTCCATCATAGCTCCAGAAGGCGGGACCTGCTATGTCATTCGGCCACACTCGGCCGCACTGGGCGGATCAGATCGGTCCCCGCTCGTCAGCGCCCGGAGGCGCTCAGGGCTAACAATTAAACGGTGCCTTCTTGACACTCAGGGCTTTTCGGGGACCAATTCGGGGCTTCAGCTCCCCCTAGCCACCCCCTCCCGACGCCCCTGTAAGGGGCCCAAAGTGTGGCAAGAAAGTATCTCCACACCATTACACCACCACCACCAGCCTGAACTGGTGATACAAGGCAGGATGGATCCATGCTTTCAATTTGTTTACGCAAAATTCTGACCCCACCATCTGAATGTCGCAGCTGAAATCGAGACCCATCAGACCAGGCAACGTTTTTCCAATCTTCTATTGTCCAATTTTGGTGAGCCGGTGAGAATTGTAGCCTTATGCCCCATACAGACGATCAGAAATTCAACCAGCAAAAGTCAAGTGAGCTTTGGTCAGAAATTCCGACCGTGTGTATGCTCCATCAGACTTTTGCTGGCAGAATATTTTTCTTTTGGAAAAAGTTCCTATCTGAAAATGCGTTTGTCTGCATGCAATTCGGATGCACAAAAAATCACGCATGCTCGGAAACAATTCGACGCATGCTCGAAAGCATTGAACTTCATTTTCTTGGCTCGTCATAGTGTTGTACGTCACCGCGTTCTTGATGGTCGAAAGTTCAGAGAACTTTTGTGTGACCATGTGTATGCAAGGCAAGCTTGAGCGGAATTCCGTTGGAAAAACCATCCAAGTTTTTTCTGACCGAATTTTTGATCGTGTGTATGAGGCATCAGTTTCCTGTTCTTGGCTGACAGGAGTAGCACGCGGGGTGGTCTTCTGCTGATGTAGCCCATCTGCTTCAAGGTTCGATGTGTTGTGCATTCAGAGATGGTATTCTGCATACCTTGGTTGTAATAAGTGGTTATTTGAGTTATTGTTGCCTTTCTATCATCTGGAACCAGTCTGCTCATTCTCCTCTTACCTGACATCAACAAGGCATTTTTGTCCACACAACTGCCGCTCACTGGATATTTTCTCTTTTTGAACCCTAGAGATGGTTGTGCGTTAAAATACCAGTAGATCAGCCATTTTTGAAATACTCAGACCAGCCCGTCTGGCACAAACAACTATGCCCCTTTCTTCCCCATACTGATGCTCGGTTTGAGCTTCAGCAAGTCATCTTTACCACATCCAGATGCCTAAATGCAGTGAGCTGCTGCCATGTGATTGGCTGATTAGCAATTTGTGTTACCAAGTAATTGAACAGGTTTACCTAATAAAGTGGCCGGTGGGTGTATATCTACTTTATTGCAATACATTGACATGTTAAAACGCAAGATTTATTATATGACTAATAAAACCCATAAACAAATGCACATATGTCATTGAACTTAATTCACCATCTCTAACTTATTGATATGATTCAGTAATTTCTAGATATTATTTCAAATTTTTATTCTAGATCCAGGCCATCTAAATAAACAAAAATGGGGTATTATGATGTGGAGAAAGAAAGAAGAAGAGGGAAGGAAGTGGAGGGGAGAGACATCGAGAGAAGAAGAGAAAAGAAAGAAGGAGAGAGGGGGAGAAAGATCCACATTTTATTATTCCTTGCCTATCCCCCCCCCCCCCATCCAACCCAAAATAATCCTTCTCTTGTTTTCTTTGGTAAATACAAAAAGGCTAAATCCCACATCCTATCCCTAGGTGGCTATGGTTGCTCATTCCACTTTAGTCCAAGATGGACTTTTAATAGTTCTGGACCACCCCACAGCAGATTTACTGCTACAGGGTGACCCTCCTCAGCAGAATCACGTTTGTACATTCGCCTACAGGGGGCGCAAGTGTTCCACCGGTGGGCTACATTTGCTGTGGATAGCCGATATGCAAGTGCTGGGCACTGGATGTCCGCCGGAACCCACCGATTACCGGGAAGAGAGGCTGGACGGAGCTCTGCCTATGTAAAGAAGGCAGATCTCCGTTCTGACCGGAATTGGAAGCAGGGAATAAAATCCATCACTTCTCTTAGTAAAAGCAGCACATACAGTATACAAAAACACTGGCTAGGCACACGTTAACCCTTTGATTGCCCTAGATGTTTAACCCCTCACCAGCCAGTGTTGTTAGTGCAGTGACAGTGCATATTTGTAGTACTGATGACTGTATTAGTGTCACGCTCCCAAAAAGTGGCAAAAGCATAAAAATGACTAGTATAAGAAAAAAAAAAAAAAAAAATATATATATATATATATATATATATATATATATATATATATATATATATATATATATATATATATATATATATATATATATATATATTGATGGTCAATTTTTTTGTTTATGATGCAAGAAAAAAAAAACTCAGATGTGACCAAATACCACCAAAACAAAGCATTATTTGTGGGAAAAAATGACATAAAATTAATTTGTGTACAGCATTGCACAACTGCGCAATTGTCAGTTAAAGTAACAAAGTGCCGTACAGGTCATGAAGGTGGGTAAATCTTCCGGGGGTAAAGTGGTTAAACATGTCTTGCCTTTCATTTCTGGCAAAGTATTTTCTGTACTTGCTGAAAATGTTCTTTGCATGAAAAATGAAAACTAACATAGTCACCAAATATAAGAACTGGTAAGCAGTAATATTTTTAATTTTTGGTTTGGGTTTTAACTTGTGTTTATCTCAATAGGCATGGTATGGTCATGGGGTCTCCTAAAAAAAAAAAAATGCGTCGTTAGCTTAAGTGGGGCTTTAATCTGTTTGTTTCCTACTTATAGTCAATTTGAAATGACTTGTTCATCTACAGTGGGGACGGAAAGTATTCAGACCCCCTTAAATTTTTCACTCTTTGTTATATTGCAGCCATTTGTTAAAATCATTTAAGTTCATTTTTTTCCCTCATTAATGTACACACAGCACCCCATATTGACAGAAAAATACAGAATTGTTGACATTTTTACAGATTTATTAAAAAAGAAAAACTGAAATATCACATGGTCCTAAGTATTCAGACCCTTTGCTGTGACACTCATATATTTAACTCAGGTGCTGTCCATTTCTTCTGATCATCCTTGAGATGGTTCTACACCTTCATTTGAGTCCAGCTGTGTTTGAATATACTGATTGGACTTGATTAGGAAAGCCACACACCTGTCTATATAAGACCTTACAGCTCACAGTGCATGTCAGAGCAAATGAGAATCATGAGGTCAAAGGAACTGCCTGAAGAGCTCAGAGACAGAATTGTGGCAAGGCACAGATCTGGCCAAGTTTACAAAAAAATTTCTGCTGCACTTAAGGTTCCTAAGAGCACAGTGGCCTCCATAATCCTTAAATGGAAGACGTTTGGGATGACCAGAACCCTTCCTAGAGCTGGCCGTCCGGCCAAACTGAGCTATCGGGGGCAATAAGCCTTGGTGAGAGAGGTAAAGAAGAACCCAAAGATCACTGTGTCTGAGCTCCAGAGATGCAGTCAGGAGATGGGAGAAAGTTGTAGAAAGTCAACCATCACTGCAGCCCTCCACCAGTCGGGGCTTTATGGCAGAGTGGCCCGACGGAAGCCTCTCCTCAGTGCAAGACACATGAAAGCCGACATGGAGTTTGCTAAAAAAACACCTGAAGGACTCCAAGATGGTGAGAAATAAGATTCTTTGCTCTGATGAGACCAAGATAGAACTTTTTGGCCTTAATTCTAAGCGGTATGTGTGGAGAAAACCAGGCACTGCTCATCGCCTGTACAATACAGTCCCAACAGTGAAGCATGGTGGTGGCAGAATCATGCTGTGGGGGTGTTTTTAAGCTGCAGGGACAGGACGCCTAGTTGCAATTGAGGGCAAGATGAATGCGGCCAAGTACAGGGATATCCTGGAGGAAAACCTTCTCCAAAGTGCTCAGGACCTCAGACTGGGCCGAAGGTTTACCTTCCAACAAGACAATGACCCTAAGCACACAGCTAAAATAACGAAGGAGTGGCTTCACAACAACTCCGTGACTGTTCTTGAATGGTCCAGTCAGAGCCCTGACTTAAACCCAATTGAGGATCTCTGGAGAGACCTAAAAATGGCTGTCCACCAACATTTACCATCCAACCTGACAGAACTGGAGAGGATCTGCAAGGAGGAATGGCAGAGGATCCCCAAATCCAGGTGTAAAAAACTTGTTGTATCTTTCCCAAAAAGACTCATGGCTGTATTAGATCAAAAGGGTGCTTCTACTAAATACTGAGCAAAGGGTCTGAATACTTAGGACCATGTGATATTTCAGTTTTTCTTTTTTAACCACTTCCCGCCCACCCTATAGCGTATTGACGTCCGGGAAGTGGTTCTGTTATCCTGACTGGGCGTCATATGATGTCCAGCAGGATAACATGCCGCAGCGCGCCCCTGGGGGCGAGCATCGCAGCGATCGGTGGAGCGGTGTGTCAGTCTGACACACCGCTACACTGATCTTGGTAAAAAGCCTCCGGCGGAGGCTCTTTACCACGTGATCAGCCGTGTCCAATCACGGCTGATCACGCTGTCAATAGGAAGAGCCGTTGATCGGCTCTTCCTCACTCGCGTCTGACAGACGCAAGTAGAGGAGAGCCGATCGGCGGCTCTCCTGGCAGGGGGGGTCTGTGCTGATTGTTTTTCAGCGCAGCCCCCCCGCTGATCACCCCACTGGACTACCAGGGATGCCACTAGGACCACCAGGGAAGGGGCAACGTGGATGGCCAGGTATGTACCCCATGGCCATCCACATGTGCCCAATCTGTGCCAATCAGTGCCCACAAATGGGCACTGATTGGCACTATTATGCCAATGATCTGCCCAGCAATGCCCAGATCTGCCCAGCAATGCTATATCAGTGCCACCTGTCATTGCCCATCTGTGCCACCTGTCATTGCCCATCGGTGCCACCTGTCAGTGCCCATCTGTGCCCATCTGTGCCCATCAGTGCCCACCTATCAGTGCCACACATCAGTGCCACACATCAGTGCCACACATAAGTACCCATCAGTGCCACCCATATATACCAATCAAGGCCACCTACGAGTGCCCATCAGTGCCGCCTATGTGTGCCCATCAGTGCCACCTATGAGTGCCCATCAGTGCCGCATACCAGTGCCACCTATCAGTGCCCATCAGTGCCACCTATCAGTGCCCATCAGTGCCCATCAGTGCCCATCATCAGTGCCCGTTAGTGCCACCTCATCAGTGCCACCTCATTGGTGCCACCTCATCGGTGCCCATCAGTGCCGCCATATCAGTGCCCATCAGTGCAGCTATATCAGTGCCCATTATTGAAGGAGAAAGCGTACTTATTTACAAAAAAATTTAACAGAAACAAAGAAAAACTTGTTTTTTTTCGAAATTTTCGGTCTTTTTTTATTTGTTGCGCAAAAAATAAAAACCGCAGAGGTGATCAAATACCACCAAAAGAAAGCTCTATTTGTGGGAACAAAATGATAAAAAAATTGTTTGGGTACAGTGTAGCATGACCGCGCAATTGTTATTCAAATTGCAACAGCGCTGAAAGGTGAAAATTGGGCTGGGCGGGAAGGTGTCTAAGTGCCTGGTATTGAAGTGGTTAATAAATCTGCAAAAATGTCAACAATTCTGTTTTTCCATCAATATGGGGTGCTGTGTGTACATTAATGAGGAAAAAAATAAACCTAAATGATTTTAGCAAATGGCTGCAAGATAACAAAGAGTGAAAAATTTAAGGGGGTCTGAATACTTTCCGTCCCCACTGTAAATCTATCCTATCCGCAGGGTGACAACTCTATTAGAGGTAGTGGGAAAATGAAAACCATATGGCAGAATCAAGAAGTAATCAAGAGGTGATAAATCTATATTACGGAAGGGTTCAGAAACACAAAAAATGTTGTGTTAATCTCATCCTTAGTTCCACTTTAAATAAATACAATCACTTTAAGCAATCTTCTGCTTTGCCAATGTTCATACAAATCATTGTCATATATAAACTACACATCAGTTCATAATTAGCAAATGAAAACTCTGCTCCAGTTTGTCCCCAGAGGCCGAGTTTTACACCATTGGATGTCGCCATCTTGGCTCTTACAAGCTAGTTGGACAATCACAACCATTTTACTTTACCTTCTTGTGTCAGTTATGTTTCACTGCCCCTAGCATATACACTATATTACCAAAAGTATTGGGACACCTGCCTTTACACACACATGAACTTTAATGGCATCCCAGTCTTAGTCCGTAGGGTTCAATATTGAGTTGGCCCACCCTTTGCAGCTATAACAGCTTCAACTCTTCTGGGAAGGCTGTCCACAAGGTTTAGGAGTGTGTTTATGGGAATGTTTGACCATTCTTCCAGGAGCGTATTTGTGAGGTCAGGCACTGATGTGGACAAGAAGGCCTGGCTTGCAGCCTCTGCTCTAATTCATCCCAAATGTGTTCTGCCTGGTCAAGGTCAGGATTCTGTACAAGTCAAGTCAAGTTCCTCCACCCCAAACTCGCTCATCCATGTCTTTATGGACCTTGCTGATTCTAATCACTTGATGGAGGGGAGATTATGGTGTGGTGTTGGGCTTGGCCCCTTAGTTCCAATGATTGGAACTCTTAAGGCTTCAGCATACCAAGACATTTTGGACAATTTCATGCTCTCAACTTTGTGGGGACAGTTTGGGGATGACCCCTTCCTGTTCCAACATAACTGCACACCAGTGCACAAAGCAAGGTCCATAAAGACATGGATGAATGAGTTTGGGGTGGAGAAACTTTACTGGCCTGCACAGAGTCCTGACCTCAACCCGATAGAACATCTTTGGGATGAATTAGAGCGGAGATTGCGAGCCAGGCCTTCTCGTCCACATCAGTGCCTGACCTCACAAATGCGCTTCCGGAAGAATGGTCAAACATTCCCATAGACACACTCCTAAACCTTGTGGACAGCCTTCCCAGAAGTGTTGAAGCTGTTATAGCTGCAAAGGGTGGGCCAACTCAATATTGAACCCTACGGATTGGGATGTCATTAAAGTTCATGTGCATGTTAAGGCAGGCGTCCCAATACTTTTGGTAATATAGTGTATCTGTGGCCGTAGGGAATGGTGAGATTGGAGGGCTTTGCTATTGACTTTTATCAAAAGTCAACATTTGCATACCAGTAACAGCACTTTTAGTCAGTTTGGGAAGCACATTTTGGGGGAAGGACTAAGTTGTAAACACCTGTTGGAGAAGATGATGAGAGCAACACCATGGGGGTTATTTACTAAAGGAAAAAGCACTTTGCACTGAAAGTGCACATGGAAGTAAAGTCGCTGTAGATCCGAAGGGGACATGCAAGGAAAATAAAAAACAGCATTTTAGTTTGCACATGATTGGATGATAAAATCAGCAGAGCTTCCACTCGTTTCAGATCTACGCCTTAGAGCGACTGCACTTCCAAGTGCACTTGCATAGTTGCCAACATTGTTAAAAAAAAATTAGGGACACTTTTTTGTCTGTAGGCGGAGTCCTATTATAATTAGGGGCGGAGCATGCGTTTGTAGGCGTGACATGGGGGAGTAAAAATGTGGCGAGGAATGGGCGTGGTTTACGTGAAATAGTGGGCGTGTCTTAAATGGGCGTGTCTCAAATGGGGTGTGGTTAGAGTCTGAGATGAATGAGGGATGGAGAGGGAAAGGGGGGAGAGGGATGGAGGGACAGCAGCCCCAGATCCTACACAACAATAGAAATATGTGTATTCTAGAAAGTTTAACAATCAGCAGATAAAAATACTCCAAACACCTGATGTTAGCACTTCAATCATCCCAGCACCATGGTTGTTATGGTGTCAGGATGATTGAAGTGCATTATTTCTATTATTACATTGTAATATAAAATGAAATAATTCAACTCACCATAATGCCGGATCAGTGGGATTCCTGAGCGTGTCACCTGCCACGTCGCCTGCCACCAGCCGTCCGTCCTTGCATCAGGTGCCCCCAGCAGAGTCCGTCCTTGCATCAGGTGTTCCAGCAGAGTCCGTCCTTGCATCAGGTGCCCCCAGCAAAGTCCGTTCTTGCATCAGGTGCCCCCAGCGGAGTCCCTACTTGCATCAGATGTCCCCAGCGGAGTCTGTCCTTACATCAGATGTTCCCAGCGGAGCCCCTCCTTACATCAGGTGTCCCCAGCGGAGCCCCACCTTACATCAGGTGTTCCCAGCAGAGCCCCCGCTTACATCAGGTGTCCCCAGCGGAGCCCCCCTTACATCAGATGTCCCCAGAGGAGCCCCCCTTACATCAAATGTTGCCAGGGGTGCCCCCCTTACATCAGGTGTGCCCAGTGGACCCCCCCTTACATCAGATGTCCCCAGCGGTGCCCCCCTTACATCAGCTGTCCCCAGCAGAGCCCCCCTTACATCAGATGCCCCCAGCGGAGCCCCCCTTACATCAGATGTCACCACGAAGCCCCCCTTACATCAGGTGTCCCCAGCGGTGCCCCCCTTACATCAGATGTCCCCAGCGGAGCCCCCCTTACATCAGGTGTCCCCAGCGGAGCCCCCTTTACATCAGATGTCCCCAGTGGAGCCCCCCTTTCATCAGGTGTCCCCAGCGGAGCCCCCCTTACATCAGGTGTCCCCAGCGGAGCCCCCCCTTACATCTGAGACAATGTCTCCACCAGCCGCGGACCTCTAGCGGCGGCAGGCGGCGGTGAAAAATCGTGAAAAAACTGATTTCTCTGGACATTTCCCAGGAAACAAAAAAATCGGGAAAAGAGTCTAAATCCCGGGAATGTCCCGGGAAATTCGGGACAGTTGGTAAGTATGCACTTGCAGTGCAAAGTGGATTTGCTTTTTGTAAATAACCCCCCATGTGTATATGTTCGGGGGATGGAAAAGTTCAATTGAGAACTAATTATTTTAATTCAGATATTTGAAAAATGTGACAATTTATTGCAGTAAGACTCCTGTTTTCTACACTTTAGGGTTGAAATCCCTGAACATGGTCGTCTTGTTGCTTGTTGTGATGCACAATATCTGAGCTAATGCTGATAATCACAATTCAACCACAATTTACATTTTGGGGTTATTTCTCCTCTTCCCTTCCGTAAACAAAAAATTGTATTGTATATTTCTCAATGCATTAAATGTTTGTAATTCAGCTTCTTTTAATATATAAAAATTGCAATAAAAAAAGTTTAAGAATACAATAGTATACAAAATTCTACAAAAGCATATAGCTATGCACAAAAAAATACATAAATAAAGTTAGTGTATGTGCACCTGACTCATCCTTGAGGTGAGCAGATTAAAGAGCTGGTGGTGGTGTGCACAAGCAATAAGAATTATTGAGAAGCACAGTGATATGATAATAACACTGGAGCACTACTATCAAGAATGATTAATATTGATTTATGGGATATTTATTATGAATTTGAATTTTATTGCATGTATACATAACACTAAGTATAGCAAAACATTGTTATGTTATGTCGCTTCGTCTTTTAGTAACTAGGGGGGGCGCGTGCACCTGCAGCGTGTGCCCGAGCCCAATGCAAGTGCCCGGCGGGCGCGATGACCACCGGGCTCCCGCAATCGCTCGTGACAGAGCGAGAACTAGAATCTGTGTGTAGTAAATGTTGGAATAGGCAAAGTGAGTTATTCTGAACCGAATCAGATATCTTCACAATAATAAATACACTCCTTCCCCAGAATGAGTATTTATGGAGCAGGATGACACTTTTTGTAACATAGGGACAGGATTATATAAACAAGTTATTGGCCAGTGGCAGCTGGTGCTTAAATTTCTTGCGGGCAGCCCGCAGCCTCCCCAGCCAGTCAGCCACCCCCCCCCCGCCCCAGCCAGCCGGTCAACCAAATAACCCCCCAGCGCTCGCTCGATCACTGCTTCCCTCCCGGTCACTCGATCTCTCGCCCATCGCCTGCCAGGCCCCCCGCCAGCCCCACACTTAACCCATCCAGGACGTGGCTTCGGCGGCTTCCCCCCCATGTGTCTCCTCCCAAGTCCTGGCCAATCAGGACTTAGGACTCGGGAGGAGAAACAGAAAGACATTAGCAAATATTTATTTGCTAATGCCACACAACTGGGCGGGCTCAGGGTGCAGTGCTCTGCGCCCCAAGCCAACCCTTTTTGAAGCCAATTGGAGCCTCAGGCTCTGATCATGTGCTTTGAAAAAAAAAAAAACCCATTGGAATCCATGCGTCCAGCTCCCTGCATGTAGATTAGGGGCCGGGCGCATGGATTAGGGGTGGCGGCACCCTTGCGCCCTGCATGCATGGCTACCACTATTATTGGCAAATCTATAGGTTCATAGTTGAAATGTAAAACTACTCTGGATATAAGTGTGCCGGCGCTTAGAGGTTAAAAGGACAAGTTGGCAACTCTACATCCAATATTATCTGTAACTCTCTTTTATCTATCTGATCCACCAATAACATTTTTTTATGTTAGTACATTAGGTGGTTCATGAGGTTCTGCTGTTTGATAAAATACTGCATAAAAGTTTTATAAAAGGCAAGTTTCCAGTTATCAACTCTAATAACCATTGTAAAATGATGAATTAATGAAACAACCAATTTCCTTGTCATCAGCAATTTTCAGCAAATTTTAATAAGCTTGTAAACATCAGTAAGAACTTGTGTATTCTACTGAGTATACATTAATGTGGTCAATACACAGTTGTCACCCCTTGTGGAATTACATTCTTGTTGCCATGTAGGACCAATCCTATTGAGGATTTACCAGACTGTCTATAAAACGGGATCTTTACATCAGCTGGTGGCTCACTGAAATGTAAGGAAATACTGCCTATCATCCTTACCGTCAGATTGCTACCTGTCTTTGATATGCTCCTTCCAAATAAATATTGTATACAACATCAAATACTCTTTCCTTGTACGTTGAAGAGAAAATTTGATAATGGAGAACATTTCTATGACTGGCACTTTATTCCTCATGGGCCTTGCAGAGCTTGGAAACTTTAAGTATTTATATTCCTTCATAACTCTAGTCATCTATGTTACAGTCATGGTGTTGTGTTTGACGATTGTGGTTGTCACCTGGACAGAGGAAGTCCTTCATGAACCCATGTATATTTTCATCTCCAACCTCATGTTTACTGACATGTATGGAAGCACGGCCTTGATGCCCAAGCTGATCATTGACTTGATGACGGGGTGCATGACAATCCCATTCTCTCACTGCTTGGCCCAGGGCTTCTTTCTCCAGAGTTTTCCATCTGTGGAGATTTTTACTTTCACTGCCATGGCATATGATCGTTACTTGGCCGTTGGCCACCCATTGCGGTACCCCATGTTGATGACCAACAGGAAAGCTTTTCAAATTCTAGTGGAGATATGGATTTATGTGTATGTAGGTATATGTGCAATTGTGGTCATTGCTTCAAGACAAACTCTGTGCAGTGTATACATCAACAGCATGTTTTGTGAAACCATTTCCCTTACGTACTTGGCTTGTGGTGACACCACTCTCGGAAGAGCCTTTGGGTTTACATGGACTTTGATTATGATGATTGGTTGTGTGTGTGTTGTAATTTACTGCTATATAAGAACATTTCTTGTCTGTCTTAAAATATCTGAAGATGCGTGCCAGAAGGCCATCCACACCTTAGTGACACATATCATTGCCTTCTTCACATTTTTGGCTTCAGCATTATTTATAACTTTCAGATACAGGCTCAAAGGTGAATCCCTCTCTTTGATCTCCCACTATATAACATCTGTCACCGGGGCTGCATCTTTTACCTTAAACCCGATAATCTATGGAATCAGGACAGAAGCACTTCGAGTGAAAATTATTCACAGGCTGAAGAAAAAAAAAACTTTTTTCGGAAGCAGAAAATAGACAACCAGAAAAAAAAAATGCAGAAGATGATTACACTGGGCAAGTTTATTAATATTTACAGATGTGTCATGATTCTAGAAAATACTTTGCAGACCAGAAGTATCGTTAAAGAGTATGTACTGCATCACCACAACTTTTATTTTAAAGTGGAACTATGGGCAACATAAAAAATAACAAATATGATGCAGTCTGTAACTAGCATTAACACAGCAGTCTTTGTTTTTTTTGTTTTTTCTGAGTTCCCCCATAATATAGTTTTATTACATGTTGTTTCTGCCAGTAAGTCTATTATTTCCCAAATTCATGTACCAGACCAAGCTGCCAAGCAAAAGGTGAAAGTTAAAGGTTTGAGACAAACCATTTACCACCGACAAGGGTTCTTATAATTGTCAGCTTTTATTTATTTATGTAAAACCTTTATCCTAAAAGAAAATAAAAGGTTGACCTAACTTTGCCTCTCTCAACCTCTTTACCCCACTGGATTCTTTGAAAACATTTGGTTTCAGAGAACCCTAGGTAAAATAAATTTGTCAGGGGTCAGTGGGAGGAATTCCCCTTACAGGCTCCTAAGAAGATCATAGGTGTCATGCTACTGGCTCTGCCAAGTAGCGTTGGACCCAGAACTATGCAAGCACCATCTCATGGGAGGTCAATCGGGCACAATGCAGGGAACCTTGAACAGCCTCTGGAGGAACCCTAGGTCTCCACTGAACCCTGGTTGAGAATGGGCTCTCAAACTGGTGGCCCTCCAGCTTTTGCGAAATTGCAAGTCCCATGAGGCATTGCAAGGCTGACAGTTACAAGCATGACTCTCACAGGCAGAAGCATGTTGGGTTTTGCAACAGCTGGAGGGCCACCAGCTTGAGACCCTTGATTTAGCGGCTTAAAAAGTATTAGCTGGAATTTGGCTTACCTTTGTCACTTATACAGAGTCCATCTAAATGTACTAGTCCTTCTAACACTATCCTTTCCAGAGATTGACAATGCTGCTGTCCAAGGGTGCCTACTGTGCTCCTTGACACCACACATACAGTGAACGAGTAAGTGTAGCCACCCCAAGACAAGAAGCATATCACTGGCAGGATTACGAGGTCAAAGCAAAAGGAAAAAAGCTTGAAAAAAGAAAACCAATACACCCAACACATCCAAGGACTAGTAAGCTGCAATATATTACACTTTCTTGGGGTTTTAGATATGCTTAAAGTTATAGATGGAGTAGTGAGGGATTAGAGCTCCTATCAAGTTTTTATTGCTGAGGAAAGTGGAAAACAGTGCTGAACCCATAAGGTTATCTTATTGGTATTGCTAATATTAAGGTATTAATGTTGATGTAAATAATTTGGCAACCGGACAAGCAGCTTAGGTCTCCTTGGCTTGTAATGTAATGTAAAATGAAAAAATGTAAATGAAAATTTGACGTGCCACTCCATTGCTAAGAGGTTTAAATGCAACTTTATTCCAATAAAAGTCAGTGGTGGGGAGTGAACTGGACATTTACTGCCGATTCACACGGGGTAACACGACTTGCAGGGCAACTCACAGAGGCGACCTGCACACGACTTCAGCGGCGACTTGCAAAATTACTTCTATATAGAAGTCAATGTAAGTCGCCTGAAGTCACCCCAAAAGTAGTACAGGAACCTTTTTCTAAGTCGGAGCGACTTGAGTCACTCCTATTAGAACGGTTCTGTAGTACAGAACGGGACGCGACTTGTCAGGAGGCTAAGTCGCCTGACAAGTCGCCCCTGTGTGAACCGGAGCTTAATGTTATTTTCTTTTAATGTTAATGTGTGATTACAAGCACAGGTAGAGGGAGCTGCTTTGGTTCTAGACCTTCTAGTCTATCCACATTCACATTATAGACCTTCTAGTTTATTCACATTGTCTTCAATCAAGCCCTGATGCTGAACCTACAAACACATTGGATACTATTAGGCAGTGGTCCTCCTTTTTTTTGGGGGGGGGGGGGGGCGCAAACAAACTGAAAAATTCAGAAAAATACAGAAAAAAATATCAATTCCGGCATCACTGTGACATCAAATGCAGCCATTGTACCCATCAAATGCAGCCACTGTGCCCATAAAATGCAGCCACTGTGTCCATAAAATGCAGCCTCTGTGCCCATCATATGCTGCCTCTGTGCCCATCATATGCAGCCACTGTGTCCATCATATACAGCCACTGTGCCCATCAAATTTAGCCACTGTGCCCATCATATGCCCATCATATGCAGCCACTGTGCTCATAAAATGCAGCCACTGTGCCCATAAAATGCAGCCACTGTGCCCATAAAATGCAGCCTCTGTGTCTATCATATGCAGCATCTGTGCCCATCATATGCAACCTCTGTGTCCATCATATGCAGCCACTGTGCCCCATCATATGCAGCCTGTGCCCATCATATGCAGCCACTGTGCTCATAAAATGCAGCCACCATGCCCATAAAATGCAGCCCCCGTACCCATCATATAGAGCCTATGTGCCCATCATAATCAGCCTGTGCCCATCATATGCAGCCTCTGTGCCCATAATATGCAGCTTCTGTGCAGTACCCATCATATGCAGCCACTCTGAGCGGGTATTAGACCCATGCCTCCTCATTGGCTGAGAGGCGGTTTACTGTTAGAAAAGCAAATATTAATTTGTTTTTCTAACACACCTGGGTGGACTGCGAGCGCAATGCTCCGTGCTCCAAGTCCACCTTTTTTGGAGCTTATTAGAGCCCATGGCTCTACTCAGGTGCTTTAAAAAAACACTCCCGCTGCTGTAATTCAGACGCCCCGCATCCGAAAAGGACACCTGAATAGGGGGTGGCTACAGCAGCTATGGATAGATTCATGCTATGCGGACATTTAACCTTTCCCTGCTCAAGATAAGCTTAACCCCTTCACGCTGAGCATACGCAAATATGCGGCCTCACTGGACTGGGCTTCTTTCCGTGGGGCTACATATTTGCGTATCTCCCTTTGTGCTGGGAGCGCGCCGTGCAGTGCGCTCCCAGCACAAAGGCCCGGGGTCTCAGTAGGAGCCCTGGGCCTTGTACTAACAATCGTGACCCAGAACTCCGGATTCCGGTTTCCCCTGATTGCTGTGATAGCCTCTGATTGGCTATCACAGTGATTAGTCACTGTGAAGCCCGCCCCCCGTGTTTTCTCTTTCTGTGAACGGAGGAGAGAGATACATCGTATCTCTCTCTCTCCTTACAGAGGAAAAAATGATAATAATAGAAAAATAAAATAAAAAATCAAGGTTTGATCTAGGTCAATGCCAGGGTTGTGTTTAAAATCAGGAGATATCCATTATCATTTACCACCAAATGAAAGACCAATTTATCCTGAAAGAAATGGGGTATAATCCACCTGGATGCACAAAGTAATTGTGATGATATGTACGGTATTACTAACACATGTCAAAGTTGCAAAATAGTGCTTAGGCATTAAGATTTGTATGTGCATATACTTTAAAGTGTATCTAAATAAAAAAAAATCACAAAAAGTAATGTATTGCACCTGTCCTTAGATGTGGGTGTCGCATTTGTTTTCTTTTTTTTGTCTTGTTTTTTATTATTGTTACCTGTGACCCTGCCACTAATACATTTCTTGCCTTAGGGAGCCAACTCTCACTGATTAACCACTTCAGCCCTGGAAGATTTTACCCCCTTCCTGACCAGAGCACTTTTTGCGATACAACACTGCGTCGCTTTAACTGACAATTGCGCGGTCGTGCGACGCTGTACCCAAACAAAATTGAAGTCCTTTTTTCCCCACAAATAGAGCTTTCTTTTGATGGTATTTGATCACCTCTGTGGTTTTTATTTTTTGCGCTATAAACAAAAAAAGAGCAACAATTTTGAAAAAAACGCAATATTTTTTACTTTTTGCTATAATAAATATCCCCCAAAAATATCTAAAAAAACCTATTTTTTTCCTCAGTTTAGGCCGATACGTATTCTTCTACATATTTTTGGTAAAAAAAATCGCAATAAACGTACAGTATATTGATTGGTTTGCGCAGAAGTTATAGCGTCTACAAAATAGGGGATAGTTTTATGGAATTTTTATTATTAATTTTTTTTTTTTACTAGTAATGGCGGCGATCTGCGATTTTTATTGGGACTGCGACATTATGGCGGACACGTCAGAAAATTTTGACACATTTTTGGGACCATTGGCATTTTTACAGCGATCAGTGCTATAAAAATGCATTGATTTCTGTAAAAATGTCACTGGCAGGGAAGGGAATAACAACTAGGGGGCGATCAAGGTGTTAATTGTGTTCCCTGGTGTGTGTTCTAACTGAAGGGGGGAGGGGACTGTGTAGGTGAAGAGATAGATCGCTGGCCACAGGGCGAAGCAACGTTACATAATGTCGTTTCGCCCAGCCGTACAACTGCGGCGGCTGGTAGGCAAGTGGTTAAACTGTATCTAAATAAAAAAAAATCACAAAAAGTAATGTATTGCACCTGTCCTTAGATGTGGGTGTCGCATTTGTTTTCTTTTTTTTAGCCTTGTTTTTCATTATTGTTACCTGTGACCCTGCCACTAATACATTTCTTGCCTTAGGGTGAAAACCCTCACTGATTAAACTGTTTCTATAGAGGAGCAGCGTTGTCACCCTAGGTGGACATGAAATTTGCTGAAATAATTGATGGCTCAGTATGAATTCCCTGTTAATTGTAATTATTTATTAGGTTTGGTATTGGTGTTTTTAAATATTGTAATATTGTTGGCTTAATTTGTAATGTAATGTTTGGTATTTCCAATAAAGCCTTTTTTTCATTGTATTATTTTTGTGGTGCAGACTTTCTTTGGAGGGAGGTTTGTTTTTTCTTGATATCAGAATTTAAAGATAGGACACATTTCTTCTTTCCTTCTCTCTTCAGACATGATTTACTATTTGGCAGAAAGGCCTTCTCATTGGGTAGCAAAGAGAACATTTAAAAAAAAAAATTAATCACTTAAAGGCCACCTCATAGCAATTTTACTGCTACAGTGCAGCTCTCCTGTGCAGAAACATGTAGTCAGTGCCTTGAAAAAGTATTCACACCCCTTGAAATTTTCAACATTTTGTCATGTTACAACCAAAAATGTAAATGTATTTTATTGGGATTTTATGTGATAGATCAACACAAAGTGGCACATAATTGTGAAGTGGAAGAAAAATGATAAATGGTTCTCAAAATGTTTTACAAATAAATATGTGAAAAGTGTGGAGGGCATTTGTATTCAGCCCCCCTGAGTCAATACTTTGTAGAACCGCCTTTCACTGCAATTACAGCTGCAAGTCTTTTTGGGGATGTCTCTACCAGCGTCTAGAGCAGTGGTTCTCAACCTTCCCAGTGCTGTGACCCCTTGATAACATTTCCCAAGTTGTGGGGACCCCTAACAGAAAAATAATTTTCGTAGCACCCAAGGCAAGACAAGTAATTTGCACCCCTAAGCCACGGACATTTAGCGCTCCCCGAGTCCCTTCTACTCGTACAGTATTAAAACCCCTTATGGTACATTTTAGGATGTACCACTCTCTTTGTTCTCCTTTCTTTGCCTTTTATCTCTCTCTATCGTAATTTCCTGTTTTTTTCCCCATCCATTTCTCTTGCTGTCTTTCTTGTTCTTTCTCTTATTATTTCTCTCCCTTCTTCTTTGTTCCTCGTCCTTCCATGTATCCTTTATTTTTATTCCTTCTCTTACTCCTTGGTGGGGGGGAATGGGATGAGTGGCAGTGCTGGCGGGGAGTTGGAATGAGTGGCAGCGCTGGTGGGGGGTGGGATCAGTGGCAGTGCTGGGGGGAGTTCTGATCAGCCAACTTAGGTGCTCTTGATCAAGGTCATCTGCTCATCCGAGAAATGTAGTGCAGACTTTTAATGACAACTATGATCACAGGTAGTGTTACTCACTGTGTTTCTGACTTTGTGATGTCTCGCAACAGTGACACCTATGCCAAAATCAGGAGATAGGATCTCCTCCAGCCCCTCCCGCTTCACATTCCTCACCAGTCAGCTGACCAGTCTCCGCCCCCCCTCAGCCATGCCGTGAACTGAATGGGCGGCTGTGAAAAGGCTGGGAGAACAGTGCGGGCTTCAGGAACAGCCCAGGATTTGGTGACCCCTGCAAAATCGTCATTCGACCCCCGAGGGGGTCCCGACCCCCAGGTTGAGAACCACTGGTCTAGAGAGTGACATTTTTGCCCATTCTTCTTTGCAAAATAGCTCAATCTCTGTCAGATTGGATGGAGAGCGTCTGTGAACAGCCATTTTCAAGTCTTGCCACAGATTCTCAATTGGATTTAGGTCTGGACTGTGACTGGACTATTCTAACACATGAATATGCTTTGATCAAAACCATTCCATTGTAGCTCTGGCTGTATGTTTAGGGTCGTTGTCCCGCTTGAAGGTGAACCTCCGCCCCAGTCTCAAGTCTTTTGCAGACTCAAACGGGTTTTCTAAGATTTCCCTGTATTTGGCTCCATCCATTTTTCCATCAACTGTGACCAAGTTCCCTGTCCCTGCTGAAGAAAAGCATCCCCAAAACATGATTTTTTTTGCTCGTCTAAAAATAGTGTACTACTCCTTAATGTAGTTTGCAGCTACACAGTCCTGCTTTTCCAGTTTTACGTTACTTCAGCAGCATGGCACCTGAGACGCTCACTAATTCTCTGTGGATTTGAAAACCTCGAGGATGTCTCACTCTTCCTAACCAGATGGGGCAATTTTCTATATCTATAGTTGATGGGGACAGACCCATTTCTAATTAAGTTCTCCATCAACTTGGAGAACCAAGTAGTAATGGGGATATCTTCCAATGGGGACGATAGTTCTGGTGATCCTGGTGACAACCAGAGATTCCCTCACTTTAGAGGGACTTTCTCGCACTTCCTGTTTATACACTGATCCCGAATTAAAATATATAGCGTGTTCACAATAAGCTTCTTGAGTATTTGTTCTTTGGTGGGCCCATCCCCCTCCCTTACACACCGTGCCAAAACTCCCAGCTTCCCCACTCCAACCTTTTGACCTCCTTTCCATCTCCTTGCTCACCATCCTAGTGACCCCCCTTGGCTATCCCCATTACTCGGCTTCACACCTTTCACTCTCAGTCGTGCTTTCCTGCCATCTCAGTATGCTACATCCTATCTTTATTATCCTTATTCTCTATTTTTACCAGATATTGGTACCTCTGCCCCTGCCATCTCCTTTTCTCTCCTTGTGCTCCTTTCTTAATACAGACTCCTAACTCGTTATATCTTACACCTTATTCTAATGGGGGTATCCCTTCACATCCCACCAAGGTTTCCAGATCTCTTCATATTTCTTTATACAGCCCTGTCTAACATATACCGATTTTTCCTTCCATATTGTCTCATTCATGCCACGTTCCCACTCTCTGCTGAATGGGGGTAGAACCGATTACCATCTTTGTGCTATCAGTTTCCTTGCCTGGAATAAGCACCTAAGGATTGTGACCTGGGTGCATCTGGGGCTTCCCTCCCCTTCTACAAAATCCAGTATGCATAGCCTTATTTCCAAATTTGGGAGCCCTCCAAATACCTGACCTATGATTCCAGATACCTCCTTCCAGTACCGGAATAGCTTCGGGCACCTCCAAAACATGTTGATTAGGTCCTCTTCTATTTCCCCGCACCTGGGGCAACTGGCATCTCATCTACGGCCAAACAGAAAAAGCTTTTGAGGGGTGTATTAGGCTCTATATAACAAGAACAGATGTGACATCCTCTGGGAGGGGGAGAGTGAGACCAACGGGCCCAGTTCCAGGATTCCGCTCCACTGCACTTCAGTTATGGTTCCTACATCTTGTTCCCATCTCCTCCTACTCCGTGGGAAATCTGTCCCTTCCAGGCTCCCCTTATGTATATGCGGGTATAGACTCAAAATTAGGCCTTTTAAAGTTGTTGCGTTAATTACCTTGTCCTCTCTCTAATCTGTTCTCCCAGAGAATGCCTAATCTGTAGGTACCTAAAGAAGGATTTATTTGGTATAGCATATTATTCTTTAAGTTCCTGGAAAGATTTCAGAGTACCATCTTTATATAGCTGGTTAATGAAATTTATTCCACACCTTTCCCATTCCTTAATTGTCCCCATCTTCTGGATTTCTCCCAGGTTTCTGTTCTCCCAGAGTGGGGCATACTCTGTAAATCCTCTGTATCCCAGCAATATCTTCACTGTATCCCATACTCTTACCATCAAACTTAATGTGGGGAGTGATTTATCATTGATCTATGTGGAGTGTTTTGCAGGATTTCCCCCTTCCAACCTATTGCACCCCCCCATATACTGTGGTTGTGCCATCAAGAAATAGTTCTGAGGATGTGGAAGTGCAACCCCAACTTCCTTTTTTTGTAATTGTAGGGTACACAAACAAATTCTTGCCGGACCACCCTTCCAGATTAATTCTCTAAAAATAACATCTATCTTTTGGAACCACTATTTATATACTCACACTGGGGAATTATGTAATGCTTACAAAAGCTGCGGCATCCATAGCATTTTGATTAGATTGCATCGACCTGCTATTGATAATGGGAGACGCTTCAATATTTTAATTTTTCCTCTAAATTTGACTAGGAGCGGGACAATATTATTTATAATATACTGTTTAGGGTCTCTTGTGACATTTATCCCCAGATATTTAATTTTGTTCACTATTTGAATCGGGACAACCTCCTCAGGGAGGGGGCTTTCCAGGGGATCTACTGGTAACAATGCAGATTTTTCCCAGTTTATAGTGAGCCCAGAAAATTTTCCAAGATTTGTAATTATTTCCATTACCCTCAACAGAGAAGTCTACATATCTCCTAAAAATAGTAAAAGGTCGTCCGCATATAGTGCCACTTTTTCTTCCACTACTCTCCTTCTGAATCCTCCTATCTGAGGGGACGACCTAAGGGCTACTGCCAGGGGTTTGATTGTGAGGGCGAAGAGCAGGGGCGACAAATGGCACCCCTGTCTCGTCCCCCTCATCAATCAAAACTTATCAGAGTATTCGCTGTTCACTCTCACTTTTGCTTCTAGCATTTTATATAGCATTTTTATCCAGCTGATGAAAATAGGGCCAAATTGGAACCCCGCCAGGACCCTCCACAGATATTGTCATTCAAGACAATCGAAGGTTTGGGCGGCGTCCAAAGACAAAATGGCCCTTGATCCCTCCCCATCTGTCAGAACCTGTAGATTCAGATACACACGTCTAATATTTATACTAGTAGATCTTCCAGGTATAAAACCCAACTGATTGGGATGGACACGTTTCTAAATAATTTATTTAACCTGGCTGCCAAGACCTTCGCCAGGATTTTTATATCTGTACTCAATAAAGAGATAGGTCTATATGAGGATGTGTTAAGTGGGTCTTTACCTTCCTTGTGTATCACTACTATGGTATATTCTATCATAGATGAGGGAAGCTCCTCCTCTGCAGCTGACCAGTTTAAGACCCCCAACAGCTCCGGGTGTAAGACCTTCCGCTAGCGCCTATAGGTCTCCGCTGGAAGGCCGTCAGGTCCTGGGGACTTCTGACCTGCCATCTCCCTTGTAGCCTGCTGTAGTTCCTCTAATGTTATAGGTGAATCCAGTTCCTCCCTGTCGGTTTCAGAGAGAGCCAGGGTCATCAAATCCCTGAAAAAAGCATCCATTTCCTCCCCCCATTTCCTCCTACCTGGAGCTATACAGATCCTCATAATATTCTTTAATCCTATCTACGATTTATGGAGTGTGGGAAGAAACCCTTCCCTCCCCTATGCTAATCGTGGGGACCACAGATGGGGATAAATTTGTGTGCCAACATATGCCCCACCCTTTCCCCCTCCCCAAAGGTTTTCTGCCCCTGAAAAAGTTGTTTATTCTCTTCTGTCCTAATCATCAGTGTCCTATAGATCTGTTGTTCCTCTGATCAAGCCCTGAGTGTATCAGGGATCGGGTCATTCACATATTGTTCTTCCATTGTTGCCACAATCTCGCCAGCCGCCTTTTCCCAGTCCTTGGTCCGTTTTTTATTTTTGACACTTGTATCATTATACCACAAAGGAAAGCCTTCAAAGTGTCCCAAATCACCCCTACCGAAGCTGTACCTCTATTTAGATCAACACATTCTCTTAGGGCTATTAACACTTCATCCGGCTCACCCATCAGTTTCATCCAAAAGGGACTTATTTTTCACTCCCCAAGGCGATAGCACTCCCTTAATTCTACTGACAATGTCACCGGAGAATGGTCCGAAAGACCTCCTGGCATGTAGCTTACATTCTTTATCACATGTAGTGCTTCCTCATTCCCCAGTATCAAATCAATTCTGAAAAGTGTGGCGTGTGTTCTGGAGTATTGCTTTCAGATTCCGCACTCTCCATATATCCATTAGACCGGCCTCACCCAAAAATAGGGACAGCCGGTCATCAACCGTGGTGTCCATCTGTGTCTCCGAAGGAAATATATCTGCTTTTCGGTCCATGACCGTATTGAAGTCACCCATAATAATGACCGACACACCCGGTTTGTCCAGAACAAACTCCACTAGTTTATACAAAATTAAAGTATTAAAAGGTGGAGGGATATATAGATTAACCAACACATAGGTTCTATTCTCTATCGTGCAATATAGAAAAATATAATGCTCCAGTTCATCAATCTTAATCTGCCTGCAAGTGAACATCACCCCAGATCTAATCAGGATGCTCACCCCCCTAGAATAGGAGGTATGAACAGAGTGATATTGAGTTTGGAAATCTCCCCAACCCTACTGGGGTATAGAAATGTTGGTAAGGTGTGTCTCCTGCAGGCAGAGTAATCCCGCCCCGTGAATTTTTGCTACAGAGAGAACTGCAATTTTTTTCACAAGGTCTCCCAGACCCCCAACATTCCAGGAGCATATAATTAACTTTTTTACCTGCGTACAATTAACCATTTAACCATTTAGTGTACAAAAATGCATATAATTCAGTCTACCTCAACCTGGTTGTGTAATTTCTATAAGCTTTGTGTACTCTTTCTTTGTTAACCAATACCTATTCTTCTTCTTATACTTCTTCTGTGATATTTATGTGACAAAATATTTCCTGTATAAAGTGTGTTTATTCTGCATATACCCCCTCGAAAACCTTTCATACCATCCATATCTCTTTCCCACCTCACTCGCCACCCCTTTGGGTCCTCTCTGGGGGCTTCCAAAGTGACCTTCCCATATGTTCACGGTGATAGGTATTATTGCTTCCATATGCAACCCTCCCCACCCCCCCAAAAAAAAGTGAGAAAGCCAATACAAATAGCAAAATAAAAAATTTCCCGGATCCCTTTATGAAAGGGGACCTTGTGCACATTGTAACCTACATGCAACCCCCTGCCCCAGCTCCTTAATATTCTAAATTTGTAAACTGCTGTGCCCTTAAATCAATTATACTGTTAGTATGCTCCTGATTTCAATCTTCAGAACAATACTTTTCAGGTCATCTATAATTTTCCCTTGTGGGATGCCAGCCACCCCGACACCCCCTCTGGGGTGTCAAAAAACAAAGTCTCCCCCAGGGCGGTCACCCGCAGTCTTGCTGGATATAACAGGGCATACGTTATTTTCCATAAACTTAACCCTCCGTTTTTGCAGTTCCGGTGAAAAATCTGGGTATATAGATACCTTAGTGCCATTGTAGAGAATATTACCCATTTCTCTGGCCTTCTGTAATATGGTTACTCTATCCTTATAATAAAGCATTCTTACAAGGAGGGATCTTGGGTGGCCTCCTGATGGAGGAGGTCTGGAGGGCATCCTATGAGCTCTCTCCATTGCAAAAAAGGATGAAAAAGTGTCCTTTCCAAATAGTTCCTTAAACCACTTTTCCAGAAATGCTAGGGGGTCTGGGCCCTCACTCAGGGTGCCCCACAATCCTCACATTTTTTCTTCACATTCCATTTTCCATGTCATCCATTTTTGTCTTGTAGTTAACCATTTGTTCTCTTATGCCCTGTACACACGGTCGGACTTTCCGACGGAAAATGTGCGATTGGAGCTTGTTGTCTGAAATTCCGACCCTATACATCACTGCGTTCTTGACGTTCGGAATTTCCGACCAACTTTGTGTGACCATGTGTATGCAAGACAAGTTTGAGCCAACATCCGTCGGGAAAAAATCTGATGGATTTTGTTGTCAGAATGTGCGATCGTGTGTACAGGGCATTACAGTTTGTATTTTCCGCTTAAGGGGATTCAAGTCCTCCTCCACTAGGATAATTCTCCCCTCAAGGACAGTAGTCCTTTCTCGCACTTTTTGTAAATCATGCCTAACAAAGGATAGCTCTTCCCTGATGGTTTTAAGTTGGTCAGATAGTTCACTTACAGGAGTTGATTGCTTACAGGACTTCCTTCAGTGATGGTTCTCCTTCTGTTGGAGCTCCAGCCCCAGATGGGGACTCTGGGGTATCCTGGATATCCTCCTCTGCAGGTCTCTGTCCTGTGTGGTTTGCCTCTGGTGCTGTTACTACTTGGCTTTGGCCTTGGCTTTTTCTCGCAGCTGGGGCCCCAGACTGAGACTTAGGTTGTGCTTGCAGATTCTGTTGCCCTCCTTTTGTGGTTGTCTGGCCCAGGGTATGCTCAAATCTCTCTAATTTGGCTGCTGCCTGGTTCCTCTTCACAGTTTGTTATGGCTGTGTACTGGAGCTGGCGCCATCCTGTTGCACTGGGTCTTCCCCTCTCTTCCTCGTCATGGCAGAATATTATGGTAGCCCAGCACCTACTCCCCTACTTGGGCAGGACAACACTTGCACCTCAAAGTTAAGAAAAAAGAAGGGGAGGCAGAGAATAGCACGCAGCAATACAGCCACAACAGTCCGGGGGAATCCCCCCCCAGCTGCAGGTAACTTGATGTCCACCAGATGCCACTATAGGGCAGGCCAGGTCTCCTCTAAGAAATATATTGAAAATGCAAGATCGACCCACGCTGGGCTTTAGGATCTCTCCCCTCACCCTCCAGCAGCTGCTGCACAGGCTGTGTAAGCTCTCCCCCATTCAATTACTGGCTGGAAGATTCGGGCCGTCCATGCAGCGCGTGGTTCGCTGGGAACAATGACGGGGTTCTGGCAGGAACACCAGTGGCTCTCCTCTCTCTTTGATCCCCCAGTGAAGGTCAGGTTCCCCCTGGCTGGACCGGCTAAATCACAGTGGGAGTGAGCCGTCCCCAAGCCACTGCTTCTGCATAAGCTTGGAGGGTCTCTTCCAGAGCTGTGGCGAAGCTAGGTCATGCATGTCCTTACTCTAGAACATCCGGTCATGCCGATACAGTACTTCTAGTTGTGGCCCTCATTGGGTGTTGTGGTTCCTTTCACTGGGCACTACTTTACAATTGCATCTTGTAGTATTGTGGCAGCCAGCAGTAGGAACCAGAAATGTAAGTATACAACTTATTTTTTCACAGCCTGGATCACATTCAAGGTTTTTTCCATTGCAAATATTTGTATTATAATAAAAGAGACCACATCTGTAAAATGTTTACCTGGGTATCTGTTAGGGCTGGGCTCAGCCCTTCCTTCTCTGAGCTGGCCGCTCAGCTGTCGGCTAATTGCCAGCTCCTATCTCTCCACAGTTACTCAGCTGTTGCTGATATCCTGCTCGTCAGTCCTGCCTAGTTAAGCTGTCCAGTCCAGAGGAGCTCTGCCTTTGCCTTAGTCAACATGTCAGAGATGCTCTCCTGCATTCTTGTTAAAAGACTTGCTTGGCTGACATTCCTTCTGGCTCCAGATCCTGCTTTCTGTTTTACAACGCTCATCTCTGGCTCCCTGACGTTTGGCTTATCTGACTAACCATTCCGGGTCCTGAACTCTGGCTATGTTTTGACGGAGTTTGTTCTATTTACTTTTATTATTAAACAAGTGTTATTTAACTTTACTTCTTTCTCAGTCTGATTTCATGGTTTCTGACAGTATCTGGGAAGGATGTTAGAAGGTCTCTTGTGGACCATGAATGTATCCATCCTCTGCTTTATTTCTTAAAAACAGACTGTTGGCATATCCCAGGCCTTTGCAATCATTTGCTTGTCTGCTAATGGTATTCAGGCAAAGAGTTTTTGTTGTTTTGTGTTAAAGGACTCAATGTTTCCACTGCAGTCTAAGCATTAGGAGAGATTAGGTTTATTGAATAGAGTGGAGAGAAGGTCAAAAGTCTTGGACCAAAATAAAGACCACCAAATACGTCTCATGTCTCCAAAGGTTTGTCATCCGCGGTAGTAAGTGTTGGATTAGGCAAAGTGAGCTATTCTGAACTGAATCAGATATCTTCACAATAATAAAATACATTCCTTCCCCAGATTTAGTATTTATGGAACAGGATGACATTTTTTGTAACATAGGGACAGGATCATATAAACAAGTTATTGGTCAGTGGCGGCTGATGCTCAATTTTCTTGGGGGGGCGGCCAGTGGCCTCCCCAGCCAGTCAGCCCCCCACCCCCCCGGCTCACTCGATAGCCGCTTCCCAGTCACTTGATCGCTCACCAGGCCTCCCGCCAGCCCCACACTTACCCCATCTAGGTTGTGGCTTCGGCGGCTTGCCCCCGCACATCTCCTCCCGGGTCCCGACCAATCTGGACTTAGGACTCATGGCCAATTGGATCTTAGGACTCCCGGGCAATCGGGTCTCAGGACCCGCTTCCTCATTGGCTGGGATGAGAAACAGAAAGACCTTAGCAAATTATTTGCTAATGCCACACAACTGGGTGGGCTCAGAACGCAGTGCTCTGAGCCCCAAGCCAACCCTTTTTAAACCCAATTGGAGCCTCAGGCTCTAATCATGTGCGTTGAAAAAAAAAAACATTGAAATTCATGCAGCTGGCACCCTGCATGTAGAATAGGGCCGGGTGCATGGATTGGGGGGGGGGGGGTGGCGGCAACCCTGCGCCCTGCATGAGCGGCTGCCACAATTATAGGTGAATCTATAGGTTCGTGGTTGAACTTATAGATTCCTACAGAACCTACTACTCTGGATATGAGTGTGCTGGAGCTTAGAGGTTAAAAGGACAAGCTGGCAACTCTACATCCAATAGTATATGTAACTCTCTTTTATCTATCTGATCCACCAATAACATTTTTTTATGTTAGTAGGTGGTTCATGAGGTTCTGCTGTTTGATAAAATACTGCATAAAAGTTTTATAGAAGGCAAGTTTCCAGTTATCATCGCTAGTAACCATTGCAAAATGATGAATTAATGAAACAACCAATTTACTTGTCATCAGCAAATTTTATTGAGCTTGTAAACATCAATAAGAACTTGTGTATTCTACTGAGTATACATTAATGTGGTAAATACACAGTTGTCACCCCTTGTGGAATTACATTCTTGTTGCCATGTAGGACCAATCCTATTGAGGATTTACCAGACTGTCTATAAAACGGGATCTTTACATCAGCTGGTGGCTCACTGAAATGTAAGGAAATACTGCCTATCATCCTTACCGTCAGATTGCTACCTGTCTTTGATATGCTCCTTCCAAATAGATATTGTATACAACATCAAATACTCTGTCCTTGTATGTTGAAGAGAAAATTTGATAATGGAGAACATTTCAATGACTGGCACTTTATTCCTCATGGGCCTTGCAGAGCTTGGAAACTTTAAGTATTTATATTCCTTCATAACTCTAGTCATCTATGTTACAGTCATGGTGTTGTGTTTGACGATTGTGGTTGTCACCTGGACAGAGGAAGCCCTTCATGAACCCATGTACATTTTTATCTCCAACCTCATGTTTACTGACATGTATGGAAGCACGGCCTTGATGCCCAAGCTGATCATTGACTTGATGACGGGGTGCATGACAATCCCATTTTCACAATGCTTGGCCCAGGGCTTCTTTCTGCAGAGTTTTACATCTGTGGAGATTTTTACTTTCACTGCCATGGCATATGATCGTTACTTGGCCGTTGGCCACCCATTGAGGTACCCCATGTTGATGACCAACAGGAAAGCTTTTCAAATTCTAGTGGAGATATGGATTTATGTTTATGTAGGTATATGTGCAGTTGTGGTCATTACTTCAAGACAAACTCTGTGCGGTGTACACATCAACAGCGTGTTTTGTGAAACCATTACCCTTACGCACTTGGCTTGTGGTGACACCACTCTCGGAATAGCCTTTGGGTTTACATGGACTATGATTATGATGGTTGGTTGTGTGTGTGTTGTAATTTACTGCTATATAAGAACATTTCTTGTCTGTCTTAAAATATCTGAAGATGCGTGCCAGAAGGCCATAAACACCTTAGTGACACATATCATTGCCTTCTTCACATTTTTGGCTTCAGCATTATTTATAACTTTCAGATACAGGCTCGAAGGTGAATCCCTCTCTTTGATTTCCCACTATATAACATCTGTCACCGGGGCTACATCTTTTACCTTAAATCCGATAATCTATGGAATCAGGACAGAAGCACTTAGAGTGAAAATTATTCACAGGCTGAAGAAAAATAAAACTTTTTTCAGAAGCAGGACAAGAAAATAGACAACCAGAAAAAAAAAAAAAAAAACAAATGCAGAAGATGATTACACTGGGCAAGTGTATTAATATACAAAGATGTGTCATGATTCTAGAAAATACTCTGCAGACCAGAAGTATCATTAAAGTGTATGTACTGTATCACCACTACTTTTCTTTTAAGGTGGAACTATAGACAAAATCAAAAATAACATATATGATAAAGTCTGTGACCAGCATTAACACGGCAGTCTTTGTTTTTTCTTCTGAGTTCCCTTGTAAGATAGATTTTTTTTTACCTGTTGATCCTGCCCGTAAGTCTATTATTTACCAATTTCATGTAACAGACCAAGCTGCCCAGCAAAGGTGGCAGTTAAAGGTTTCAGAGAAACCATTTACCATTGACAGGGCTGCTTATAATGTTCAGCCTTTATTCATTTATGTAAAACCAGGGTTTTTTTTTCAGCTGGTGGAACAAGTGACAGCTTGTCTCCCAATGGCTCCCACAGATCAGATCTCCTGAGCGGCTCCCACTGAGTGCAGGATTGGGACAAAGGGAGGGAAGGGAGATGTAGGTGCCCGGGGTGTAGTGTGGATGCTGACACCCCCACTGCATGATCTCCCTACAAGTGCGAGAGGTAGAGCCACCTACAGTGTGCAGGGAGGTACTAGAGCCAACTGGGTACTTCTGCTTAATACAGCAACAAAAGTAAGACATGTGGAAGATAGCAAAGCTTTTAAGGTTGCTGGGGGGGGGGGGGGCGACATGCAGAGGTCAGAGCTGAAGAGGGTTGGAAGTTAGATGTAGATGGGGGATGCAGAGGTAAACAGCTGTGGAAGCAAACTCTCCCCATTCTGTATGCAGTGCACCCTAGAACTCTGCACTCTGTACATAATTCACGCCTGATATTTAATGCCCCTTTAAGACCCTCCCACTGTTAGTGAATGTGACCAACCCAGTATTTGATGTGATGTAGAGGGTGTGTGTGTGGGGGGTCAAGGTGGGGGGTTTGGGTGGGTCGTGGTTGCGTTCCTGCACCTATTTTCTGAGGAAAAAAGCCCTGTGTAAAACCTTTATCCTAAAAGAAAAAAAAAAAGTTGCCCTAACTTGGCCTCTCTCAGCCTCTTTATCCCAGTTAATTCTTTGAAAACATTTGGTTTCAGGGACCCCCTGGTAAAATAATTTGTCAGGGGTTAATGGGAGGAATTCCCCTTACAGACACCTAATAAGATCATTGGTGTCTTGCTACTGGCTCTGCCAAGTAATGTTGGACCCAGAAATATGCAAGCACCATCTGATGGGAGGTCAATCGGGCACAGTGCAAGGAACCCCCTGGAGGAACCCTAGGTTTCTACTAAACTTTGGATGAGAATGGTTGATTTAAGGGCTTAAAAAGTGTTAGCTGGAATTTGGCTTTCCTTTGTTTGTCACTAGGGATGAGCCGAACACCCCCCTGTTCGGTTCGCACCAGAACATGCGAACAGGAAAAAAATTCGTTCGAACACGCGAACGCCGTTAAAGTCTATGGGACACGAACATGAATAATCAAAAGTGTTAATTTTAAAGGCTAATATGCAAGTTATTGTCATAAAAAGTGTTTGGGGACCCGGGTCCTCCCCCAGGGGACATGAATCAATGCAAAAAAAAGTTTTAAAAACGGCCGTTTTTTCAGGAGCAGTGATTTTAATAATGCTTAAAGTCAAACAATAAAAGTGTAATATCCCTTTAAATTTCGTACCTGGGGGGTGTCTATAGTATGCCTGTAAAGGGGCGCATGTTTCCCGTGTTTAGAACAGTCTGACAGCAAAGTGACATTTTGAAGGAAAAAACACATTTAAAACTACCGCGGCTATTGCATTGCCGACAATACACATAGAAGTTCATTGATAAAAACGGCATGGGAATTCCCCACAGGGGAACCCCGAACCAAAATAAAAAAAAAAAAAAATGATGTGGGAGTCCCCCTAAATTCCATACAAGGCCCTTCAGGTCTGGTATGGATATTAAGGGGAACCCCAGCCAAAATTTAAAAAAAAATTGACGTGGGGTTCCCCCTAAATTCCATACCAGACCCTTCAGGTCTGGTATGGATTTTAAGGGGAACCCCGCGCCAAAAAAAAAAAAAAAAACGGCGTGGGGTCCCCCTAAAAATCCATACCAGACCCTTATCCGAGCACGCAACCTGGCAGGCCGCAGGAAAAGAGGGGGGGACGAGAGTGCGGCCCCCCCCCTCCTGAACCGTACCAGGCCACATGCCCTCAACATTGGGAGGGTGCTTTGGGGTAGCCCCCCAAAACACCTTGTCCCCATGTTGATGAGGACAAGGGCCTCATCCTCACAACCGTGGCCGGTGGTTGTGAGGGTCTGCGGGCGGGGGGCTTATCGGAATCTGGAAGCCCCCTTTAACAAGGGGACCCCCAGATCCCGGCCCCCCCCCTGTGTGAAATGGTAAGGGGGTACTTACCCCTACCATTTCACTAAAAAACTGTCAAAAATGTTAAAAATGACAAGAGACAGTTTTTGACAATTCCTTTATTTAAATGCTTCTTCTTTCTTCTTTCTTCCTTCATCTTCTTCTTCTTCTGGTTCTTCTGGCTCTTCTGGTTCTTCCTCCGGCGTTCTCGTCCAGCATCTTCTCCGCGGCGTCTTCTATCTTCTTCTCCTCGGGCCGCTCCGCACCCATGGCATGAGGGGGGAGGCTCCCGCTCTTCTCTTCATCTTCTTCTCTTCTTCATCTTCTTCTTCTTCTTCTTCTTCTTCTTCCTTCTTCTCTTCTTCTCTTCTTCCTGTCTTCTCCGGGCCGCTCCGCAATCCATGCTGTGGCATGGAGGGAGGCTCCCGCTGTGTGACGGCGTCTCTTCGTCTGACGGTTCTTAAATAACGGGGGGCGGGGCCACCCGATGACCCCGCCCCCCTCTGACGCACGGTGACATGACGGGACTTCCCTGTGGCATTCCCCGTGACGTCACAGGGAAGTCCCTCAAGTCACCGTGCGTCAGAGGGGGGCGGGGTCACCGGATGGCCCCGCCCCCCGTTATTTATTTATGCAGAATCATGTGGGTCCCATGGGCCGTGGACCCGTCCTGGGGATGGGGGCTTCGTCGTTGCGTCTCTTCCTGGCAGGAAAAGATGGGGGGCACAATCAAGGGGCCCGTGCCTCCTTTCTGCACCCTTGGGTGTATCACTTCCTGCCAGCGGCGTTCCGGATCACATCCGGATGCCGCGGCGTTGTGGGCACGCGATGCTGCGTGCGTGCGACGTCGCGACATTGCGCTATTACGGCGGATGTGACGGCTGTGCCAGGATATTTATCTTCCTGAACGCCGGGGGAGCCACATGTGGAGGGTTAATCCCTGCTGGAGGAGGAGGAGGGGTGGGGACAGCTTGCATGCACCTGCAGCCTAATTAGGCATCCAATCAGCGGCCAGCACTTTATTTATAATGACCAAGCAGATTGGGGGATCTGCTTTTAGTTCCTACTGTTTCATCAGACTGACCAACTGACTTATACTCTGGAGACAGGTAATCACCAGTATCTGAACACATTGATGAGTTGGACCTGACATACCCTGTATTGTGGGTCTCTGTCACGTCATTCCTTCCCACTGTGATTAGTTATACTATCTTGTACAATTCACATCTGATTCTACCCACCCTCAATACATGTCCACCTTTATGGCACTTCACCTTGTGTTTTTTTTTTTTTTTTTTTGTCTCACTTCTGTCCCATTTTCTTCCCACCTTGACACCTCATGACCCCTTTTCCAACACCCATGCATTTTTCAGTACACTATCACACACACCCATCTCTCACATATACACGGTTGGATTGTGTTTTTTGCCTATGTTTTTGCTTTCACTGCTTTTTGATTGTTTATTTGGCCCCTTGCACTGCACCTTCCCATTTCCCCACTCCCATGCTTCCCTTCCACTCACATGCATCACCCCACCTGCACTATCCTCACACTTCACCTATCTGTTCCTTTTTTTTTTCCCCTGGATCTTTTCCTCTTAAGCCTTTTTTCCTTCACTCCCTGATCTTTTTTTCCCATTCTCCCCTTAACCATCCCCCCCTCCTTCCCGTTCTTTCTTTCCCATCCCCTCCTTTCCCCTGGTTTTTTTTTTTTTTTTTTTTTTTTTTTTTTTTTTTTTTTCCCCTACTAGTCTGCCCGTCCCCTTCTTTCCTCACATGTTCTCCCCACACATGTCTTTTTCTTTACATTCCTATATTCTCACCCTACTTTGTCACTTGTTTCACGGCCAACACATAGACACCACTATTTACCTATTACATTACATACTCTGATATACTGATATCTATATACAGTCCTACTTACCCTTGTTAACCCCTTCCTCTCCCCCCCTTTTGTTACCATCACCACTATGGGAATATTCTTACATCGCTGACCCTAATAAGCACAGACAACATCCAACAAATATTTAACTAAATAAATTACAGAGTTATCTCTCTTTTTTTCAAAAAATGACACATGATACATATATCTCTATCCGTGCTAAACCGAACGCACTGATGGTACAGTTGTCTGTTGTTTGATGCTTTGGCTGCAGGTCTCGCTCGCTTGCCCCCACACTCCTCCCCAGTTTTGGGAAATATCCACTTGGTGTGACTCCTTGCAAGACACGCATGTACGATTAAGCCCCCCCTTTTTCCCCTGTTGACGTGGTGGACGGCCGGGGACTCTTGCCGGGACCCGGTGGGGGAGACGTCGGAGAACCATAAGCTCAGGAGAAACTGCTCAAACACAATGTGATTGGTAATTATACTGTTAAACATATATATATTATATTATATTTTTATGGTCATATCCATGAACTCTAATATGCAAATTTTGTCACAGCGCCTCAATCCTCTGAAGATGACCCAACGGGGTCGAAACGCGTCAGGATTATCACCCTATTTAGCGCTTGATTATTGTATAATACTTGTGCCAGCTTCATTTGTGTTATCTCCTGTAGCACAGCTCCTATTTTAACCATTATGGTTACGTTCCATTAATAAAAAAACTTTTTCAAGTAACCTATTCTCATAATTTTTTGCTGCTTTAAAACCCCACGGGGGATATCTTCTTTTTCTTTTTGACATTAATCGGGGTGTGCAGCACTTTATATCTTCTCAGTATGTGTCTCTCCCCTTTTCTCGAATATTGGGTGGTTAAACACCCCTCCCCCTACTTTTTGACACTCGAGTTAAGATATGAGCTGTGGGATGATTCTGGTTGAATTGTGCATTCTTGTAATACTTTTATTGTGACTGTTTCTACTGAATAAGTATTGTGTTACATTGTTTACAGGATGAGCCAATGTATATGTATAGGTGATGATTGGACTATCCCCATGTAATTACACGTTAATATTTTATGACAGGTGAGATCGGATAAAATTATCTGTTATTCTCCCCTGTTTTCACTAATCTTTCATAGTACTGGACACTTTAGTGCGCCCCCTCAGGCGCACTTAACATGTTTACAATACATTGGCTAGTATTTTCATTCTGCTGTAATAACAACCCCTACCATCTGGAGCATCACATGTACGTTTTTTGTCAAATCCAATGGAGGTAGCCCATGGCTGCCTCGAATGCATTCCAACCACCCACAGCTTTCTAGATCTTTGTACATTAGAATGTAATTTATAGGTTTCTATAATCCTGTTACATATTGTCTGCATTGTGTTGTTCCCCTGCTTCTCTCCCTTCCGGAGCCCGATGTGGGTCCCATGGGCCGTGGACCCGTCCTGGGGATGGGGGCTTCGTCGTTGCGTCTCTTCCTGGCAGGAAAAGATGGGGGGCACAATCAAGGGGCCCGTGCCTCCTTTCTGCACCCTTGGGTGTATCACTTCCTGCCAGCGGCGTTCCGGATCACATCCGGATGCCGCGGCGTTGTGGGCACGCGATGCTGCGTGCGTGCGACGTCGCGACATTGCGCTATTACGGCGGATGTGACGGCTGTGCCAGGATATTTATCTTCCTGAACGCCGGGGGAGCCACATGTGGAGGGTTAATCCCTGCTGGAGGAGGAGGAGGGGTGGGGACAGCTTGCATGCACCTGCAGCCTAATTAGGCATCCAATCAGCGGCCAGCACTTTATTTATAATGACCAAGCAGATTGGGGGATCTGCTTTTAGTTCCTACTGTTTCATCAGACTGACCAACTGACTTATACTCTGGAGACAGGTAATCACCAGTATCTGAACACATTGATGAGTTGGACCTGACATACCCTGTATTGTGGGTCTCTGTCACGTCATTCCTTCCCACTGTGATTAGTTATACTATCTTGTACAATTCACATCTGATTCTACCCACCCTCAATACATGTCCACCTTTATGGCACTTCACCTTGTGTTTTTTTTTTTTTTTTTTTTTGTCTCACTTCTGTCCCATTTTCTTCCCACCTTGACACCTCATGACCCCTTTTCCAACACCCATGCATTTTTCAGTACACTATCACACACACCCATCTCTCACATATACACGGTTGGATTGTGTTTTTTGCCTATGTTTTTGCTTTCACTGCTTTTTGATTGTTTATTTGGCCCCTTGCACTGCACCTTCCCATTTCCCCACTCCCATGCTTCCCTTCCACTCACATGCATCACCCCACCTGCACTATCCTCACACTTCACCTATCTGTTCCTTTTTTTTTTTTTCCCCTGGATCTTTTCCTCTTAAGCCTTTTTTCCTTCACTCCCTGATCTTTTTTTCCCATTCTCCCCTTAACCATCCCCCCCTCCTTCCCGTTCTTTCTTTCCCATCCCCTCCTTTCCCCTGGTTTTTTTTTTTTTTTTTTTCCCCTACTAGTCTGCCCGTCCCCTTCTTTCCTCACATGTTCTCCCCACACATGTCTTTTTCTTTACATTCCTATATTCTCACCCTACTTTGTCACTTGTTTCACGGCCAACACATAGACACCACTATTTACCTATTACATTACATACTCTGATATACTGATATCTATATACAGTCCTACTTACCCTTGTTAACCCCTTCCTCTCCCCCCCTTTTGTTACCATCACCACTATGGGAATATTCTTACATCGCTGACCCTAATAAGCACAGACAACATCCAACAAATATTTAACTAAATAAATTACAGAGTTATCTCTCTTTTTTTCAAAAAATGACACATGATACATATATCTCTATCCGTGCTAAACCGAACGCACTGATGGTACAGTTGTCTGTTGTTTGATGCTTTGGCTGCAGGTCTCGCTCGCTTGCCCCCACACTCCTCCCCAGTTTTGGGAAATATCCACTTGGTGTGACTCCTTGCAAGACACGCATGTACGATTAAGCCCCCCCTTTTTCCCCTGTTGACGTGGTGGACGGCCGGGGACTCTTGCCGGGACCCGGTGGGGGAGACGTCGGAGAACCATAAGCTCAGGAGAAACTGCTCAAACACAATGTGATTGGTAATTATACTGTTAAACATATATATATTATATTATATTTTTATGGTCATATCCATGAACTCTAATATGCAAATTTTGTCACAGCGCCTCAATCCTCTGAAGATGACCCAACGGGGTCGAAACGCGTCAGGATTATCACCCTATTTAGCGCTTGATTATTGTATAATACTTGTGCCAGCTTCATTTGTGTTATCTCCTGTAGCACAGCTCCTATTTTAACCATTATGGTTACGTTCCATTAATAAAAAAACTTTTTCAAGTAACCTATTCTCATAATTTTTTGCTGCTTTAAAACCCCACGGGGGATATCTTCTTTTTCTTTTTGACTTTGTAGAACCTCCTTTCACTGCAATTACAGTTGCAAGTCTTTTTGGGGATGTCTCTACCAGCTTTGCCCATCTAGAGAGTGACATTTTTGCCCATTCTTCTTTGCAAACTAGCCCAAGCTCAGATTGGATGGAGAGCGTCTGTGAACAGCAATTTTCAAGTCTTGCCACAGATACTCAATTGGATTTAGGTCTGGACTGTGACTGCGCCATTCTAACACATGAATATGCTTTGATCTAAACCATTCCATTGTAGCTCTGGCTGTATGTTTAGGGTCGTTGTCCCACTTGAAGGGGAACCTTCGCCCCAGTCTCAAGGCTTTTGGAGACTCTTATGCCGTGTACACACAAGCGGACTTTTCGACCGGACAATCCGACCGTGTGTGGGCTTCATCAGACCTGCAGCGGACTTTTTCGGTCGAAAATCTGACGGGCTTTAGATTTGGAACATGCTTCAAATCTTTCTGACGGACTCGAGTCCGGTCGAAAAATCCGCTCGCCTGTATGCTGGTCTGACAGACAAAAACCCACGCTAGGGCAGCTATTGGCTACTGGCTATCAAACTTCCTTTTTTTAGTCTGGTCGTACGTCATCACGTATGAATCCGTCGGACTTTGGTGCGATCGTGTGTAGGCAAGTCCAGTCGTTAGAAAGTCCATCAAAAGTCCGTTGATAGTCCGTTGAAAAGACCGTCGGACCTTTGTTGTTGAGAAGTTGGCTCCATTCATCTTCCCATTAACTCTGACCAGCTTCCCTGTCCCTGCTGAAGAAAAGTATCCCCACAACATAATGCTGCCACCACCATGTTTCACATTGGAGATGGTGTGTTCAGGGTGATGTGCAGTGTTAGTTTTCCGCCACACATAGCGTTTTGCTTTTAGGCCAAAAATTTTGGTCTCACCTGACCAGAGCACCTTCTTCCACATGTTTGCTGTGTCCCCCACATGGTTTCTCGCAAACTGCAAAATGGACTTCATATGGCTTTTTTTCAACAATGTCTTTCTTCTTGCCACTCTTCCATAAAGACCAGATTTGTGGAGGCACGACTAATAGTTGTCCTGTGGACAGATTCTCCCATCTGAGCTGTGGATCTCTGCAGCTCCTCCAGAGTTACCATGGGCCTCTTGGCTGCTTCACTGATATATGCTCTCATTGCCCAGCCTGTCAGTTTAGGTGGACGGCCATGTCTTGGTAGGTTTGCAGTTGTGCCATACTCTTTCCATTTTCGGATGATGGATTGAACAGAGCTCCCTGAGATGTTCAAAGCTTGTGATATTTTTTTATAACCTGACCCTGCTTTAAAGTTCACCACAACTTTATCCCTGACCTGTCTGGTGTGTTCCTTGGCCTTCATGATGTTATTTGTTCACTAAGGTTCTCTAACAAACCTCCAAGGGCTTCACAGACCAGCTGTATTTATAATGAGATTAAATTACACACAGGTGGACTCTGTTTACTAATTAAGTGACTACTAATTAGGCAATTGGTTCCACTAGATTTTAGTTAGGGGTATCAGAGTAAAGGGGGCTGAATGCAAATGCACGCCACAGTTTTCAGATATTTATTTGTAAATAAATTTGAAAACCATTTATAATTTTCCTTCCACTTCAAAATTATGGCCACTTTGTGTTGGTTTACCACATAAAATCCCAATAAAATACATTTACGTTTTTGGTTGTAACATGACAAAATGTTGAAAATTTCAAGGGGTATGAATACTTTTTCAATGCACTATATATACACTATATTGCCAAAATTATTGGGACACCTGCCTTTACACGCACATGAACTTTAATGACATCCCAGTCTTAGTCCGTAGGGTTCAATATTGAGTTGACCCACCCTTTACAGCTATAACAGCTTCAACTCTTCTGGGAAGGCTGTCCACAAGGTTTAGGAGTGTGTCTATGAGAATGTTTGACCATTCTTCCGGAAGCACATTTGTGAGGTCAGGCACTGATGTTGGATGAGAAGGCGTGACTCGCAGTCTCCACTTGAATTCATCCCAAAGGTGTTCTATCAGGTTGAGGTCAGGACTCTGTGCAGTCCAGTCAAGTTGCTCCACCCCAAACTCGTTCATCCATGTCTTTATGGACCTTGCTTTGTACACTGGTGCAGAGTCATGTTGGAACAGGAAGGGGCCATCCCCAAACTGTTCCCACAAAGTTGGGAGCATGAAATTGTTCAAAATGTCTTGGTAAGCTGACGCCTTAAAGAGGAAGTAAAGCCTCTGAAAAAAAAAATACATCCTGTAAGACAAAGGCATATGAATTACTTACCTGAGATCGAAGCCCTCGCATAGGCCCTCGTTCGCCTCCTCTGACGGCGCCATCTATCCCAAAGTGACTTCCGGGTATCTCGCCTCTGGCGCTGTGACTGGCCGGAGCCACGATGACGTCAGTCCTGCGCATGTGCGCTGGTGCCACCACTAACGGCACGCTCAGTGTGCCTGCGCCCGATGTCTACGGTGCATGCGCCATAGACATCGGTGCTGCTATTTCTGCAAATATCTCCTAAACCTTTTAGGTTTTTTGAGATATTTCTTGCACCTACAGGTAAGCCTTATTTTAGGCTTACCTGTAGGTTAAAGTGGTTGTAATGGGCTTACAACCACTTTAAGAGTTCTCTGCACTGGAACTAAGGGGCCAAGCCCAACCCCTGAAAAACAACCCCACATCATAATCCCCCCTCCACCAAATGATTTACAAAATTGTCGGTCTGCAGTGGCGATCAAATACCACAAAAAAAAAGCTCTATTTGTGGGTAGAAGTTGACACAAATATTTTTTGGGTACAGTGTCACGCGGCCGTTCAATTGTGAGTTAAATAAATGGCCTGGTCATGAAGGGGGATAAATCTTCCGGAGGTCAAGTGGGTACAGTTATCACCCAGTGACAAACACAATCCAGCACAGCAACTTCCGTATATACTCGAGTATAAGTCGATCCGAATATAAGCCGAGGACCTACTTTTACCACAGAAAACTGGGAAAACGTATTGATTCGAGTATAAGCCGAGGGTGAGCCTCACTGTGTCCATTGCATGCCTAACTGTGTCCATTGCATGCCTAACTGTGTCCATTGCATGCCTCAGTGTATGCCTCTGTGCCTCAGTGTATGCCTCCTGTGTATGCATTGCAGCCTCAGTGTATGCCTCCTGTGTATGCATTGCAGCCTCAGTGTATGCCTCCTGTTTATGCCTCAGTGTATGCATTGCCGATCTCCCTACCTGATCAGCCGTGTCATGCAGTCAGACGGCGGCCATCCAGTGTTCAAAAGCCGCGCCTCCTCCTCGTCCTCCGTGATAGGGGAACACTCAGTTTCTCAGCAGTCAGTGTTCAGTGTTCCGCCTATCACAGACATCCTCTCGTTTTTTCATCCAAGCCCACAACCGCACCTCCCTATTTGAGCTCTGATGGGGGCCCCCCCTGCACCTGGGGCCCCCGGGCTGTGCTCAGGGCTGCCCATGCATTAAGATGGCCCTGCTCTTATCAGTCTGTCATTGCTTTGTACAGGCTTCCCGGCCATGGCTGTCCGCACACACCTGGGCTCCTGGCAACAGTTTTCCGCAAAATGCTTTTTGCATAATGGCTAATTTGGCTGTCTGAATGAGATTCTGTTTTATTAGGGAATACATTAAAACAGAAAAATGCCACATCTTTCTGAACTATGACTGTGTTCAAATGAACCTGTGAACTCGGTGTACGTCAACTGATATTATTCTTATGCCGCGTACACACGATCGGACTTTTCGTCTACAAAAGTCCGACGGACTAAAGCTGGCTGACAATCCGATCGTGTGTGGGCTTCCCCGGACTTTCAGCGGACTTTTCCAGCCGCAAATCTGACGGACTTTAGATTTGAAACATGCTTCAAATCTTTACGTCGTAACTACGCCGGACCCAGAAATCTGCTCGTCTGTATGCTAGTCCGACGGACAAAAACCCACGCTAGAGCAGCTATTGGCTACTGGCTATCAACTTCCTTATTTTAGTCCGGTGTACGTCATCACGTACGAATCCGTCAGACTTTTGTGTGATCGTATGTAGGCAAGTCCGTTCGTTAGAAAGTCTGCCGCAAGTCCGCCAAAAGTCCGCCAAAAGTCCGTCGAAAGTCTGTCGGACAGGCTGTCGGACTTTTGTAGCCGAAAAGTCCGACCATGTGTACGTGGCATTAGAGTAGATATTTTACCATTACCATTACCATTAGTTTCAGTGTAAATTTCAGAATGCCTGCATAGGTATGTGGGAGGTTTTCAATCATGTAACATTAGGTTAATCAATGATGTTTTGAAAACTGTATATAACTGCATCAAATCAGACTCTGTATTTAGAGCAACAATTCACCTGGTCTGTGCAATGTGACTTTATGTACAAGTTATGTACTACTCATATTATTTCACATCTGTCAATGCCCTGCACTCATTTATCCTTATGCAGCTTGTCATCATCACTCCTCATTTTTCAAAAACAGTTTTTTAAATTAAAAAAAAAAAAAAAAATATATATATATATATATATATATATATATCTCCCAATTTTTTTTGTAAAATATAAAAGATGATATTACGCTCAGTAAATGGATTCAAACTACGGTAGTCATGCTTTAAAATTAGGCACGCTCAAGGAATGGCACCAAACTACGGTATTTAAAAATCTCCATAGGTGATGCTGTAAAGGTTACCAGTTTAGAATTACAAAGGAGGTCTAGTGCTAGAGATACTGATCTCGCTCTAATGTTTGCAGCGATACCTCACATGTGTGGTGCGAAACACCGTTTACATATGCGGGCCTGGCCTCTCTATGCGTTCGCTTCTGCATGCAAGCACAGGGGGACAGGGGCACTTTACATTGTTTTAATTATTTATTATTTTATTACTTTTTTTTACACTGTCCGTTAAATTTTTATTTTTTTTTGATCACTTGTATTCCTATTACAAGTAATGTAAACATCCCTTGTGATAGAAATAAGGCATGACAGGTCCTCTTTATGGGGAGATCTGGGGTCAATAGGACCCTACATCTCTCCTCTACAATGGAAAGCATCAGATAAAAAAAAAAATCATTAATCTGATGCTTTAAGAAAAAAAAAAAAGGCCTTGATTACATTGGCCATGAACTGGACGCCGCTCCGGGCCTCCTAGGTCATAAAGATGAGCGGAGGCCATCTTTCATCTGCTTATCTCTATGGCCAGCCAACGGATCAGTTCTCGGGCTTCTCGATAAGCCAGGTAAGCCCGAGAACCACCGGAAAGCCGGAGGGGGTGGGGAGTGGGGGTGCTAAAACATCAAAGTAATCATGTATTTTCCCAGTTAGGTGATCGGCAAGAATTGGTGTGCCAGCAGCCAAACATATGGTACAGTGGCTGGAGAGTAAGTAAGCAGTTTGATTGGGGCCAGGGAGAGCAATGTAAGAGGGAGAGATGGCAAAAGTAGAGTTTCACCAGGTGGGCATGTCACATATTAGGTGGTTTGCAGGCAGATGGAGTTCATGCTGAATTTCACCCAGATGAACACTGACTGGGTATGACCACCAGAAATGGCTATGAACTCTTCTGGCCTCCCTCGGGAGATCCTGCAAGCCAGGGTACCTTACCAGGAAGTGGAAGAAGAGAACCCACTGCTCGTGGGTGCCCACCTCGGCTCGCCTCCCTGTACAATGATGAATGAAGAAATGGCTGCACACCATGGCTAGTTCAAAAGTCCTTTATTGGAAATCTCAAAAATAACACTACAGGACACCAACAGACTGCATGGTAGACGCGTTTCACACAATACAAACGTGCTTAATCATTACCAATGATGTGGTGTGCAACCATTTTTTCATTTGACCTAACCAGGAAGCACTGTACCACCAGGCTGAGGATGTGTGCCAGACAAGGCACATGTGTGAACTTTCCATGTTGATGTCACACCAACATTTCTCGGCACAAGATGGTGTAGTGCACCTGCCCCCGCAAAGCTGAGAAGATGGATGTGGAAGAGGTAAGGGCAAGTGAGGATAAGGGGTACAGGTGAAAAGTCACCTAGTGGGCCATGAATGTGAGGTAATGTTCCTGTCCATAAATGCTAGTCAACGTTTCTGTAATCAGGTGGACCCTGCAGCTGACCCCATGGTCCAGCAATGTGGAAGCATTACCTTTCACATAATAGTGGTGGACATTTATGGTCTTCTGGGTGAAAAAATGGTACAAGCCGCAAATTTGAGGAAGGGGGCAAACTCCACAAGCTGCAAGGGGCGTAAAACTAGCAGGCAGCTGGCTCTCTGCATCCATAAGACACATGGAGCTACGACTTGGTCCCGCCCCTCTCTCCTCATTGGCTCACTGGCTGTGATTTGGCTGTGTCTCAGACAATGAGGAGAGAGAGAGACCCAGGATAGCCAAGGCTCCTGTGCACATTGTTGAAATGAGAGGGGGCTCAGGTAAGTATTAGGGGGGGGCTTGTGGGGGGAGCAGCACACATAAGGTTTTTCACCTTTAGCCTTTACAACCACTTTATGCCTTCCCAGATATTTTGGGGGTTTTATCCCCACTTTTATTAACAGCTATGGAAACCTTTGTATTAGACTCCGTTCACACGATTTGAATTGTAGGCGGAATCGCCACAATTCTGACCGCTATTTCAAAATGCCCCGTTAAAATGTCAAATCACACATCCGCGTGTTCAGGTGCCACTTATTTCATGATGATGTCTTTATGACGAAACGCTTTAGGTAGAGATTGATCACGTGACGTTGCCACGCCGTGGGAGTCGGCCATCCAAATGGTTGAAAACATTCTCGAGACCATATGGACTGACATGCGGTTATTTACATTTATGTTCGTGAGTATTTTGGTAAATTTTTAAATAGATTTTGGTTATCAATAATACTACACAATGAAGTATCTTTTACCTATTCCAAACCCTGCATGATTTGAGGTCCTTCTTCGGTGGAGTTTCTTATGTCGATTGAGCTACAGACATCCTGTGGATGTGATGGCTTGGAGCTGGGTTAATTGAGCATATTTGACCGCTATATACAGAGTGGTCCATATTGAGGGCAAGGGTCAGTGTGTGCTTTGCTCTTGGTGGAGTACCTTTACAGCACTTCTTGTGTGTGAATATCACAAGGGTTGGATCCCATATTTTGAAACTTTTAACAACTTTATTTTGTATGTTGATGGAAAAGTGCTGCACCTACAATATTATTAATTTCAACAGCACCTGAAAACGCAATATGATTCTGCCGCGATTGTCACGTGACAAATCATGCTGCAATCGCGCAAATAAAATTGCGCAACGAGGATTGCCCAAAAGAAGTTCCAGAACTTTTTATGGGCCTATGTGTGAACGGAGGCTAAGGGATGTGGTGCTTTGGTGCAAAAAGCACTGTGGTGCTTTAGGGGACTAAACTTCATCACAATGGTAAGTGGTGCTCTGCTGCAAATAAAAGGGCAGCTTTTACTGTGTCTTGAATGAACAACTTCAGTCCGCTGCAAAAAAATAAAAATAAAAAATAAAAGACCCTGATAAAAAACAAAAACAAAAGAAAACCAAAAGGACTCAATCAACTATTAACTAAAAAATAAAAACCCCAAAAAGCAAAGTAAAATAACGGTTTTCATATATATATATATTTTTTTTACATTTATAATATAGACGAAGCACACCCCCGTAGGGGCTGGTGATGAACTTGGATCCCCCACTCCTGCACAGCCAGGCACACCAAATCTTCACAAGCGCCCAGAATCAGAGAACAGTCCGTGACTTTGTTTTTGTTATTTATTGATGGTTAATAACTTGAATAGGGATGGGAGGTTATGGGATGCCCACTTGACTTCAGCAAAACTTCAAACAGAGCTTCAGGGACACCTTCCTATATACAGTCTATATACAGTCTTTATGACAAAATAATAATCTGACAGGCTCCCAGTAGATTTACTTTCCTTTACTGCCCACAGTTGCTTGCTCCAGTTGATTCACTGTAGAATAATCTGACAGGCTCCCACTAGATTTTAGCAATTGGCCCTTTACAGGCAAGAACTAGTAGGCCCTTGTGGTGTAGCAAATATAGTGAAAACAGCTTGTACTTCTCTTCTGTAGCCGCTGATCCCAGCACCACCTCTTCAGGCACCGCCAACCACACTGGTCCCCAAAAAGTGTAATTTGGGGTCAGATTTGTTGGCCACATTGTCACAGTCCCGCTAAAAATCGCAAAGTCCCAGAATCTATCCCATAGTTTGTAGACGCGATAACTTTTGCTCAAACCAATCAATATACGCCTATTTCGATTTTTTTTTTACCAAAAATATGTAGAAGAATATATATCAGCCTAAACTGATGAATACATTTTATTTATTTATTTTTTTTTTGGATATGTATTATAGCAGAAAGTAAAAAAAAAATTAGCGCAAAAAAACTGCAGAGGCGATCAAATACTACCAAAAGAAAGCTCTATTTGTAGGGAAAAAAGGACGTCAATTTTAATTAGTTACAGCATCACATGACCACACAATTGTCAGTTAAAGAGATGCAGTGCCGTTTCGCAAAAAAATAGCCCAGTCATTAAGGGGCAAATCCTTCCGGGGCTGAAGAGGTTAAATTGAAAAAGTTTGAGTTCATACACTTAATAAAGGGTGTGACAAGTGGAAATGGTATTCAACTCCGCGGCTACCAGTGTTCAAGAAAAACGGCAAAGTATTCCATCCACGATAAAAGAGAGTGGCCCCTTACCAGGTCTCCATTTCCCAGTAAACGACAGTTGTGTGGAAACGCGTCAGTTCGGAAAGTACTTGCAACGATATTCTATCTAGTTGGCAGACTGACATCCCCACTAGAGATACATGCTGGAATTTTTAAACCTTTATGTAAGTTCATGTATATATTTTTAAAATAAAATTGGCTGATTTACACTATAAGGCTTCCCCCTTTTCATATATGATCTTTGAACACATGGAGTTCATCCCTGCAAGTGTATCAAGACATGCTGTTTGAAATCTCCACGCCTGTGATCATCCCAGCATAAGCTTCCTGTCAGGGAAGAATCCAGAGAACAACTGGCAGATATGCCAATATCCAACATGGCCGCGTTAATGCGCACATTAGCAAACGTGCGTACGCTGAACGTGCTAATTACCAGTGTTTACTGGCCTATATGTGGACACAAGTGGCTCTCATGAATTGCTGGATTATAGCCAGCCTTGTATCCGGTGTTCCTGCCCCTTGTGCTCCTGTTTTGATTACCTGTTACCGACCCGTCTTACCCTGACCTGCTCTGGCTTCTCTCCTGGCTCTGAACCCGGCTTGCTTCATGGACCTAAATTTCTAAACTTCATTTCTAACTTAATTAAAATGTATTTGTACTCATACAAATTTACTCTATGTGGCCTTTTTTGTTTTTCCTTCTTCACACTACCCCTACCAAATCCATGGATATCTGATCATCGTCTCTTATGAGACAAATCTACTAGGACATCTTTCATCTTGAGGATAGCCAGGTGTTCCTGTTCCAGCCATTTGAGGGTTCCAGTGTCTATTCCGAGTGGTTGTCTATACACCACAAGCCCGTTTGACTCACGGAGCATAAGCTCTGGTGGGTTCAAACGTTCTGGTAAGCCCCCCAATTTTCGGTGGTGGTACTCCTCACTTTAGCCATACATCCTAGTTCACTGTTGGGATATTCACAGGAAGTTTGAACCCCATTTGGAACATTGCCATTTTGATTTTTGTCACCTTGATTTTTCTCGGACATTTATTATTATTACTTTTTTATATTGTTTATCACAGTTGCACATGTTTTTTTTTTTTTTCTCCCCATTTCATAAGGTGTGATTATTTGGGTTCATTGCCCCTTGTTACACATATGTGTCACGTCATGGTTTTTTAAGTGCTACACTACTTGTTTTCCTTTGCTTCACAGACCTGCTTCTGCCTGTTCCAGATTGACACCCTGTGTTTGACCCTGGCTTGATCTCGACTACGCTTCCTGCCTCTGCTCCCGACTGACTTCCGGTGTTTGACCCTTGGCCTGGCTTCTGACGTTGCTTTCTGCTCTACCCATCTGTCAAGATGCGCCAGTATTTCCAGAGAATCATTGGCTCTGACCACTAAGGATGAGCTCCGGCGTGTTCGCACAGCCCACGTGCAGAGCTCGCCAGGAAGTCGGCGCTGCGCTAATCACAGCCAGTGAGACATTGTCCGGATGCGCAGAGATCAGGAAATGTCTCACTGCCTGTGATTAGCGCAGACTTCCTGGCGGGCTCTGCACGTGGGGTGTGCGATCACGCCAAAACTCTTCCTTGGTGACCACCTTCTCTGCTCCAGGGTGTCCCGCATCTGGAACCATCAGACAACTTCATCTGCAGGCAACCCGTGCATCTCTGGGCATAGTATCCTCTGTCACCAACTCCAGAGGTACTTTACACTCAGCCGCAAGGGGAGCCCTCTCGTCTGGTATATGACACTTCCTTGACCCCTGTTACAGGGATCCATCAGATCTGCTCATCCCTGCAAGTGTATCAAGACATGCTGTTTGAAATCTCCACACATTCTGGCATAAGTTTCCTTGATCTCTGTTATGGGGATCCATCAGATCTGGTAAGAGGCCATTCTCTTCTCTCGTGGATGGAACACTTCGCCGTTTTTTTCTTAAACACTGGTAGCCACGGTGTTGAATACCATTTTCACTTGTCACGCCCTTTATTAAGTGTATGGATTGTCTTATGGACTTGAACTTTTTCAATTCAACATACTGTACATTTTTTTACACACTGGAATTTTTTTGCAATTTGTTCCACATTGACATTTTGAATAATGCATTTGTTATGACATCTGTTATTTGTATCACTAAGTTGCTATCACATTGTCTACACACACACATAAACATTTTATTTTGTTCATTATCACCTCAGTTCACTATTTAAAGGAACAGCGCACCATGAGCCATTTCTATTTCAATAATAACAATCGTTATATCCGAGTGGTCTGAAGAGACACCTCCCCTAAACTGAGCATGTGCCATGTAATTCTCTGAAAGAAACAAAAGTGAGCACCAATGACCCCCTCCAACTTGGTAAAATTCATGTAATAGTGGGTTGAACCATAGGGGAGCATTAGGTGACACACTACCTTGGATGCCAGGATAAGGATTTGGCAGTAATACCCATCCCTCCGAGCTAGGCACTGAACTTCTATTTAATGAATTCAGCAGGGCTCATTGGAGGATGCCGCCATTGCCTCTGTGATTCAAGAGGGGAAACATCCACCAATGTACGTATACCAATTGCGCAGCCAGATAATACATACGCAGGTCTGGAAGTGCCAGGCCCCACTCCCCCTGTGCTGGGCAGTTGTAAAGTCTTCAACAAGATTCTTGGGGGGGGGGACCCCCACAAGAGTGAGAAAAGTAAGGTGTCTATCAATTGAAATGTCTGTTTTGTTATGTAAACCAGAGCATTAGTTAGGATAAACAAAACATTTGGTAGAATAATCATTATAACACCTTCCCGCCTAGCCTATAGTACAATGACGTCCTCCCAAAACGCACCGCTCAGCGGCACGATCTATCACCGGCTGTGTCCACCGTGTACTTGCCTGCTGTCAGTGTCATGTGATCGCTGTGACCAATCACAGCCAATCACATGACAATTGTAAATATTGGATAGCTTACTTTCATGCCATCCATTGTATAGAATTGGAGACAGGGCCAATCACAGCCCAACTGTGCCATGTAATTAGCTGTGACCAATCATAGCTAATCACAACAAAACAAACCGATTGAGTCAGTTTAATTTAGTAAAAATGGTAGCTTATACCAATGAAATTCATTGGTGTAAGCAATCATAATGTGTAAAAAAAAAAATGGGATCACTTCCCCAGAGTAGTTCAGTGTTACTATAGTAACACTGTATTGCTCTGGTCACCATAAAAATAAATAAAATAGTAGAAAAAAAAATGTAATAAAAAATGAAAAAAATTGAAATGAAATTAAAGAGAGCTCTAACGTTACAACATAATACACTTCTTATTGAAATTACTATATACAAGCTGGATGTACAAATGTTATTATGATTGTACAAATGCTCTATTTCTTTTTGATCTTATAATAAAAATTTTACTGAAAAAAATAAAATAAAATCAGTCAGTGTCCCTGATCACCGCCACATCAGTTATATGATGATACTGTACTGCACTGGTGACAGTATGTAAAAAAAAAATTAATTTCCTCACTTTCCAAAAAATTGTGTCAAAAAATTACAACTTAAAAACGTGCCATGCCTCATACTAAATACCTTGGATTATCTACATTCCAAAAAAGGGGTCATTTGGGGGTATTTGTACTGTTTTCAGGCCTCAAGAAATTAGATAAGGTGTCAGTACATCAGGATTGATCGATTTTCAGATATATACCATAGTTTGCAGACTCTATAACTTTCCTACAGACTAAATAATATACACCAATTTGTTTTTTTTTTCCTCCAAAGAAATGTAGCAGAATACATTTTGGCCTAAATTTACGAAGAAAGATTATTTATTTACAAAATGTTATAACAGAAACAAAGAAAAACGTGTTTTTTTTTCAACATTTTCCGTCATTTTTTCATTTATTTAGCATAAAAAAACAGTGGTGATTAAATACCACCAAAATAAAGTTCTATTTGTGTGAAAAAGATTATAAAAATGTAGTTTGACAGAGCTGAAAGCTAAAAATTGTCCTGCGCAGGAAGGGGGTAAAAGTACTGAAGTGGTTAAACAGATTTATCCTGCCCAGAACTGTCAGGAGAAGGTCCATCCATCCCCTAACACCCGCATAACCGGCAACAGGTTATTGAAGACGTATGCGGAGACAGGCAGTTGGAATACACCCCCAAATACTTCAATTTCTGTGAGACCATAATAGGGCATGACGTTTGGGTTTAGGAGTGTGTCTATGGGAATGTTTGACCATTCTTCCAGAAGCGCATTTGTGAGGTCAGGCACTGATTTTGGACAGGAAGGCCTGGCTTGCAGTCTCCTCTCTAATTCATCCTAAAGGTGTTCTATGGGGTTGAGGTCAAGACTCTCCTCCACCCCAAACTCGCTCATCCATGTCTTTATGGACCTTGCTTTGTGCACTGGTCCAAATCATTTGGTGGAGGGGGGATTATGGTGTGGGGTTGTTTTTCAGGGCTTGGGCTTGGCCCCTTAGTTCCAGTGAAGGGAACTCCTAAGGCCTCAGCATACCAAGACAATTTGGACAATTTCATGCTCCCTACTTTGAGGGAACAGTTTGGGGATGGCCCCTTCCTGTTCCAACATGACTGCGCACCAGTGCACAAAGCAAGGTCCATAAAGACATGGATGAGTGAGTTTGGGATGGAGGAACTTGACTGGCCTACACAGAGTCTGGACCTCAACCTGATAGAATACCTTTGGGATGAAATAGAGCAGAGACTGCAAGCCAGGCCTTCTCGTCTAACATCAGTGCCTGACCTCACAAATGCACTTCTGGAAGAATGGTCAAACATTCCCATAGACACACTCCTAAACCTTGTGGACAGCCTTCCCAGAAGTGTTGAAGCTGTTATAGCTGCAAAGGGTGGGCCAACTCAATATTGAACCCTACGGACTAAGACTGGGATGCCATTAAAGTTCATGTGCATGTAAAGGCAGGCGTCCCAATAATTTTGGTAATATAGTGTAGTTGATTCGGAAGCCCGAATAGTCGCCAAATTCCATAATAATGGAAAAGGTATTTGTCAGGGAGTCGGTTGCATCATGATCAGTGGTCTTTGATCATTCAGTTCTTGGTGTAGAGCCAGCAGGGGACAGCTGCAGCATCTGATCCATGCTGCAACCATCTAGGTAAGTATGTATGATTGTTTACAATCAAAAATTCTAGTCATGGGACTTTAAATGAGGCATGTCACAAAATAAAATTAAAAAAAAAAAAAAAATTATTATAAAAAGTTTATCAAAAAATTAATCGTAGAAGCACGTTTCATGTCACAGTCACGATAAAAATCGCAGATCGCCGACATTACTAGTAAAAAAAAAAAAAAAAAAAAGAAAATGCCATAAATCTATCCCCTATTTTGTAGATGCTGTAACTTTTGCGCAAACCAATCAATATAGGCTTATTGTGATTTTTTTTACCAAAAATGTGTAGAAGAATACATATCGGCCTAAACTGAGAAAAAAAATATTATTATTATTTCTTTTTAAATTGAGATATTTATTATAGCAAAAAGTAAAAAATATTGTGTTTTTTTTTCAAACTTGTCACTCTTCTTTTGTTTATAGCGCAAGAAATAAAAACCACAGAGGTGATCAAACACCACTAAAAGAAAGCTCTATTTATGGGGAAAAAAAATGATAAGCATTTCATTTGAGTACAGTGTTGCATGACCGCGCAATTGTCATTCAAACTGCAACGGCACTGAAAACTGAAAATTGGCCTGGGCAGGAAGGGGGTGAAAGTGCCCTGTATTGAAGTGGTTAAGAGCTGACATATGGCACATGATTATTATAATGAATTCATAGGAAACCAATACATGGTACAATAAAATAGACAAATGCATGATAGATATAAAATGTAGGGATCAGACTGTCTTGACGTATAGTAACTCTACGCGTTTCGTGCCTCATGTCTACTCATAAGGAATAAGTTGCCAAAATGATCTGTGAATATAAGTAATAGATAAAAGATGTGTGGTGGTAAAAATCCCTATATGGGTAACAAAAAATGATATAACAGAGGCCAGAAGTCTGATACTCACATGTCAGCTCAGAATAAAAATCCAGCCTATAAGATGGATGTGAGGGTTGCCAATGACAAAGTCTGACAAAGGGCTGAGGCAGGGACATCCCACTCGGACCAGGGGAACGGCACAGGAACCGGCCGACTCTGTGTGGGACTGGATGGACGTGTCTGTCTGGTGGGAAGTGCAGAGACGTGTGCTGGCCAGATCTGGTTAAATACCGCTGAGAACGGGCTGGGCCCCACCAGGAAGTGCAAAGACAAGTGTGCTGGCCATGACCTGTGAAGGACTAACTTCAGTCCTAGAAGCTACCCCTTAACCATTACCCTCTAATACCTCCCACAAATGACGCGACAAGGTGGTGGAGTAAATGGCCTTGTCGGCCTTTTATTAATAAAATATAAAACCAATAAATAACATTTTTTATAAATAACTTTTAAATAACTTTTAAATAACTTCACGGAATTATTGGAGTCTAGGAGGGGAATCCACCCACAGGTCACTGCATATGAACACTTAAACTTTTTAAGGCCTCCAGTCGCTAACCCCAGACTGTGAGACAGTACCCAACCTTCTCAGTGACCAAACTTTTCCCCTTCCTGGTTAACCCCTCGTAACCGGAAGGTACATAAAACAGCCCATATTATATATGGGTACCAACCGTGTAAACTCTAAACAGCCCATATTATATATGGGTACCAACCGTGTAAACTCTCCATACCATCAATCTCCTCCTCCTCACAGACCCAAACCACTGCCACACTAATACCAACGTCCCCTATTGCCATAACCTCAGGGAGGGTGGGTGGGAATCTTCCTCCCCGGCGCTCTCCACTGACGTCACATCCCCCCTTCTCCTCTCTACATTTCCTTCTGCCTCCTCCTCTGCACCAGCCCCTCCCTTATCCTTAAAGGGGAAAGCGACCAGCGTAAACAGCCTGACTGTGCAGTCCACACAAGTCATGCTGTCCCTGCGCTGATCCCCTGCTCCTCTCTGCTCCGGGACCTTCTGGTCTGGCTGAGTACCAATGAGGCCGAGCGGGGCCCTTGCCAGCGTCATGCTGGATGCAAATGAGGATCAGGCAAGGATGTGTCCGCATCCGCCCATCCCAGGCGTCAGATGGTACACAACTGCGACAGCATCTCAACGTCAAAAGATGTCACGAGCGGAGCGTGTCTGCATGGCTCTGATGCACAGGAGGGCAATCCCCGCCTGCACCCAAAAGGGGAACAGAAGGGGAAGTCATGCTGTGCATCGCAACTCTGGGAATAAGACAAGGACATGACAAACCCCCACCCATCATGGAGCTGAGAGATATTAACCAAAGCTGGAAAAATTGTATGATAGGTTCTATAAAAATGTAAAAGAAAACTGGAATGAAATGCATGATTATTATTTTATATCCCTGCACTTCTCTTTTAAAACAGAGTGCAGGGGCCAGGGACAAGTAACACAAAATTCAGAGGTTAGAAATATGAAACCCTTAGTGCAGGGGTCAGGAATAGGTTGCACAGAGATCAAAGGTCAGTAGTATATAACCCAGTGTTCAGAAGTCTGTAGTAACACAGAGTGCAGGGGTCAGGAGCAAGTAACAGAACATTGAAACGTCAGTAGTATTAAATGCACAGTGCAAGGGTCATCCATAAGTAACGCAGAGTTCAGAATTCAGTAGTATGTAATGCACAGTGTAGGGGTCAGGATTAAGTAATGATGAGTGAAGAGGTCAGTAGCATGTAATGCACAGTTCAGAGTAAGTAATGATGAGTGAAGAGGTCAGTAGCATGTAATGCACAGTTCAGAGTAAGTAATGATGAGTGAAGAGGTCAGTAGCATATAATGCACAGTTCAGAGTAAGTAATCATGAGTGAAGAGGTCAGTAGCATGTAATGCACAGTTCAGAGTAAGTAATGATGAGTGAAGAGGTCAATAGCATGTAATGCACAGTTTAGAGTAAGTAATGATGAGTGAAGAGGTCAGTAGCATGTAATGCACAGTTTAGAGTAAGTAATGATGAGTGAAGAGGTCAGTAGCATGTAATGCACAGTTCAGAGGAAGTAATGATGAGTGAAGAGGTCAGTAGCATGCAATGCACAGTTCAGAGTAAGTAATGATGAGTGAAGAGGTCAGTAGCATGTAATGCACAGTTTAGAGTAAGTAATGATGAGTGAAGATGTCAGTAGCATGTAATGCACAGTTCAGAGGAAGTAATGATGAGTGAAGAGGTCAGTAGCATGTAATGCACAGTTCAGAGGAAGTAATGGTGAGTGAAGAGGTCAATAGCATGTAATGCACAGTTGAGGAGTAAGTAATGATGAGTGAAGAGGTCAGTAGCATGTAATGCACAGTTCAGAGGAAGTAATGGTGAGTGAAGAGGTCAATAGCATGTAATGCACAGTTGAGGAGTAAGTAATGATGAGTGAAGAGGTCAGTAGCATGTAATGCACAGTTCAGAGGAAGTAATGATGAGTGAAGAGGTCAGTAGCATGTAATGCACAGTTCAGAGGAAGTAATGATGAGTGAAGAGGTCAATAGCATGTAATGCATAGTTGAGGAGTAAGTAATATAGAGTGAAGGGATCAGTGGTATGTAACACAGTCCAGGACCAAGTAACACACATCCCCCTTGACTTCAAGCAAAAATACCCCCCTTCAAGTACAAACCACCCCTCCAGATAAACTTGCCCACAGCATGCCCTTCATCAGTAAAATTCACTCAGCAAACCTCAGATGCAGAATTGCCTGGCAGGGTTAGGAAAATCCTCCCAGGTTTCCCCTCGGGTATGTCATATGACATGTCAGAGCTGAGGAGGAGCCTAGGACTCCCTCTGCTTTGCAATGTCTATTGACAGTCTAATCCAAGGTCTCAGCATGGTGACCACTTCTTAGAGACCATACAGTGGGATCGTGACCTACCTATGACATAGCTGCCTCCGACAGACGAACCATGATCAACCTGTTGTCAACCCTTATGCCGCGTACACACGATCGGAAATGCCACCAGCAAAACTCAGATGAGAGCTTTTTGTCGGAAAATGCGACCGTGTGTATGCTCCATCGGTCTTTTGCTGGTGGAATTCCAGCCAGCAAAAGATTTAGAGCATGTTCTCTATTTTTCGGTCAGGAAAAGTTCCTATCCGAAAATGCGTTCGTCTGTATGCAATTCGGACGCGCAAAAAATCACGCATGCTCGGAAACAATTTGACGCATGCTCGGAAGCATTGAACTTCATTTTCTCGGCTCGTCGTAGTGTTGTACGTCACCGCGCTCTTGACGGTCGAAAGTTCAGAGAACTTTTGTGTGAACGTGTGTATGCAAGGCAAGCTTGAGCGGAATCCCGTCGGAAAAACCACCCAAGTTTTTTCTGATGGAAATTCCGATCGTGTGTACACGGCATTAGCCTAAGGGATTCATAAAACCTACTTTAGATTGTTGCATTTTACAAATATTAGTTTTACCCACTAGGCTGAAAAAAAAACATTTAATGGAAGCAAAAATTTACCACAAATATAACAGAACAAATGTATTAAATGTTTACTATTTAAAAACTTACAGAAATAAAAGCGTTTGTAACTGAGTTCTTAGAGATTACACAATACCCATAATAAAGTATTTCAAATTGAAAAGTATTACTGTCACACAAAATAAATACAGAAATACCGTTAATACTTATACGTGAATCAATATGGTAACAAGTTATTTTGTTTTGATCAGGTGGAAAGGTGGATTTTTTTAATTGTGTTTATCAATTTTATTCTCAGTGCTTCAGTCCTTATTCCATAGATAAAGGGATTGAGTGTGACAGAAATGATCAGACCAGTCATCGAGATGACAGTATGAGAAATGGTTGAGACAGAACCAATGTTTATCCTGTACCTGAAGCCAACAAACAGCGTGGCAGCCATATATGTTGAAAAGGCCACTATATGGGTCAACAAGGTATGAATAGCTTTTTGATAGGCTTCAGTGGAGATCTTCAAGCAAATGAGGAAAGTTCTAATGTAGCAGTAAACTACAACAAGCATTGAAAGTGTTACAATAAGCAGTGTGCCGGTGGTACCGTAGATATTGTTGATGGTGGTGTCTCCACAGGCCAGACGAGTGAGGGACATAGTCTCACAATACACACTGTTGATGTTCATCCCACACAGTGGAAGTCTGGCCGTCAATGCTACACCTATGATTCGGATCACGAAAATGATGATCCAGATGCTGGCTAGGCTTATTACAGCTTTCTCATTGTTCATCAGAACAGGGTACCGCAACGGGTGACCTACAGCCAAGTATCGGTCAAAGGCCATGATGGTGAAAATCAAAATCTCAACATAGGCAAAAGACTCAATAAAGAATGACTGGAAGAGACAGCCAGAAATTTGGATGTTGGTAAACCCAAGGAGCAGGTCAACCACTAGCTTGGGAAAAACAGCGGAGCCTCCAACCATGGCGTTGAGCACTAAATTGGCTATAAAAATGTACATGGGTTCATGAAGGCTTTCTTCTAACCAGACCAAAGTGATAATAGCTGAGCACAACATCAGCATTGTTACATAAATGATGAGATATATAAGAGAATAAAGATATCTGAGGTTTTCCATCTCCACAAGTCCAGTAAGGATAAAGTTTGTATTAATCCTGGACACATTCTCCATTTCAAAAGAAAATGCTGTTCTTAGATTTCTTGTGGAACAGAACATTATTTTTTCAGAGCATCATTTTAAAACTTTGCTTTCCAAAGAGTAAAATAAATACTTTTTTTTTCAATTCTTTTTCTCTCGGTGTTGTTTTTTCTTTCGCCTCAATTTTTAAAGTCTCCGCTGTGAGAACTCACATCTCTTTTTATAGCCATAGTTAGTTGCGTACTCCGTGCCAAGGGATGGAATTACAGTAGTTGCAGGAATCTTTTATCCAGTGGGACCATCAGGTTGTTATTGTTGACATTATCTCAACAAAGTAATACACATGCATGTGCAAAGGATATATATATATATTTATTTATATATTTATGTTTATTTTAGCACAATGTATTGTTTTTAAAGAAAACAAATAAACTATCCATTTTTTATTTAAAGGAGCTTATTTAAAAAAAAAAAAAAAAAAAAAAGGCTACATTTCAGCCTTCCCTAGTCTTAAACAGTGGTACAGGTTTCTTACCTCTACTGAAATTGCTTGCATGCTGTGAGCTTCTCTAATGCCCGTACACACGATAGGATTTTCCGATGGAAAATGTGTGATAGGACCTTGTTGTCGGAAATTCCGACCGTGTGTAGGCTCCATCACACATTTTCCATAGGAATTTCCGACACACAAAGTTTGAGAGCTTGCTATAAAATTTTCCGACAACAAAATCCGTGGTCGGAAATTCCGATTGTGTGTACACAAATCCGACACACAAAGTGCCACGCATGCTCAGAATAAATTAAGAAACAAAAGCTATTGGCTACTGCCCTGTTTATAGTCCCGACGTACATGTTTTACGTCACCACGTTTAGAACGATCCGATTTTCCGACAACTTTGTGTGACCGTGTGTATGCAAGACAATTTTGAGCAAACATCCGTCTGAAAAAATCCATGGATTTTGTTGTTGGAATGTCCGATCAATGTCCGATCGTGTGTTCAATTGAAGCTGCGGTAAGCCAGATAGAGCCCACGTCATTTTCAGGCTGGAGAACATCCATAATCATCTAACTTTTTCCTCCCCAGCAAAACTGTCTCTGGCCTGCCATTTAATTTATTGGATTTCAGTTTCCTGCAATCATGGAGGCTCTGTATCACATGTGGCCCTTTCCTAGGATGTGCAAACACAGTATCTCATAAAAGTGAGTTCACCTCTCACCTTTTTGTAAATATTTTATTCTATCTATTCATGTGACAACACTGAAGAAATGACACTTTGCTACAATGTAAAGTAGTGAGTGTACAGCTTGTATAACAGTGTAAATTTGCTGTCCCTTCAAAATAACTCAACACACAGCCATTAATGTGTAAACTGCTGGCAACAAAAGTGAGTACACGACTAAGTGAAAATGTCCAAATTGGGCCCAAAGTGTCAATATTTTGTGTGGTCACCATTATTTTTCAGCACTGCCTTAACCCTCTTGGACATGGAGTTCACCAGAGCTTCACAGGTTGCCACTGGAGTCCTCTTCCACTCCTCCACGACGACATCACGGAGCTGGTGGATTTTAGAGACCTTGCCCTCCTCCACCTTCTGTTGGAGGATGACCAACAGATGCTCAATAGGGTTTAGGTCTGGAGACATGCTTGGCCAGTCTATCACCTGTAGAACTCATTGTGAGCCTGCTCATCTTTGAGCTTGCTGGAACTTAGACCAAGTGGAACTGGACTAAGTGGTGAGTTAAAAACCAGAGTTAAAAACAAGAGGTTATAACAGGGGTCAAGTACCTGTGTAGGGTGAGTGTGTACCTGTGTATTGTAAGTACATGAGTGCTGTGAGTGCACGTGGGCTGTATTGAGTATTAGTGTCAGGTAGTACCTGTGTATTGTGAGTACCTGAGTGTTGTCTGAGTAGTGTGTGTGGAACGCTATTACTTGTGTATTGTGTTTGTGTGCACGTGGATCTGCGAGTGCACGTGGGTCTGCAAGTGCACGTTGGTCTGCGAGTGCATGTGGGTCTGCGAGTGTACGTTGGTCTGCGAGTGCCCGTGGGTCTGCGAGTGCACGTTGGTCTGCGAGTGCCGGGGGGTCTGCGAGTGCACGTTGGTCTGTGTGTGCCCGTGGGTCTGCGAGTGCACGTTGGTCTGTGTGTGCCCGTGGGTCTGCGAGTGCACGTGGGTCTGCGAGTGCACATGGGTCTGCGAGTGCATGTTGGTCTGCGAATGCACATGGGTCTGCGAGTGCACATGGGTCTGCGAGTGGACGTTGGTATGCAAGTACCTGTGTTTTGTCTTGTTGAGTACCTGTGTATTGTCTTGTTGAGTACCTGTGTATTGTCTTGTTGAGTACCTGTGTTTTGTCTTGTTGAGTACCTGTGTATTGTCTTGTTGAGTATGAGCATCAGGAAGCTAGTTGTTAGGTCATTTGGACAGGGTGTGATCCCCAATCCTCATTAAATTAGTAGGTACGATGCCCGGCGGGTGTGGAGATGCGACTTAATGTACATCTTGCCGCATGTATGCATTCCTTGATCATCCGATTGAGTGAGAATACTGCTGTGCAAAATGTAAGCACATTGTTTCACTGGAAGCCCAGGTTCTGAATCTGGTTAAGCAACTGTCAGCACTGAGAAGTCCCTCCATACTAAAGGAGAGCCAGGAACGTACATGGCAGGTGCCGGCAGGGGCCAGCACAGAGGCGGGTGGAAACAAAGAGGGAGGTGCAGGCACTAGAAATGAGTGGATGGGTGACAGTCAGGAAGGATAGAGGGGGAAGTGCCAGGGAGGCCGATCCAGGGCTGGAGCATCCCAATAAGTACGCTCCATTGAGTGACATTGGTGAAACCAGTCAGGGTCCATCACTGCTGGAGCTGAGGGACTCTCCTAACTGCCAGGGGAAGAACTCCTCCAGTGAGAGGTGGGGGGGAGTGAAGGGAAAGGAAAGACAGATTCTGGTGGTAGGGGACTCAATTCTTAGAAGGACTGAGAGGGCAATCTGTAACAAAGACCTTAAGCCCCGAACTGCATGTTGTCTACCGGGCACTCGGGTTCGGCACATCATGGATCTGGTGGACAGATTTCTGGGAGGGGCTGGGGAAGACCCAGCTGTCATGGTACACGTTGGCACCAATGACAAAGTCAGAGGCAGATGGAGTGTCCTAAAGAGAGATTTTAGGGACTTGGGAGCTAAATTGAGGAAAAGGACCTCTAAGGTAATATTCTCAGATAGGAAGGTATGTGAGACAGTATAGTGTTCTCAGTGCGGGAGAGGACACACCAGTACAGCGTCTTTACTATTGTTTGGCTTGTTACAGAGTGAGTACCCTAATATAGGGAATATTGTAATTTTTAATAAAACTTTTAAAACGGTAATACACTATATAGTTTTCTCTGTTTTCTACATGGATATTGTTACAAGCAACCAACCAAGGAGCTGAATTAAACCCAGAGGTGGTTTAAAAGCGTGTTTTTTTTCCACAAAAATTTTATTGAAAATTTTTAAACATGTAATACATAGGACATCTTTGTAGAGATATCTACGAAGCAAGACAGGGTTTAAACAAAAAAGAATATACATCTGTACACTAATAATAACAGAACCCTTGATCTTATATCCTATATTAAATGCCCCTTAAGTGCCTGACATATACAGTCATATATTCTGCTAGAGGACGTGACTGCATATCCATCCCTGGGATTGTTATCTCTCTTATCTGTAGCCTTGTCAGAGTAACCCAGGAGACTAATTCTTACCGAGTACCCAAATTTAGGATCAGATTGTTCCATAAGTTATGGGGATGACGGAGAGGTGGGCAGACCACCAAGTCTGTCCCCCACCCCATACTCCCCATCTGTTGCCGTGATTAGGAAGGGGAAAGAGAAGAAAGAACAAAGAAGATAGAAAGGAAAAGAAAGAGAAAGAAGAAGAAAAAAAAAAAGAATGGGGATGAATATGAGGGCCTGTTAGGAGAGGGGGTGGAAAACCACCGGCTACCCTCTCCACTTGCCTCTGAATGCACCACCCGAGACCCCCAATCCAGAGTGCTTTCGGATTATAGCAAAAGGTGTATCAAGAGTAAAGGGTCATGAATTAAGTGTTGTCCTGTATCAGTTCCTGATATTGAAAATCGAACCAGTTAGCCCAGGTAGCTGTAAAGCTGGAAACTCTGTCTTGAGTGATGTGTATCAGCTCCTTCATCATTGCTATATAGTTAATGCGCCATGCCCATTCTTTCATTGAAGGGGGAAATTTTGACCGCCAATGAACCGGCAGGCAAAGCCTGGCAGCATTGATCATATGCATAGCCAATGACTTGTTATATCTTTTGGATGATATTTTGGAAAGGTGAAGGAGGTACTGTGTCGGTGAGAACTCCAACGGAAGAGAGGAAATCGCAGTCGTAACATTGTGCACCTTTTGCCAGTAGGGCCGGATACTTGAGCATTTCCACTATATATGGAGAAAAGTGCCCAGCTCTTGCTCACATCTCCAGCATTGATCTGAGACTGTCGGCATAAATTTGTGAAGTAGTTCCGAAATCTTATACTATCTCGTTTTAATTTTATAGCCATTTTCCTGCGTGTGAACATTCAAGGAGCCTTTATGAATGCACAGGTGGACATGATCCCAGCTGGTATCCTCAATCATCATGCCCAGCTCAGTCTCCCAGAACACATGCTCTGAGCACAACGAAAAATATGGTTCCTTGAACATGGAAGCGTAGAGCACTGAGATTAAATGACTCTGGGGAGACGAGCTAGAACAGAACGACTTGAATATAGTGGGGGGCTTTGTGAAGCTTTCTCTGTTTACCGCATTGTCCAAATAGTGTTTTAGTTGTATGTAGGCCCAGAAGGGGAAAGATTTATGCCGCGTACACACGGTCGGACTTTTCGTCTACAAAAGTCCAACGGACGCTGACGGACTAAAGCTGGCTGGTAATCCGATCGTGTGTGGGCTTCTTCGGACTTTCAACGTACTTTTTTAGCCTCAAATCCGACGTACTTTAGATTTGAAACATGCTTCAAATCTTTACGTCGTAACTACGACGGACCCCGAAGTCCGCTCGTCTGTATGCTAGTCCTACGGACAAAAAAACGACGCATGCTCATAAGCAAAAACTAAACGGAAGCACTCGGTCTAGTAAAACTAGTGTTCGTATTGTAGGTAGCACATTCATCACGCTGCAAAATCTGTGATCGTTGAATGCAGCGCATTTTATTTCTTCTTTATGAATGCTCTAAAGAACGAAGGTGTTTTGCTGTTCATAATCAGAGTTCTCCCAAACTGATTTCTGAATTCTTTTTCTCTTTGATCTCATGAATGATATAGTATGCTTTTTATAAACAATGTTTCCATACTAATAATACTTTTTCCCTTATTTTTTTTTTTTTTTTTAGGTTTGTAAAGTTACCACAAAGAACCCATTATTCTTTTTTATTTTTTTTCTAGTGATTATTTTTTAATTTTTAGATAAAGTTAACCCAAAGCACCGTTTTTGTTTATGTATATTTTTTTTTTTCAAGACTTACCACTTGAACATTCTTAACATTAGTAATGTATTTTTGGTGTGTTTTTTTAAAACTCAATGAGATTGTTGTCCCTTGTTAATTTAACATTGTGTGTAAAATCAATGATTTAAAAGAAAACACATAAAGTCTTTTGCTAAACTCAAAAAAGATCCATTTATTCATGGTCAAAATAAAATAAAGAGGAAGTCAACGCTGGAAAAAGTCGGTGTACAAGAAAATTGGGATCTTGAGGAGTCCATATAAGAGGGAGCACAATCTGGTCCAAGAATCCCAGAGATCAACAGCACCAGCAGATGATCTAGATGTCCCCAGACTGTGGTCCTACAACAGCCTGCGTCTTCTGTCAGACCAGACTGAACCCAGGTCATCACTTTCTTCTCTTCCCTGCAGCCTTTCCTCCACGCTGCCCTGCAGCCTTCCCTGCAGCCTTCCCTGTAGCCTTCCCTGTAGCCTTCTTTTGAGGCTGTGGCTCTCGTGTTTCAGTTGTGGCAGGAGGAGGAGGAGGAGGAGGAGGAGGAGGAGGAGGAGGAGGAGGAGGAGGAGGGGGGGGGGGCTGCCTCATGTAGTTGGGTGTTTTTGGTTAGCGTGCCCTGCAGCCCCTTATGGATTGTTTCCCCAAATAGGCGCTCACAAATGAGGCGCTGCTCCCAATCCATCTGAAGAAGCCTGCTGGCTAAGTAGCAGCCATAGGCTTCTTCCGCTTCGGGGGGGGCTTGTTAAAAAACGGGTGGCCTGTTGCATGAGGCGCAGGGACGCGTCCTGTGTGACCATCCCCTTCCTGGCCCTTTTTTTGGGAAGGTGGAGGGGAGGCACTTGGGATTGGGTGAGGCTCCTACTGGGCCCAGCCACCTCACTTGGCCCAGCCACCTCACTTGGCCCAGCCACAGCCACCTCACTGGGAGCAGCCACCTCCTGCCTGACACTGGGCCCAGCCTCCTCCAGGATGATGGTGAATCCGGCCTCCTCCAGGCTGTCCATGGGCCCGGTCTCCTCCTGCCTGCCACTTTCCCCACATTCCTCCTGGATGG